>JAOXYA010000041.1:6689994-6702654 GCA_028565675.1 Sorex palustris
CCTTGCACACGGCCGACCCGGGTTCGATTCCCAGCATCCCATATGGTCCCCTGAGCACCGCCAGGGGTAATTCCTGAACGCAGAGCCAGGAGTAACCCCTGTGCATCGCCAGGTGTAACCCAAAAAGCCAAAAAAAAAAAAAGAAGAAGAGAAAGTGGGCCCAGGGCTGACACTCAGCAGCACAGCCTCCGCCTCAGAGGCCCCAGCCCTCTCCCAGGACCACACAAGATGAAAGAGGAAGAGGGGCCCCAGTGTCTCAGCCACCCTCACTCCACAGGGTCCCAACCCCGAGCCCCGGCCTCAGGGTCTCGCTGCCTGGGGCTCTCGAGGCTGCTGGGCACTCAGGGAGCCCCCAGGATGGGCCCTGCCCCCCCCTCGGAACAGGACACAGGGCAACCGGCGCTTACGCCTCGAGTGACGCTGGGAGGCTGGGGCGGGCCAGCCCCGTCTTGGGCTCCTCCACCTGCCCATGCTGCTCCTGGCCCCGTGTCGGGGTGCCCGGTGGGCTGGGGGTCTCTTCCTCCCTTCAGAACAAGGAGGAAGCTGCGGTGGTAAGGCCAGTGGGATGGTGAGGGGCTCCCTGGGGTCAGAGTGTGATGGGGGCCAGGTAAGGGCCCCACTGACCCCCCAGCTGTGAGCTTCACCTACACTGGGCCCAGCTCCTCAAGTACCCGGTGGGGGAGGAACCACAAGCACCCAAGGGGGACCCCCGCTCCGCCCCCCCACACACATCTGCACCCCAGGGGGTGCCAGGGCAGGCAGGCCTGAAGAGGGGTGTCCCCATGCTCGAGGTTCTAAGGCCCCCGGATCCGGGACATGGCGGGGCCCCTTGGTCCCCGGCCCCAGCAGCGGGACTCTTGGGGGACGCGGAAACCGCAGTGGCTGCTGCCGAGGCCACACACCTGTCCACGTCCCCAGCATGCCAGCGGCTGCACACAGACCCCCGCCCCTGCCCCCAGCTCCCCCTCCCACCGCACCTCTGCAGGGAGGCCTGGAGGAGGGGGCTGCCTGCGTCGTCCTCGGGACCCCCGGCCTCCTCCTGTTCCAGCGACCCTTCCTTGGGGCCCGGGCGGCGGAGGGGACTCAGCAGCCGAGACTCTGACCTAGGACCAGAGCAGCCCGTCAGCCCCGCGACAGGGGTGAGGGGGTGGGGAGGGGGGAGTCGGAAAGAGCCTCGGGAACTGGACACCCGCCTCAAGCCACAGCCAGGCACAGCCAGGTCTCAGCACCCGAGCCTGGCGGCACCTGAGAGCAGGGCATGGGGTGCATACTCAGGACCACGCAGGGCTGCAACTGGAAACGGAGAAACTGAGGCACACTGGGGCCAGACTGCAGAACCAACACAGTCTGAAGCTTCCAGGAGGCTTTTCAAGGGAGGATGACGACCCTGCCCCTTCAGAAGGGGGCTTCTCCTCTCCCCAGCTCAGGCAGTGGAGCTTGGAGGCGGGCATACACACATGCACATACAAGCACATGTGTATACCCACATGTACATAAGCACACATGCTCACGCAGGTGTGATGTTCATGCACGTGCACACATGCACACGTGCATAAGCAAGTGTGTGCACAGTGCACTTACACACGTGCGCAAATAGAGGCACTCACGTGCACTTGAGCAATCCCCCAGGCCCCCACACGCGCACACTGCACGCCTCACACGACAGGGCCTCTGGCGGGGGTGCAGCACCCTTCCCTCAGGCGAGTCCAGCGACCAGGCACACACACACGGCCGAGCCGAGCCCCAGCAATAGCTCCCGCGGGACCTAAGCCCCCGTTCAGCACATGTGTGTACAGATGCATGCACACATGTGCAGCGACAGGACACGCAGACCCGGCCAAGCCAGCCCGTCAGCCACACACGGAGCCAGGCCCTCTGCCACGTCCACACCCATGAGCCAAGTCCAAGCTCAAGTCTACAGCAAGGAGCCACGCCCCTAGCCACGCGCACAGCCACGCCCACAGCACCAGCATGGCCACGCCCCCTCATACCTCTCAGAGCCTCCCGTTGGCTGGCTCTGCCACTCCTCCCAGCCCGACTGGCCACTGTCCTTGTCTCCTCTTCCCACCCTCTGGGCCTGGAGGTGAAATGCCGGGAAAGGATGGCCCAGGGAGTGTCTTTACCGGAGGAGACTCGCAAATCCCCTACTGTCCCCAGGCTCCTGCGGTGCTCAGGAGCTGCACAGGGCCACGGGTTAGCAGCAGGACCGTAACGTCCCCCAGGTCCCAGGGTCAGTCTCACCATAGTCACTGCATGGAGCCAGGAGCCTGGGGCCAGGGGAAGTCAGGCAGGAACCCCGCTCCTGCCCCCCGAGACAGACACGTTCGTGGAGTCCTTTTCCCCGGGACCCGCAGCCTCCAGGCCAGGAGCAACAGACAGAGGAGGGAGGAGGGGAAGGCCTGCGGCTCAGGCCCGAGTTTGACCCCTAGAGCCACACGACTGCCCTAGGGAGCCCCCAGCCCCTCAGGGCCTGAGGACGGAGTCATCCAAGCCTGTGGGGTTAGGCCGAGCACCACCAGAAGTGGCACCGAGCACTGCTTGGGAGGCACTGCCTACCTCCCCCCCTCCCCTACCTCCTCCCCCTCCCCGCACACAGGCGGGTGACAAAGACAGACACGGTGCCAAGACGACATCCCAGCAGATGGGACCCTCAGGCAGCTGGAGCCATATGGGGCTGAACAGCAAACAGGGCCACTGAGGCCCCAGCACAGGCTGAAGAGTCCAGGGGCCTTTTCAGGGAAGTGACACCCCCCACCCCTTCAGGAGGGGCTTCTCCTCTCCCCAGCTCAGCAGTGGAGCTGACCCCACACCCCAGTAAGGACTGGACTGTCCATGTGACAGCAGGCCACAGGCGGCCCAGGTCAGCAGAGGCAAGACACGGCGGGCAGGGGTGAGTGGGCGGATCAGCCGTCCTGCAGGGTATAGGCACCGCCTGGCTGGGCCCAGCCAGGTTCTAGCCCTTTTCCACCCTGGAGCCTGTCGCTGCCTCTGTCACACACAGAAGGGGTGGCACAGTGCCCAGATCCCACCATCCAGACCCACCTCCCAGCCGCCTCCATTCAGCACCGGGGAAAGCTCGTTGACGTCCAGCAGGTGTTCTGAGATCCGGTTGCGGAAGCCCAAGTCCTGGAGACAAGGCAGATGGGGTGGACAGGTCAGGTGTGGGGGCACAGTCACACGGCAGGGGAGGAGGGCCACCAGGTCAGGGGGTCACCAGAGACCAGGGTCAAGGTCAGGTGCAGGTGGGGTCAAGGTCTCACTGCCCACAAGGATCTCTCCCACTCCCCCTGGACTCCAGCCTTCCAGAAGGGCACGGAGCCGCACCATGACCAGACTGCCCGGGGTCCCGTCTGAGCAGGGAGAAGTGGGTTTCCAGAGAGCTCCAGCGTCTCCACAGCAGCACAGGCAGCGACGCCTGGGAGCGGGGGGCCCTGCATCCCTCTCGTGGGGACAGGCAGGTGTGGCAACGGGCTGGGAGGTCAGTGGCATCCTGGGCTAGCGTCCAGGCCCCAGCCTTGGCCAGTGGGCAGCAAGGAGGCGCCTGCAGGCACAGCAAGTGCTGGTTTCTGGCTGCCCCAGGACCCCGACGGGCACCCCCTCAGGCACCCCCATGATGGCGTCGCTGAGCCGGACCTGGCCCCCACACTCCCCAGAACGATGCCGCCAACAGTGCGTTTCTTGCTTGACGCCCTGAGGCCCAGCCACCAATGGTCCTGCTGGCGCTCTCGGCCTCCCTCCCTTGCCAGGGGCTTTTCCTCACTTCATGCAGCTGCCATCTGCCTCCTCAGACCATGGCTAGTGAGGGGCGAGGGCACGCAGCCCCCTAGCCCCCCACGCAGTCCCACTCAGTCCTGACTCTCTCCCACTCAGCCCTTCCCCAAACAGACGGAGCAGGGTGGTGAGGACAGCCTGGAGGGGCACCGGGAGTGGTCGCCCAACCAGCAGGTGGCGGGGGCACGGTCTGGACAGCCTCGGTGTGAGCCAAAGCTCAGGGACCACCCAGCCCGGCCATGGTCTCTCACAGCTGGGCAAGGACACAGCCACACAAGCACACACTCCCACACACAGACACACGCACACATGCACACAGACACACACACATGTACACTCCCCATACACCCATGTACGCATATTCCCACACACACGCACATACTCCCACACACACCTACACACGTGCAGACTCCTGTACACACATATTCCCCCACACACTCTCTCACACACACACACTACCCCCCCACAGACACTCTCACACATACTCCCGCACACACATACATTCCTTGCACACACGCACACTCCTACACACACGCACACACACAGGTGCACTCCCACACATGCATGCTCCCGCACACACATACATTCCTTGCACACATGCACACTCCTACACACATGCACACACAGGCGCACTCCCACACATGCACGCTCCCGCACGCACACACACTCACATACTCCCACACACATGCACTTTGAACACTCACTTGCTCACATTCATGCACACACTTGCTCATACTTCTGCACACTCACACCAACGCACTCATACACGCCCGCATACATTCACACGCAGGCACACACTCATGCACACTCCACACTTGACTGTTCGCTTGCACACTCATGCATACATACCCACACTCACATGCACATGCAGTCATGCACTTGTATATGCTCACAAGCATCCATGTAACACACACTCCTACACTCACATGCATACTCACAATCACACTCAATGCACATGCACTTCCACACCACACACACATATTACTCACACAAATACTCAAGCACAAACTCACCCACATGCATGCACTCACATACTCTCTCGCACACACTTGTACGTGCACACTTACACAGCACTCACAGCGGACATGTATACACACACGTACACTCACACACACACCTCCTATAGTCATGCAGTTCCCGCTAGCACCCTTGGCAATGGCCTTGTGCTCTCACCGGTTCGGTTTTCCCCCAGGTGTGAGTCAGAAGAGCAGATGTTCACTTGACACTTCTCTAACAGTGACATTTTCTTTCCCTTTGGTGGCAGTGCCAGGGGTGACACCCGAGCACACACATGCAGGGCAAGTGCTCTGCTGTGAGCCCCAGGCCCAGCCCTGCCGGTGACGTTCTCGACGTTCGCACTGTTCACCGTTTGTGGGTCATACAGAGTGGTGCTGGGGTGGGTGTGGTGGTGGTTCTGGGGGTGGGGTCTGGGGGTGGGGTCTGGGAGGTGGCTACTGGCCTGGGACCTTCGTCCAGCTCCTTGGCAGGGTGTTGTGCCAGCCCCTTGTCCCGCTGCCCCTCCTGTCCTGGCCTGAGCTCTCCAAAGGTGTGTGTGCCCCCACCTTGGGCAGGAGTTGGGGCTCACGGTCAGGGTCTGATGGACACACACCCTGTTGCCACATGTACTGTCCCGTGGGACAGAGACGGCGACACGCTCCCAGGTGGAAAGTGCTAGAACCTGGCTGGGTCTGGCCAGGGGGTGCCTATAACCCTGCAGTGTGACCCGCCCACTCTCCCCTGCCCGCCATGTATTGCCTTTGCTGACCTGGGTCACCTGTGGCCTGCTCAGTGGCGCCCTCAGCCTCGCTCTTCCCTCGGCAATGAAAGAGGAAGCAGAGCTCCACAAGGGCCCCACGGGCAGGCCGAGCCAGCAGGGTGAGGCGCACCACGGTGGGAGCGAGCCCCCCTCCACAGGCCACCGAGGAGAGGGCACACATGCACACACATGCCTGCACCCGTCCCCGCCCCACACTCACCAGGCCCAGGAAGGACTTGGAGTCGGAGGAGTCGCCCGACAGCCGGAGCCTCTCCACGTGCTCACTGAGGTCCAAGTCCTGGGGAGAGAAACAGCATCAGAGGGACCCCCGCCAGGGTCCGGTACAAGGGTGCACCCCAGCCACATTCCACCTCTTCAGGAAAAGGGAGAGGCATGGAGACCCCCAACTACGCTGAGTCAGAAGACAAGGGATCCCCTCCGGGCACCCGCCTCCACTTATCACGTCATCAGCCTGGTCTTGCCAAAGCAAGGTCCTGTCCTGGGTGGGCTCAGAGAACTGCGGGCATCCTCAGGGGGGTGTCCCCTGAGAGCTGAGCAAGGGAGGCAGCCCCAGGGCCCCTGGCCCTCACACTCCCTGACTACTCACACTGGCCAGCGTCTTCTGAGGACAGGGAGCGCCCAGGGGAGCAACACACTCACCCGCGGGCACACACACACACACACACACACACACGCACACATTCATTCACTCACC
The DNA here is from genome assembly GCA_028565675.1 of Sorex palustris. Classification (NCBI taxonomy): domain Eukaryota; kingdom Metazoa; phylum Chordata; class Mammalia; order Eulipotyphla; family Soricidae; genus Sorex; species Sorex palustris. The sequence goes on from JAOXYA010000041.1 coordinate 6,696,237, forward strand.
TGTACACACACCACATTCACTCACCCGTTCGCGCACATACACACACTCATGCATTCAGTCACCTACACACCTACACACTCATGCACATTTACTCATGTGTACTCACGCACATACTATGCACTCAAACAAACTTACTCATGTTCATTCAATCATGTGCACTCACACACATGCATTCATGTGCACACATGCACATACATGCTCATGCATGCACTCCCACATGCATTCCCACGCTTTTCCTCAGTCATACACACACTTATGTGCACACATGCTCACACACACCCATGTGCATACACATGCACATACATGCTCATACACACACAAGCACATACTCATGCTCACATACATATGATCACTCATTCACATGCCTTTACTCACACATGCACTCACATATACACTCACACACCCAAGCAAATACACACATGCAATCACACTATCACATACGAACTCACATATACAGATACACTCAAGCATATACTCACACACAGCAATCACACTATCACACATGCACACACGTGCCCTCACACAAAAACTCATCACTCACACACATTCTCATGTTATCATAGCACAAATACACACACTCACGTATGCTCTCATACTGTCATGCACCCACATATTCCTACCATCACACACATGAACGCACATCCACACGTGCACTCAGGCTAGCACACATACACTCACATACACACATGAGCTCCCACTATCACATACATGCACCCACATACATATACACACATGCACACACTCACACATGAGGAAGGAAGTGCAAGAAAACAAGCGGGCCTCTGGCAAAGCCCCCTTGCTCGGCCTGAGGGCAAGCGGCGCCTCACTGGGGGCGGTGTCTTACTGCCATGGGGTCTGGCGTACGGGTCCCCATGAAGGGACCTGGCTGGCGGCCTGCTTGACGCTACATCTGCTTCAAGGATGAGGATGTGGGGACAGTCCCCTGCAGGAGACCTGGAGGTGAGGGGTGAGCAGGGGTGGGGAACAGCACCTCACCTCGCTTACATCCGACAAGCTCGCTCTCAGGCGGGAAGGCTCCTTTGCTTCCTCTTCCTTTCTGGAACCTTCCTTCCCCACATCCCTGGGGCCCTCTGGGATCTCTCTGGTGCTGGCTTTGGCAGGCTGAGGGCCCCCGGGGTCTGGCTGGGGACTCTTCAGACTCCTGAGGGGGTGGTCCTCATTCTTCTCTCGCTGTTCTTTCTCGGGGGTGTGGGCCCTCTCCCCTCTTCCCGGGCCACCTCTGCTGCCTTTGCCGCTGCCCAGACTGCTGTCCGCCCCATGGCTGGAGAGCTTGCCGGCAGAAGGGGGGCCGGCGGCCTCGGAGCCCTGAGACGGGTCCCTCCTCTCGAGCTGGCTCGTTGGCGGAGACTCCTGCAGGGAGGAAGCCGCAGCCCCATGGGGAAGGGCTGGGGGGCACCGACCACAGCACCTGCCCAGCACCCACAGCACCAGACACCCCAACACAGTGGCTCATGCGAACCACCAGCGCCTGGCGACGGGCTCTGGACCCCCACATTGCTGGGGGGGGAAGTCCCCGCCTGTGCCGGCCATCGAGGGGGCTCTACACCCCACATCAAGGAAGAAACGGTCCCGCTCCAATGCCTACCCCAGTCACACAGAGAGGACAAAGGCTCTCGCAGTAGACAGAGCCCAGACTAAAGGTTCCACCATTCCTAGCTTGGGTGTTCTGTGTATATGTGTGCATGTGTGTGTACGAGTGTGCATGTGTGTATACATGTGTGCATGTGTGTGAACACGTGTGTGCGTGTGTGTGAACACGTGTGTGTGTGTGCGCGCGCACAGGCGCACGTGTGTGTGTGTGTGTGTGTGTGTGTGTGTGTGTGTGTGTGTGTAGACCAACCCATCCCGGGGAGAGCGGAGAGCTGCCAGTCTGCTGCCCCCTTCTGGTTTCACAGGAAAGTGACAGAGTGAACCCAGCCCAACCAGAGCACCCAATACCCCATCTTGGGGACAAAAGTGGGTCCCAGAGCCTGGGAAGCTAGTACAGGGATTGGGGCACAGGCAAGGCAACCCCGGTTGGATGTCCAACACCACATGACTGCCCAAACACTGCTGAGTGTTCTCTGGGGCCCCAGAACAGTCAGGGTGGTCCCTGGGGTCCCTGGCACTGCCGGGTCCAAGGAGGACAGCATCCTGGGGCCCCAGCACCAAACTACAGCCCCAGCTGGCAGAGAGTCACCGGGAATGGGCTCTCAGCACCCTGAGCCGAGCTTGGAAGTCTCCCAAAAAGGGGTGGGAAAATAAAGCTGGTCCCAAGTACTGAGCACTTCTGGGTGTGGTTTAAAAAAAAAAAAGGAATTTCTGGGGGTGATGCTGAGGGATTAGTTTTCCTTGGAAAACAGAGCAGCAGCCAAATAGGCTTGGGGTGCCTCTGTTTCACCAAGCTGGGCCAGGAGACCGCACCCCGCTCAGAAGCAGCTGTCTCAAAGTTGACCCAGACCAGGCCCACGGTCAGGACAGATAGGATGGACACCGATTGGGAACGCAGGAAGTGATGGTCACGACCAGAACAGCCTCAAACTGGGACAGTTCCGAAGGGAGGAAAATCAAACTTTGAAGAGGGAACCTGGGGGGTCCCGGGGGGGGGGGGCTCAGCAGCTGAATCGTCTCCCTTGCAAACGTGAGGCCATGAGGGGCTGGAGCGACAGTACAGCAGGCAGGGCACTTGCCTTAACACGCAGTTGGCCTAGATTTGCACCCAGAAGGTTCCCTGAGCCCTGCCAGGAGTGATCCCTGGGCACTGCTGTTAGTGGCCCCAAAACAAAAAAAGATAGTAAGGACATGAGACTAAACCCGGGGACCGGAGCAATAGTACCACAGCTAAGCCCTGCACGTGACTGACCTAGCTTCAATCCCTGGTCCCCCAGATGGTCCCCTGAGCCCCACCAGAGATCCCTGGGTGCAGACCCAGAAGAGAGCCCCGAGCACCACTAAGGATGGTCCCCTTCCCAAAAACCCAGGCCACAGGCCCTTTTCCGAGTGAAGTGACATCCTGGTAAAATGTGAGGGATCTGTCGCATTCAACGTGCATAAAGTATTTAAGAGAACTTGATATAGGAGGCTTGTGAAAGGTTTAATTACGTCTGCAATCAATATTTAAAGGCTTGAGAAAATCTACGTTGACTGCAGAATTTATTGCTTGCACGAGTACTCGGGAATTCTTAGAGAAAGGATAATTGCTAAAGATTAATAAACCAGAGGCCAGAGAGACTGTACAGAGGAAAAACGCTTGCCTTACGCGTGGCCAAACTGGGTTTGATTCCTGGCACCACAAATGGTCCCTGAGCACTGTGAGAGGTAAACCCTGAGCTGGTTATGGCCGCAAAACAAACAAACACAAAGTGGCGAGAGAGGGAAGATTGAAAACTCAGGCGCCAGGGGCCAGAGCGATAGCACAGCGGGTAGGGCATCTGCCTTGCATGCGGCTGACCCAGGTTCGAGTCCCAGCATCCCATAGGGTCCCCTGAGCACCTCCAGGAGTAATTCCTGAGTGCAGAGCCAGGTGTGACCCAAAGAGCAAAAAATAAATAAATAAAACATATAAGATATAAAAAAAAAAAGATCAGGCAACAGACAGTGAGCACAGCACAGGGGGAGGTTCCGGTCCAGGCACACCTGGGGTTTCTAGTCTCGTGCCTACATGGTCAGTTTGGGGTTCGGTGGTTCTGGGGCTGCTGCTTTCTGCTGTTTGAGAGAATGTGGTGGGGGCCAGGAAGGACAGACCATGCCCAGGAGAAGGCTCTGTGCTGGCTCTGGCCTCACAGGTGTGTGGTCCTGGGACCAAGCCCCGTCTCAGTCAGTACTAAAAGCGACAAGGCCTGGTGGGGAAAGATTCTGGAAGCCACTTCCAGCTGCGTTCTGCATCCAACAGCGCTCAGGCCTCACGCAGGACGCCTGCCTGCCAATCTAGCCCTCACCACTCAGTGTCCAAAACCATGTCCATGTGACTGCATCTGGAACCATGTGCAGGTGACTCCGTGTCCAAAGAAACGTCCACGTCACTCCTTGTCCTCCCTCTCCCCACCCACAGCCCTTCCACCCACAGTCCCTAAACTTCTAAGTCGAGTCAAAACCTCCAAGTTTTAGAAAATAATCTGGGGTTGAAGCAATAGTACAGTGGGTAGGGCATTTGCCTTGCACGTGGCCAACCCGGGTTCGATTCCCAGCATCCCATATGGTCCCCCGAGCACCGCCAGGAGTGATTCCTGACTGCAGAGCCAGGAGTAACCCCCGAGCATCACCGGGTGTGACCCAAAAAGAAAAAAAAAATCTACCACCCGCTTTAAAAAATAAATTAATTAAAAATCACTCCGCGCACCCCTGGAAATCTCCCTTCTGTAAACAAACTTGTACCTGAGGTTACTACCGGCCCCCCTGGGTCATTCCTGTCCACTCTGGGAGACTCTGGTCAATCCAGACAGTCGCTCCCCCAGATCTGCTCCCAGGGCCTTGCTATGCCCTGTCACACCTGGTCTCCTACACAACGGCCCACCCCAGTCACCAGTCACGGGCAGGCTCGGACAGCTCTCTCCTCCCTCCTTCTCCCTCCCCCTTCCCCCTCCTCCTCTCCCCTCCCCCTCCCTCCCTCCTTCTCCCTCTCCTTCTCCATCCCCCCCCCTTTCTCCCACTTCCTGCCTCTCCCTGTCTCCCCCCTCCATCCCCCACCCTCCCCCTCTCCCTCCCTCTCTCCCGCCCTCCTCCACCCCATGCCTGGCCCCACATCCCTGTCACCAGACAGTGTGGCCCTGGCAGAGCACAGGGTGAGCGCCACTGCAGAGCAGGACCCGGAACCGGAGCGCCAGTACCCGACGACCCCCCGCAGACCCGAAGACCCGCAGAAACACGTCCCCACCATCCTGTGGCAGGGCAGGCGGGAGGGAAGAAGGCTCGTACCTCATAGGCAAAGGCCGCGGTGAGCGCCCCGACGTCCAGGTGCAGGTCCTTCAAGAGCTCACTGGAGCTGCAGACACTCTGCAAACACGCGCGCCTGAGTGCAGGGCCCGGGGAAGGCCCAACGCACGAAGGGCCAACACCAAACAGGGAGAAAACATGGCTCAAAGGGAGGTGCTCGGGGTCCACCTGCAGGGCACATGGGCTCCCCACAGAGGCCCATACCTGGTGGTCGCTGTCTGCTGCCTCCTCCTGGGGGGCCTCCCCCGGCAGACCCAGGAGGCCGAGGGTGTTCCTGTCCTCGTGGATGGAGCCCTGCAGCCCCTTGGAGTCGGCTGGAGTCTTGAGAGTCTGTGGCGGCTGCGGGAGAGAGGACAGGGTGGGCTCAGTGCATGCAGACCCTGGCCACAACACCCCGCAGCCCTTCCCACGGCCCAGCTGTGAGACAGGGACACACACACACAGACCTAGGCGGGGTCTGACGGCTCGGAGCCCAGCCCACAGGGGCCCCGCCACCAGCCGAGGGGCTTGGGAGCCCGGCTGTGCCCTCCCCTCGCCCACAGAGCCAGGAGAGCCGGGCACGGGACACGGAGAGCAGGACTCACCAGCGGGAGGTCTCCAAGCTGCCCTGACTCGGCCGAGCTGCCCAGGCTCCGGCTCTGTGTCCGTCCAAGCACGGCGGGGGCACCATCCACCAGCCCTCGCAGTGGGGCCAGGCCCCCCGGGGGGACGTGCGTGGGGGCGAGGGGGGCTCCCGGGGCCTGGAGACAGAAAACATCATGTTACACACCCCAGGCACCATAGGGGCTGAGTGTGTGGGGGCGGGGGGTCAGAGATGGGGACAAAAAAACACACCTTCTGAATCCCACCCCAGTAAAGCCCACCTCCACTCCAGGGAGGACGGGCAGGGGTCTTCTCTGCCCCCATTCCCTGCCGCTGTTCAGGGGCTGCGCTTCCGCCAGCAGGAAGGAACCCTCAGCTACCAGAAACCCGCTCTGGGGTCAGGCCCCAAACGGAGGGATCAAGAAAAGGGCCTGAGCGCGAACTGGGTCCCCTCACTGCTGCCTCTGCGGTGCAACCTGCCCTGACAGCGCGGATGTGAGATGCTGCCCGGGACAGATTCAGGCAGGGGGCTGAGAAAGGCTGGAGCAGCTTTGCACGGGGGACCCCCAGGCCCCATCCCTGGTACCCCACGCCCCCTGAGCACCACCAGGAGACCCCCCCAAACAGTACAGCAGGAGTGGTTTCGCCTACCCACCCCCAGCACTGCCAGGCAGGACCCCCGAGTCACAATGAACATCAGTTATGAAAAAAATATATTAATGAGGAGCCAGTGAAATGGCACGGAGGTAAGGAGCCCACCGTGCATTTGGCCGACCCCCATTGGATCTCCAGAACCATATGATGCCTCCCCTCAAAAAAAAATATATGGCCGGCTGCGATAGCACAGTGGTAGGGCGTTTGCCTTGCACGCAGCCAACATGGCCGACCCGAGTTCAATTCCTCC
>JAOXYA010000041.1:6724119-6737597 GCA_028565675.1 Sorex palustris
ACCCATGATGTATTCGATATGCCAAACACAGTAACAACAAAATCTCCAATGGAGACATTACTGGGCCCGCTCGAGCATGTATTATATATACAATAATATATATGTATACATTTTATACACACACACACACACACTTGCTTTATACATAGCCAATCCGGGTTCAAAACCCCAGCACTGCATATGGTCTCAAGTCCCACCAGGAGTGATCCCTGGGCACAGAGCCAGAAGAAAACCCTGAGCATCGCAGGATGTGGCCCAAAACCCCAAAAGACAAACAATAAAATTACGTCAAAAGAAAAGAATCTAGCAGAACAAACAGGTCTATTCCCGTAGGAAAAACGCGCGCGCGCGCGCGCACACACACACACACACAATTATGGAATATTTTTAACAGAATCATTTACCTTCTGCCTTTCTCGCAAAGCTTCTCAATTTCTGCTTTCAGATCTTGCTCCTTCTGTAAAAACTCCTTCTTCTCTTTCTCTATCTTCTTCTTTGTTTCTTCCCGCTTTATCGTTACATCCTGGATAGCCTTCAATATCTCCTGAGTCCCAGCAATCACAGTAACACACAAAGGAGGAAATACATTAGTTCGCTCTTATTTTCAATGCTATTTTCAACTATCACAAACTTCCATTCTGACTTAGTGAATTCAAATGAACTGAAGGAACCTGGCTGATGAGTAGCTCCGAAAGCTGGGATGCCGATGGGAATGGGAACATTAAAATAAAGCCGATCTCAACTCAACAGGAGGACAAGTTTCTAACAATCCCAGCTATTCCAAAATGAAAACTGACTGCCTTGCAGAGCACCAAACTCTCCATTTCTGGTGCTCAAACGAGGCTGAAGGCACACCTGTCAGAGATGCTGACAGACTGTCTTGCACAGGGTGGGGTCTGATCTGCCAACAAATATGGTCTTGTTTTGCTTTGTTACGGTTCTACTTAGTTATGTGTGAGGTTATTATATTCTGCTCTATTTTCACCTTTTAAATACATATGTACATAAACTGCTTCTACTATTTATGTATATATGCACATACATGCTCCACACACATACATGAATCAAAGAATATGGGCAGAGATATAGGTCCGTTGTAGAGTACAAGCCTTGTATGAAGTCTCGGATTTTATTTTTGGCATTAGCCCATACCTCCCCCACCAAAATAAATGAAATTTAAAAAGCATTAAGATTAAATCATCCTCTCCCTTAATTCAACTTAATTCAACTTCAATTATAAATTTATCAATATGTTGGTTATTTTTAAAATTGTCATTATTTTAATTTTCGGCCATACCTGGCAATGCTCAGGAGTTACTCCTGGCTCTGCACTCACGAATCACTTCTGCAGGTGCTTGGGCAACCATGCAGGCTGCCAGGGATTGAACTGGGGTCAGCAGTGTGCAAGGCAAGGCCCTACCCTCTGTACTACCTCTCCAGCCCCAAATTAATTCACTTTCTAATATATTGTCTGCATCTGCCTTTGGTCTTTTGGGGGTGCAAGGTCAACGTGGTCTGGCTGCTCTCCGCCCCCACCTCCCCCACCCCTGCTTCTATTCTTCTGTCATCACCTGTGCCCCAAGAGCAAACAGCTTCTGTAGTCCTGTGGGTCTCTCAAGCAAACGCAACCTGACGGGGGGTAGGGACCTGGGCTTTATGGCCAGTCGGTCAGAAGGCCGGGTAGTGACTACCCGGGCTTCCAGCTGGTGTCTGCAGTCTGGGGGAAGAGCCCACGTCAGCCACACCACTGACCACCTGGGCCTGTGACTGCATCACAATGGGTGAGGTGCTGGGGTCACACGCAGCCACTTTCCGGGGGTCATGCAGTTGCCAGGAAGCTGATGTCAGAACTGGGCTCAGTCAGGGCAATTCTCAGACGCCTTGATGGTGTCTCCTTGGCAGCTATGGGGCAGCCTCCACACCCCTGTGTTGAAACTGGGGTCCACACACCCCACACACTCCTGCTCATTCAGAAACAAAGTCCCAAGCGTGAGCCGGGCCGAGTACCTGGTGATTCTTCATCTCTTCTTCCCTCCGCTGCTGGAGCTGCTTTAATTGAACCTGGAGCTGGTTCTCCACTTGCCTCTGCTTGTCTAGGACCTCTCGGTAGCGCTCCTTCAGCAAGGTTCTCTCGCTCATCATTTTACCCTTCCGGTGACAAGAGCAGAAAAGTCAGACTCCACGACTGAAATGCAGGAAACATATTCCTATCCTGGCTCCTGGGCAGAGTGCTCTGACCAGCACTGCAGCCACCAGCCACAAGTGCCACTGACACTGCAACAGATGAAATTAAGAATGTGTATACGTGTGTGTGTACCCGCCACAAGTGCCACAGACAGTAAGAACATGTGGTGTTGTGTGTGTGTGTGTGTGTGTGTGTGTGTGTGTGTGTATACTGGCCAAAATGCCACGAACAATGAAATGGACGAAAATAACATGGGTGTGTGTGGGGGGGAGGGGGAAGAGAGAGAAAGTGACAACACCAGCCAAAAGTGGCGTGTTCATTTAATTTTAATAAGAACATACGTGTGTGTGTGTGTGTGTGTGTGTGTGTGTGTGTGATGCCAGGGATTGGAACACGAGCTTTACACACACAAGGCAAACACTTGAAACTGCTAAACCACATCCCCTGCCAAGGAACCAAACTGCTTAACACCTGCCACGTTTCACTGCCTTTTGCAGAGCTTGTGGAACGCATGCCACCCAGAAGAATAGAAGCCAAACAAAATACCAGCCCGGGCCCTTGCTAGCCAGCAGCTGGCCAATTTCCACCCTGCTGCTAAGCTAAGAGCTAATACTGATAACTTTGTAGTTGGCCCCACCCTTTGCTCTCCATTCCTCTGGCTATTTTTGGAGGGGAGACGGGGAGCGGTCGGTTCTGGAGCCACAGGTAACAATACGTGGGGTCACGCCCGGTGGCCCTTGGAGGACCACACAGAGCCGGGGGTTGGATTCCAGGCCTGTGCTCCAGACAGCTGAGCTTCCTCTGGCCGCAGCTCTCTCTCTATTCTATTGAAACGTACCTGATACTTGCAGGGACAGGCTAGAGCGATAGAGCAGCGGTAGGGTGTTTGCCTTGCGTGCGGCTGGCCCGGCAGAGCCCGGTTCCATTCCTCCACCCCTCTCGGAGAGCCCAGCAAGCTACCGAGAGTATCTCGCCCGCATGGCAGAGCCTGGCAAGCTACCCGTGAAATACTCGATATGCCAAACACAGTAGCAACAAAGTCTCAAGATGGAGACTTTACTGGGCCTGCTGCTTGAGAACATCGATGAATAACAGGAAGACAGTGACTTGCAGGGACAAAGGGACAACTACGTAGTCTGTGCACTTTTCCCATCACCACCATCTCAATCAGGGATTATTAAAAAAAATAGGGGCCATGCCAATCCGGGTTTGATCCCCAGCACCCCATACGGTCCCTAAACGCAGAGCCCAGAGCACACCCTGAGCATGGTCAGGTGTGTCCCCAAAACCAAAAACAACAACAAATAAGCTAACCCCACCCCCACCCCACCCCTTTATCCCCCAGAGGCCAGAGGAATGGTACAGGAGGTAAATCTCCAGCTCTGCACACAGCAGACTTGGGTGCAAGCTCCGACACTGCAAGGTCCCCTGAGCATGGCCGAGGGCAACCACCAAGCACTGAGCCAGGAGCAGCCCCGAGCACAGCCAGGTGCGGCCCCAAATCCAGAAATCAAAGCCTGCTGAGTTGACACGCTGGCTCCAGAAACGTTTTATTGCCCTCCATGATTAATGCGGGCCAACAACACACTTCTTTCCAGCGGTCCTGCTCAAGGTACACCAAACACCCAATTGAGCGAGTGCCAACAAGCACTTTTCCCGCCCCTTTCCACTCAGTCAACACATCTTAAGGCCTAAAGATCTCGCATGATCTGCCGAGACCAAGCAGCAAGCCGACCCTCCGTCGGGCCAGGACCACACCCGCCAGAGGGGCTGTGACCTTCTCATTAATGGTCTCAGAGGCCCGCAGGGGCCTTTCCATCACTCACCAGATTCTTCTCAATGTCTTGATCTGTGTTTACCTCTGAGTCCGCCGTCTTAAAGTCAGTCTATAAAGGAAAACAACAAGATTCACAAATGCCCAGAGACACCTTACAAGACGCAATTGCGTGAGGCCCACATTCAGACAAGGGTGGGCTCTCTGCTGTCTGCCTCTCACTGACCGTCGGGTTCTGGCAAAGGGCCTCAAATGTCCCTCATGCACTAAACATCCAACATCCCCCACTCCAAAGACCCTCGGGAAACCCTGCAGTAGCTGGAGAGCCAGCCTACAGTTGAGGCCAGCGGTCAGCGCCTCCCTGCTCCCAACAGTGCCCATCCTTCCTGGTGCGGCAGAGCCGGCCAGCCGAACGCCCTGGAGAGAGCCAACCAGCGTTGCTCCCCGCACCCCATGCATCTGTGACTCCGCCATCACACATGACAAAGTCCCAAGTCACCGCTGGCCCCGGATTGCATGACGTTAGGGGCCACGGAGTCAGCCGCGTGCCACTGACCACAGGGAACCATGACACCTCTCCTAACCACGGCCCAAGCACATGACAGATCAACCAGCCGCAGCGCACGTGCACGCACATGCACACATGCACACACGCACGCACCAGAGGAGTAGAAACTTGATACTCGACCTGGACCGCGATGTTCTGAGAAAGCTTCGGGGAAGCACTATCCTGACCCGCTCGGCCTCCTTCCATGCCAGAGGCGGGAGGCACCATAGGGTGGGTATCCAGGCCTGCGTCCCGGCCCCCTTCCTTCTGGAAGGAGGCTGCTGGGGACGGGTCTGCAGGGCCATTCCCAGAGGCAGTCTGCTGGGGAGGGGCCCCGGCCTTCGGAGAGGCCGGCCGGAGACTCTCGGGCACGTGGCGCTCCCCCTCCTCTCCTGCCTTGCCAGCCGCGTCCTTCAAAGCAGACTGAGACCCACCGGCAGAAAGACCAGGGGCAGCGGCCAGTGAGTTGCCTTCTAGAGCCGCCCGGCGCGCAGCTGGAGTGTCATCTGCTGGGGAACCAGGATCCTGCTCTGGCTGCTCCAAAGGCACATTTCTGTTATTCTCCTTGGTTACTGCCGGGCTACTTACACTGGACAGAGGAGAGCTCTTGTGCTTCTCTGCAGGGTCTTTGGGGCTATCAAAGACACAAGAGGAAAAGGTTCTCTCTTCAACTCCCCATCTTAAAGAGGACCAAACATGCAGTCACTCACACAGCCGCCGGCAGGACAGACATGGACAGAAAAACATGCCCACCATCAGAATGAACAGGTACAAGCCTGTGGTTTGTACCCAACAGGCAGGGAGCACAGTCTGGTGGGGAAGAAAGGGGGTTCAGGAGACAGTTCTCAATAAGGGACCAACAGAAATCACTCTCATGATCAAAAAAAAAGCAGAATTTTGTTTTTTGTTTTTGGGTGGAGCTGGAGCAATAGCACAGTGGGTAGGGCATTTATTTGCCTTGCATGAGGCCGACCTGGTTTACCTGAGTTCGATTCTTCCGGCCTCTCGGAGAGCCCAGCAAGCTACCAAGAGTATCTCGCCGGCACAGCAAAGCCTGGCAAGCTCCCAGTAAGGTATTCAATATGCCAAACACAGTAACAACAAGTCTCACAATGGAGACGTTACCAGGCCCGCTGGAGCAAATCCATGAACAACGGGAGGACTGTGCTACAGTGTTACAGTTTTGGGTGATACCTACCTACCCTTGGGGGCTCTCAATAACTACTCTCGTGGGTTAAAAAAAAAGAAAAAAGGCTGAGGGCTGGAGTAATAGTATAGCGGAGAGAGCATCTGCCTTGCATGCGGCCGACCCGAGTTCAATTCCCAGCATTTCATAGGGTTCCCCAAGCACTGCCAGGAGGAATTCCTAAGTGCAGAGCCAGGAGTAACCCCTGAGGATCATGGGGTGTAACCCAAAAAGCCAAAAAAAAAAAAAAGAAAGAAACTGGGGGGAGAGTCATACCTGGCAGAGCTTAGAGGCTGCTCCTAGCTCAGGTGTCAGTCCCTTGGGGGAGTGTATGAGGGGTTGGGGATTAAACCCAAGTCGGCTGCGTGCAAGGCAAGTGCCCTGTCCACTCCACTGTATCTCCCCAGCCCCAGAAATACTGTTTTTACTCCACTCGTATTTCACAGAAATCATTATTCAGGAGCCAGAGTGACAGCACAGCAGGGAGGGTGATTGCCTTGTATGCAGATGATCTGGGTTCTATCCCCCCACCACCACCACCACCAGGAGTGATTCCTGAGTGTAGAGTCAGGAGTAAACCTTCTGAACTTCGCTAGGTGTGGCCCAAAAATTAAAAACCAAAAAATCCTCTTCCTTCAGGGCTGAATGGCAAAACACACATCTGAGGCCCTGGCGCCACAAAAAAATCAATCAATCATCATCTTCTTTCGTCTTTATGTAGATTTTTGAGCAGACACATTTTTTCTTCCTTTTTTGCAGTTGGTGGGTAGAAGCCAGGTCAGCAGCTCTCCCTCCGTCCCGAGCCACCTCCCCAGCCCCAAAGTCACTTTTACATCCATCCACTTTCTCAAAGTGTAGCCTACACAGCTATTCCCTTAAGGGCAAAAGGCTGTTGAGAGCTTTTGTTGATTTGGGGGCCACACCTGGCAGTGCTCAGGGGACTATATGCTGTGTCAGGATCAGTCCCAGGTCGGCCTCAAGCTAGGCAAGCGCCTTACCAGGGACTGTCCCTCCAGCCCACTTCAAACAACTCTGAATCCAAAACGGAAGCTGCCGATAGAAAATACATCTCCTCCTGACAAACGTGTAACAGGACACTTTATCAATCCTCGTGGCCATTTTACCTACTTATTAAAGAGATCTTTAAAACCTACTTATGATAGCATCCAATATACACAACTCTTAAGTCTTTCATCTATGAATGAATAAATCTATGTTAATTATCTTTGTTGGGGGGAGGCCGGTGGGAGGGAAACTGGGGACTTTGGTGGCAGAAAATGTGCACTGTTGAAAGGACTGGTTTGAAACACTGTGTGACTAAAAAAACTATGAACAACTTTGTAACTGTTTATATCAGAGTGATTCAATAAAAACTAAAATTTAAAAGTATCTTTGTTCTTTTTATTTTTTATCAGACGCTGTCAAATGTACCTTATAAGCACCCCACACTAGTATTGACGGGGAACGTTGGTTGATCAAAGAATTTTTCTTTCCTCATTACTGCCAGTCCAAACTGAGATCATTCTGTGATACAAAATTTCTTTTTCTATTTTAGGCTTTGGGACACATCCAGCAGTGCTCAGGGCTTACTCCTGGCTCTGCTAAGCGCAGGGATTACTCCTGGTGGGCTCTGGTGACCATATGGGGTGCCAGAAACCAAACCCAGTCAGTGACAAGGAAAGGATTCTGCCCGCGACACTACGGCTCCGGCCCTGAAATTTCTTTGTATAAACTGAAATGAGAAAAACTCATTTTCTTTATTATAAAAAACTTAGGGGCTGAAAAGATACAGTGGATAAGGTGCTTATCAATCCAGGGTTTGATCCCCGGCATCCCATACGATCCCCTGAGCACCTCCAGGAGTGATTCCTGAGTGCAGAACCAGGAGTCAGCTCTGAGCATCTCTGGGTGTGGCCCCAAAACCAAAAAATAAAAAATATAAATTAAAAATTGAATTCACCCTTGCGGAGATGAATTCCTTATAAAATAAATCATATGTAATCTATAAATAAATATACATAAAATTATTATAAATTATTCCTTATAAATAAATTGAGTGTATAAGGTACCCGAGTGTAGATCCTGCCTCTCCCTTTTGTGTGACCCTGGACAGGTGACTGAGCTTATTTGTACATCACCCAGCTAAGGCTCAGTGTGAGGATTACCTGTGATGATGCAAGGCAGCGCCGGGTTTAGGACCTGGCACCAGGCAAACAGTCCCACACTTTACTGCGAGAGTCACTACCTGCAGGAAATGGCTAATTTTATTTACAAGATGAAACACACTTTCACAGTTAGAGATACTTTACAATGTTTCCCTCCATTCATTCCCCAACAAACCTCTGTCACGGAAACAAATATTTACTGAGGACTCTAGAGCCAGACAAGCCTCAGTTCCAAGTTGGCCCTACCAGAGCTTGGTAACCTTGAGCAAGTTCCTAACTCTGTCGCTCGTTTCCTGCACCTGTGAGCGGGGATTACACGTTAGCATCCCCCTCCTGGAGTTACTGTGAGCATCCAATACAGCAAAACATATAAAGCTCTTCATACCACTGTGTTAGGGCTCAGGGATTCTCCCATAGGCAAAATACCCAGTTCAGTACCATGCCATGTCTGGCAACATTATTTTTCTCGTATTTAACAACTTCTTAACTGCTCTCAGATGCAAGGTTAGTTAAGTATAATTCCTGCACTCAAGAGTTGAAATGGGAGCCAGGGAAGCTCATGGGTAGAATATATACCTTAAACATAGGAGGCCCTGGGTCTGATCCCCAGCACCCCCCCCAAAAAAAAAGTTTACATGGAAGGCAAAATATATGTGTAATGAGAAGGCACATTACTAAGGCTGTTATAATAGAGACAAATACAAGAACACAGTTAGAATAACATGTGTAGGACTATCTCTACATCTATGCAATAAAGATAGCAAGGATGCATCTACATGTATGAAACACACCATCCATGGAGAAAAAGGCAGGTAAGAATTTGCATTTGAGGGTAAATTGGACCC
The DNA here is from genome assembly GCA_028565675.1 of Sorex palustris. NCBI lineage: Eukaryota > Metazoa > Chordata > Mammalia > Eulipotyphla > Soricidae > Sorex > Sorex palustris. The sequence continues at coordinate 6,732,822 of JAOXYA010000041.1, forward strand.
TTCCTGTATCCTCATCGAGCTACACTGTAAACACCTGCTTCGGATAAGAGGTTGCGTCAGGAACCAGAAACAAATACAGACCAGAGAGCTCGTATTTGTTTCCCTTCCTTGAAACAGACTTTTGATTTTTGTTTTGGGGCCAGCAACGCTCTGGGGTTACTCCTGACTCTGCACTCAGAAATTACTCTTGAGCAATGCTCAGAAGACCACATGGGATGCTGGGGATTGAACCCGGGTGGGCCATGTTCAAGGTCAGAGGACTTCCCGTGGTATGATCACTCAGCCCCATACCATTATTACAAGTTTCCAGTCAGTGCCAGGAGAACTGAAGGGGAAAGTTCGGCCAAAGGGTCCTACAGAATCGCACAGACTGCGAAGCCTCCCCAAGCGGGATGGGACTCCTTACCTTAGACCATCGGGAAAGCCTTCCTCGGATTTGGAAGCACATAAACTAGAGGAGGATTCGGGAGGGTCGGGGGCACTGGCTGCTACACCAGCCACCTCAGGCGCCGCCATCTGCTCTGTGCCTGCAGGAGGAAACCGGGTGATGAGTTTGAAATGACCAAAGCAAACACAACTCTCCCTCCAGCATGGCCCGATCAGACTGGCTCCCGAGACACACCACACAGTCAGCGCTGGGAGGAAGCATTCGAATGCCTGAAGGTCTGCAAGAAACCACGTCCACTAGGCTCCCCAGCCTCAGGAATCCCATCTGGGTAAAAAACACCCCAGCCCGAGCCTGGAAACTAGTCTCTGCGCCTGAGAATCTTCCATACTCACCTCGTCCAAAACCACTTCCAAAGGCTGTTATTTGGGGGCCTAAAAGCATTAGTATCTCAGGTTTTGAAATCCGTTTACGAGAGCTGGAAACCTAAGGCTTAGCCTTGCACACAACCGCACACAACCACCTTAGCCTGATCTCTGGGACCCCAGTTAGTTCACCAAGCCCCTCCAAGAAGGATTCCTGAGCCCAGAGCCAGGAGGAAGCTCTGCTCTGTGGTATGTAACCCCAAATCCCCTCAATTTAAAAAAAAAACAACAAAATTCCTTTCGGCTGTTAAGACTGAAAAAGCACTCTCTGGGCAGGGACAATACACGGGGTGGGGCATTTGCACTGACCAGTGTTCAATCCTGGGTACCCCATAAGGTCCCCAAGTCAGCCAGGAGTGATCCCTGACAATAGCCAGGTGTGGCCCCCCTCCCAAATCCAAAAATTAAAATTTGGAAAACAAAACGAAACAAAAGAAACACCCAATAATAAAAGCATTCTCCATTAGCTTCCCCAGAGTCTTCTGGAGGGGCTTGCGAGGAGCAGTGCTTCTCTGTGGGGCGTTTTCCAAGTTTCTTTTCCCCAGATGGGAAAAGTTGGGAGAAACCGGCACTGAGCAAAAAGTACAGCTGCGGAGAGTGGCTGCATTGCCGCAAGTCGAGAAACTAGCCAAGACCAAGGCGGGGGGTGCCCCACAGGAGGGGCCCGGCCGGCCGCCCTGCTGGGGTCACTAGCTGTTGGGACAACCCCCGAGGCCCTCTGCCCTGGAAGGAGAAACAAGGCAATGGGGGGGAGCCCTGGAGGGGCCGAGAGGAACGCGGGGCTCGTCCTGAGCCTCCTTTTCTATTGCAATAACCTCAGCTGGACACCGCACAGGGACGGTGGCGACTGGGCTGTGTCCACCACGCACACCCGTCCCCGCAAAACAAAACAAAAAAACCCTCCGCGTGCCTCAGTTTCCCCCCACTGTACCAAGCTGCGGAGAGAAAGCGGGGACCCCGCAGCCCTGCCCCGATTTCCGAGCGCGCTCCCCGCGGGCTCGGGTCCGGGCTCGGCCCGCGCTAATATAGCACATTTGTTTACCAGAAAGAGAATTTAATGCTGGGAATCAATTTCACAAATTATAAAATAGTTATTTGAGGGAGGGAATAACCTAGAGTTTAACATCATCAGGACTTCATTAAGAAGCTTACACTGGAGAATCAAAGAGAAGCTTTGAGTCTGGAGCTCAGGATTGTTACTGTGTGACATCATTATGGAAATAACTGGAGACATGAAAGTGGTAAGTTGCTACCAGTGCCAAGGCTTACCAAGAGGTATTCTAGTTGTCTTCATTGTTCTGATCTCTACTTTTCTATTTACCCATCATTGGCTGACCCAAATAAGAAGTCAACTGACAAGGGAGTCAAAGAAATAAGTCTTCAGGTTTCAAAAGAAAAAGCAACAGATTTTCTTAACAATGGGCCTTAGACCTGCATAACAGAAGTCTAGTTTTTTGCAAATAAGTGTAGAACTAAAATTTCAAAGACAAATTGTGGCAGTGAAGATGGGAACATGTATTTTGCCCTCAAATATAGCCCTCCTGAGAAATGTAGCACCTGCATTTTTCCATCCTCAGAGGGCAGTGAATAGTAAAAGAAATCAGCAGAAGGAGAATTATATTAATCAAAGCAATTTCTGGGGAAAGGAGGCAAGTAAATCTCTTAGCAAGTTTTAGAAAGAAAACTACACTCTTCAAACCATTGAACTGAAAACAAAGCTTCAGATGATAACTATATGATTTGACAAAGACACCTCAAATTGCTCAGGAAAATCTCTCTTTACAGTGATGTTTCTGGCTATTTAAAACAGAATCTTAGTCGAGGAACTAAACAAAGATGCTGGGATTGGACATAGAAGACAGATGAATTTGGCTGTTATCCACGTAAGAATAGAAGCCAAAATTATGCTGACTAAAAATGGAGCCAAGCGATGTCATATAGATTTGAAAACCATGTTGTGCCAAGGAAGATGTTAATGTTTTTCGACTTTCAGGTTTAGTAAGGATCATACATAAGTTGTTTGATTTCTCTATCCAGTTTACATATCTGAAAAATCTCTGCAAGTATGCTAGGCGTTAGTTTTCAAATGTTCATTCTTAATTTGGCAATTTGGTCTAAATTCTGAGCCCAATTATATGGGGTATGTTCTAGCATTTTGGTTCATTGAAGTACATTGTATTGATTTGTTTTGTATGACATCAAATTTCATTAACTAATTGGAGCAAAGATATTTCTGTATTTGTTACACTATTGAGACTAGTAATTCTAATTCTGTCTGTTGTACTCTTCTTTTTTTTTGTTTTTGTTTTTTGGGGTCACACCCGGCAATGCACAGGGGTCACTCCTGGCTCTACACTCAGAAATTACTCCTGGCAGTGCTCAGGGGACCATAAGGGATGCTGGGAATTGAACCTAGGCTGCCCGGGTATAAGGCAAAAGCCCTACCCGCTGTGTTATCGCTCCAGCCCCTTTCAGAAGGACTCTTGAAATAAATTTTCTGGGACTTTATTGGAAGTAAATAATTCAAGGATGGTTATTTCCTTCATTCATCTTATTGTACCTAGAATCAGATCAAGAAGGAACATCTTTGGTTAGTATAATTGTGTAGTGCAATTAGACCCTTAAAACATTGTAAAATCATTTAATAGTGGTATTTGTGGGCATATTAGTGAACATAATTAAAAGATCATGTGCATGTGTATATTTATGCATGGGAAACCTGTTAATATTTAATAATATTTTAAATCGCTGATGTGATTATCATAATATTTGATATTTCTTGATAGGGAACAATGCTTAACTATAAAATAAATCTTTTATGAACTTAAAAATTTTTTCATTATTTTTTAAATCTGTTGATAATAAAAAATAAAAACCTTCAGATGATAAAGCTCATAATGTTCAATGGCACTTTAAAATTTGTACTTCTGCTTGGCTCTTGAATGATTTCCAGGGAGTCAAAAAGGTACACAAAATGGAATAAGGTAGTAAAAGCTAAAAAGTGGCATGTATGACAAAAATTGAGTGTGATTAGAAAAATACTCCTGTGTGGGTGTATGTGTACTGTGGTTTGTTTTTATTGTTAGCAGGATGCAAAATTCAAGCAGTACCATTAAATATTCAAGTTATATAAGGCATTTGTAATGATAATATATGCCAACCTATTTTGTAAATATTATAGAGTAATACACACATGAATATTATTATAATTATTTCATTTGAGCCTAAAAATACCCAGAAGAAAGAAAACATACTTGACTCTACTATTTATTTTAAATAGTTTTAAATTAGAAAATCTGTTAACATTTTTCTTAAAATAGACTGTTAAGCATTACCATCACTCCCCTCAAATCCTATTACTGTGATTTTTTTTACCATATCATACTTTTATGGAAGTATACAAATTATACAATTAAAATGCCCTCTAATTTAAGAACTTGGAATCCTACCAAATGTCTTAGGTGTATAACTTTAGGAAGTCCTTTTAAAGTTCTGTGTAGTATAGGTCCAAGATAGTACAGTAGTTAGGAAACATGCGGCTCACCCAGGTTCAGTCCCCAGCATCACTGCATATGGTCCTTACTCCTGCTAGAAGTGATACCTGAGCACAGAGCTAGGAGTAACTCTTAAGCACTACCAGGTGTGGCCTAACCTCCCTTCCAATGCCTCCCCAAATCATAATGTATTTTATTTTATTTATTTATTTTATATTGTTTTAGAAATTTATTATTATGAGTCAACATAGGGAATTTATTTGCTCAATTCTTTTTTTATTTTAATTTTTATTTATTTATTTATTTATTAGTGAAACACCATGAGGTACAGTTATAGACTTATAAACTTTTGTGCTTGGGTTTCATTCATACAATGATCAAGTACCCATCCCTCTACCAGTGTCCATCCTCTACCACCACAGGTCCCAGCATCCCCCCCCCCCCCCCCCCCCCCCCCCCCCCCCCCCCCCCC
>JAOXYA010000041.1:6737697-6748119 GCA_028565675.1 Sorex palustris
AGGTCTGTATTCTTATCCCAGGTTTCCCAACCTTGTGGGGGTCGAGCCTCCAGGTCTACCCAGAGCCCCCCTCCCCCGCCAGCGCCCAGGGCCCTCTCTGAGCCCTTGTGGTGCCCATCCCCTCTTTCAGAGCCCCGAGGGCAGCTACGACCTCAACTCCAACGACCCGGACCCCATGCCGCACCCGGACGTGGAGAACGGGAACCACCACGGCACGCGCTGCGCAGGCGAGATCGCTGCGGTCCCCAACAACAGCTTCTGCGCCGTGGGCGTGGCCTACGGGAGCCGCATTGCAGGTCTGTGCGCCCCCCCCCCCAACGGGACCTGGGGTCCCGGGCCAGGGGTGGGGGGATGTCTGCCCTCACCTTTGGGCAGTGTGGGCGGGACCCTCGCTCTTACGAAGTCGGGTAGTACCCTCCCTCTTACCTAGTGCGGGCAGGACCCTCCCTCTCATCCAGTGCTAGCTGGACCCTCACTCTTGCTAGTGGGGTTGGACCCTCCCTCTTACCTAGTGCAGGGTGTGGCAGGACCCTCACTTTTACCTAGTTGCTTCTCACCCGTCAGACCTGGCGCCCCGTGTGCTGCTCGCCCGTCTTGCCCCCTCTCCCGCTCCCAGACCTTCAAATGGCCTCAGCGCCCCCCACGTCCTGGCACTGCCAGGAACACTGGACACTGGACCGCGGGTGTTCCAGGGTCCCTGGCTGGACCCCAGGAGACCACTCAGTTCCGCCCAATGAGCCAGGCGGCTGTGCCTCCATGCCCCGGCAGGGGGCAGCAGAGGGCAGCAGTCCCTTAGGCGACCCTGGGTGATCCTCAGCCACTTGTCCCTTCACAGGGCCAGATCTGTGGTTCTGGGGGCTGGTCCTTGCGGGTGCCCCTCTCGGGAGGCCAGAGGGTGAGCACAGACCCCGCGGGGCCTGGAAGGGCTGTGAATGCCACTTATAGAACACGTCCCTTGTTTGGGTCTCGCGGGTATCAGGGGCTGCTGGCTCTTTTAGGCAGTGGGGGTTTGGGGGGACCCTGGGTGCCAGACCCAGCCCGGGCCTCCTGCATGCGCAGCCTGCACTGGGACCCTGTGAGCTCCTTCCCCACATCTGGGATGCTTGCTAGGCCCAGCACGAGGCAGAAATGCTGGCGGTTTTCAGGTACAGATAAGAAGGGAGCCTTGGGGCTGGAGTGATAGCACAGTGGGTAGGGCGTTTGCCTTGCACGCGGCCAACCAGGCTTCGATTCCCAGTATCCCATATGGTCCCCCGAGCACCGCCAGGAGTAATTCCTGAGTGCAGAGCCAGGAGGAACCCCAGCAACACTGGGTGTGACCCAAAAAGAAAAAAAATAAGGGACTCTTGGGGATCTGGAGCTATATGTAACACAGCTGGGAGGGCATTTGCCTTGCATGGGGCCAACCCAGGTTTGATCTCCGGCATCCCATATGATTCCCTGAGTACTGCCAGGAGTAATTCAGAGGAACCCCTGAGCATCGCCAGGTGTGACCCAAAAAGCCAGAAAGGAAAAAGAAAGGGACCTTTGGTTCCCTGCAGTCTATCCTGTACCTTTTCCAACCCACAGAGACAGCATATTTTAATTTTATTTGGTTTTGGGGCGACACCCAGCAGGGCTCAGGGCTTACTCTTTGCTCTGCACTCAGGAATCACTCCCGGCGGACTCTGGGGACTATCTGGGATGCCAGGGGTCAAACCCAGGTGGGCTGCGTGCAAGGCAAACACCTTGCCCACTCTACTATTTCTGCCCCCCACAAAATCAGCATTTTAGCATTGCTAAAAATTTTTTTTTTTCTTGGTAGGGCCTGAGCAATGGTACAGCGGGTAGGGAGTTTGCCTGAGTTCAACCTGAGTTCAATTCCTGGCATCCCATAAGGTTCTTTGAGCCTGCCAGGAGTGGTCCCTCCGTGAAGAGCCAGTAATAAGCCAGTAATAAGCACTGCCAGTTGTACCCCAAGCCCCCCCCAAAAAAAAATAAAACCCCGATAAAACAAAACATTTCTTGGTGGGACAGGGGCTGAGAGATGGTAACGGGCGAGAGGTTTGCCTTACACACGGCTGACCCAGATTCCGTCCCAGGCACCACACAAGATCCCCTGAGCCCCACCAGGAGTGATCCCTGAGTGCAGAGCCAGGGTAGGCCCTGAGCACAGCGGGGTGAAGGTCAAACAACAAGAAAAATAAAACATTTCTTGGGCCAGAGAGAGAGAGAGCTCAAAGGATGAGTGCAGTCTGCATGGGTTTGATCCCCAGCACCACCAGGTGTGAACCCTACCCACAACCCCCACCCCAAAAGAAAGGAGCAACACCATTTCCTGTCTATATTATACCTGGCACAAGAGGGCTAAGAGAGCTTAAAGGGACAGTGAGGCCCGTGTGCGCCCGTCCCATCCCATCTGGAGCCCAGTGGTACTAAGGAGTGGGGTTCACTGCCTAGGTATCCGGGTACTGGACGGTCCCCTCACCGACAGCATGGAGGCCGTGGCGTTCAACAAGCACTATCAGATCAACGACATCTACAGCTGTAGGTGAGCACGCGGGCAGAAGCACCTGGGGCAGGGGCTGGGGGCCCCCAGAACCTCACTCAGCTTCCAAGCCCACCACTCTGGCATCTCTGGCCCCTTGGCACTGGACTCGGCCTTAACTCAGGTCCCTCCAGCAACTTACCCTCACTGTCAGCAGCGTACCCTTGACCCTCTAATAAAGTTGTGTTTGTTTGGGGCCGCACATGGCAGTGCCCAGGGGTTCCTCCTGACTCTGCACTCGGGGATCACTCCTGGCGGCGCTCCAGGGCCATATGGGATGCTGGGAGCATCCAACCCAGGTCAGCCAAATGCCAGGCAAGCGCCCTCCCCATTGGACTAGCTGGACTATGGCTCCGCACCCTGTCACTGTCACTGTCCTCCCGTTGTTCATCAATTTCCTTGAGTGGGCCCAGTAACATTGTGAGACTTGTTAATGTGTTTGGCATATTGAATACGTGATGGGTAGCTTGCCAGGCTTTGCTGTGCGGGCAAGATACTCTTGGTAGCTTGCCGGGCTCTCCAAGAGGGGCAGAGGAATCGAACTCGGGTTAGCTGTGTTGGCCGCATGCAAGGCAAATGCCCTACCCACTGTGCTATCGCTTCAGCCCATGGCTCCGCACCCTAAACTCTTTATTTTTTGAAACATTAAACAGTTTAAATTTGAAATAGAAGATCCTAAGGGCTCCAGGAGAAAAGTGAACTCTTTGGGGCCACACCCTTCAATGCTCAGGAGTCACTCCTGGCTCTGTGCTTGAGAATCACTCCTGGAGGTGCGTGAGGGAGCCTAGGATTTGCCAGGGATCGAACCCGGGTCTGCTGTGGTTCGCCCTACTCACTAGACTGTCACTCGGGCCCTGAAAGGGAACTTATCTCTCTCTGAGCTGGCTGGGCAATGTCAATCCCTGCTACCCGCCACGTGACTATGCCACTTGATGGTTTCCATGGTGGTTCAGAGTGGCGGGGGAGTTGGGGCTGGGATCTCGAGGCCAGGCTGTCCCTTGGCTCTGGTGGCACCTGTTTCCCCCCTCTAGTGCTCCCATAAAGTTGCACCTCCATTCCCAGGTGCTTGGCTGTTGGGAGAACCAGTTGGAGCTCTCGACCTCGCCCAGGACACAGTGGGTTGGTGCGGCCAGGTCGTTCTGGGCGCTTAGCCCTACATCCCCGTTTCTTCCCCACGGGGCACTTGCTTATGCTGCCTGGGTGTGAGAAAGGATTTTAGCAGCTAAGCATGGGGCTGGAGTGATAGCACAGTAGGGAGGTGTTTGCTTTGCACGTGGTCTACCCAGATTCGGTTCCCAGCACCCCATATGGTCCCCTGAGCACCGGCAGGGGTAATTCCTTAGTACATGAGCCAGGAGTAACCCCTGAGCATCGCTGGCTGTGACCCATAAAGAAAAAAAAAAAAAGAATGCTAAGTTTGGACCCAAAGAGATAGATCAGGAGGTTAGGTGCCAACCTGGCACTCCATCGGCCCTGGGTCCATCTCTGGCATTACATTGGGTCCCCCCAAGCACCTTCAGGAAGAATCCCTGAGTGCCACCAAGCGTGGCCCTGAAACAAAGAAACAAAGATAGTGCGAAGGGGCTGGAAACCCAGGGGGGTGTGTGCCTTGCACGTGCTGGCCCGCCGGCCCCCAGCACCTTGTGGACCCCCACCCTGAGCACCATGGGAGACGCCCCCAAGCACAGCGGGGTGTTCCCAGCTCCCCTCCCCCTCAGGAAGAAAGATTGCACTCCATTGCAGAGTCTGCCTAGAAGACCCTCACGTGGGTCTTCTTGGCTGATGCTTCCCCCGCGTGTGTCAGCGGAGACCCCGGAACCCTGGGAGCATGGCAGGGCCCAGGCAGGGGGGTGGCCGGCCCAGCCCAGCTCCTTCTGCTGGCATTTCTCCACAGCTGGGGTCCAGACGATGATGGGAAGACGGTGGACGGCCCCCACCAGCTAGGGAAGGTAACTGGGTGTGAAGACCCTGGGGAACCCAGTTGTGCCAGGCTGCAGCAGGGGCCAAGCCTCCTCTCCAGAATAATTCCATGGAGAGAAACGTGGCATCATCTGGGGAGTGTTGCCCATTGGTCCTGTGTGGGCTCCCCAGCCCAGGCCCCCACGCATCTGTCCACTTGCTGCCCTCCTTCCTCCCAGACACCCCTATCCTGGCAGCTCTTCCTTCTAGAAGGGGAGGGACCCGGAGGGAGGGTTTTGGGGGGCACCCCCAGCAGGTCTCTTTGCTCCCCAGGCTGCCTTGCAACACGGGGTGATCGCCGGCCGCAAGGGCTTTGGGAGCATCTTCGTGGTGGCCAGCGGCAATGGGGGTCAGCACAATGACAACTGCAACTACGACGGCTACGCCAACTCCATCTACACCGTCACCATCGGTGCGGCTGCCTCTGCATGCTCGGGGCCGGGGTAGCCATGGGGCTGCGTCAGGAGTGTCAGGTTGCGCCGTGTGAGGGCGTGTACACAAGGAGCGTGTGAGGGTGTGAGGAGAGTGTGTATGTGAGAGGAGGTGACTGTGTGAGGAGAGTATGTAGGAATGGAGAGTGATGTGTGTGAGGAGAGTGTGAATGTGTATGTGAGGAGAGTGATACGTGGACAGTGTGTGTGTGAGGAGTGTGTATGAGTGTGTGTGTGAGGAGTGTGTGTGTGTGTGTGTGTGTGTGTGTCTGTGAGGAGTGTGAGTGTGTGACTACGCCTGTATATGGAGTGTGAGTGTCAGGAGTGTGTGAATGTGTACATGTGAGGAATATGCGTGTCTGTGTGTGTTAGGGGTGTGGTATCTGTCTGTCTGTCTGAGGTGGTCCCAGCCGCGGTGACTGTGCCTAAGTATGTGAGGTCCGTCTTCAGATGCTTTGGTTCCTCGGGGATCTGAGGACTTCCTCTCATGTCAGGGGTGATCCTGGGAACCCTTTTGTCCCGTCACCTGGAGCATTTGCCACCCGTTTGTGTTTGTGTGACCCCGCTCCTTCCTGGGCCACAGGCCCCAGCAGTCAGCCCTGAGCTTTCCTGCACCTGTCACGGGTGTGACTCCCTAAAACACGCACAAGCCGGGATCCGGGCTGGGGCTCAGAGGGGAACTCTGCCTCACCAGACGCAGGCCCTGGGCTCAGTCCCCAGCCAAACCAGACAGGTGGACGTGAGGACCAGACCGGTGGAGGGAGTGTCCCCACTTATCCCCAGCACAGACTCCCCCTCAGGGGGGCCCCTCCCGGGCTGCGGGAGTCACTTTGTTTCTTTTGTTTTTTGTTTTTTTGGGGTTTTTTTTTTGCTCTTTGGGTCACACCCAGCGATGCACAGGGGTTACTCCTGGTTCATGCACTCAGGAATTACTCCTGGCCATACTCGGGGGACCATATGGGATGCTGGGAATCGAACCTGGATTGGCTGTGGGCAAGGCAAACGCCCTACCTGCTGTGCTATCGCTCCAGCCCCAACTCTGCCTCTTTGAGGCCCAGCTTGACTCCCGGACGCTGAGCCATCAGTGGTGCCACCCAGGTCCTCACTTCATTCCCCCCCGCCCCCGGCCCCCACTGCCAGGTGCCGTGGACGAGGAGGGCCGGATGCCCTTCTACGCCGAGGAGTGTGCCTCCATGCTGGCCGTCACCTTCAGCGGCGGGGACAAGATGCTCCGGGGCATTGTGAGTGCCCCTTTCATCCCATCCCCTCCCACCCTGTCCCCCACAGATCTCACCCCTGGGACCCCGCTACTGCTTGGGGAACAGCTGTGGGGCGGCGCCCTGGTCCTCACTGGCAGTGATGCCATGGCCGCAGCAGCCCCGAGGAGTCAGCCCGTGGGAAGATCTGCCTTGGGTGGGTTCCAGCTCCAGCCGCCAGGCCCAAGTGCTGGTCCTGAGCCTTGGTTGCTCACTAGGACCCCGAGCCGTTCACAGGGGCGACTGAATGGCCATCCTGGTCTGAGGGGCAGGCCTGCAGCCCAGAGACACAGGAAACGGTTGACAGCGGAATGTGCCAGGGAGTGGGCAGGACCCGGTGCCAGGCCTGTCCCTGCCACTGCAGACCCCGACCGGCTGAGAGGGCGGAGGAGGCAGAGGCAGAGGGGCGGTTGGGGGTGGGTAAGGAAATTCTGCGGCTTTGGGCTGGGAGCCGGCTGGGGAGGCCTCTCTGGGGTCTTTGGCAACGAGGCTGCTTTGTCTTCCTGCTGGTCAAGCTCCTTTTCCCCAAAACCAAAGCGCCTTGCCAATAAGACGATTTCTGGTCAACACCGTGTTCCAGGGCGCCGAGCCAGCCAGCCCCCGGGGAGAGGAAGGAGTGGAGGGCTATGGTGGGGGGGGCCCTGTGGGGGACCAGGCTGGGGTCCGGGTGCAGAGGGCACCCCCTCCCAGGCTAGGGTGGGAACAGACTGTGCTCTGCAAGCCCCAGGGGGGGCACAGGGATTAGGAGGCTCCTGGCACAGCCGACCAGGCGCTCCTCCCCCCACACCCCCCACTTCCAGCCCAGCAGCAATGGAGAGAGGCTCCTTTGCCAAATCCCCATCTTTGGGATGCGTGCCGCGGCCTGTCTCTGCTGCCGTCTGTCCCCCCTGAGGCGGGGGCCTGGGGGGCCCCTTCTTTCTCCTGCTTCCTTGGGAGTTCCGGCGGGAGGCAGTCTCCTTAACTGGACGAGCCCCATCTGCTCGCCGGCCCGCGTTGCTGCCCTGGTCTTCCGGGAGTCTGGGCCGCGCTTACATCTGGTGGCAGCTGCTGCTGCCGTGACCGACCGCGGGCGGGAGGCGGGGACGTGGAGAAAGGGCAGCTCTTGGCACAAGCGTGCACCCTGGTGTCTGACCCAGGCCAGCAGGGCGGGAGGGAGGTGGCATGGAGGAATGACCACCAGCACGGGAAAAGGAGAAAGACAGCGGGGCCAGAAAGGGGGCGGGGCGGGTTCCATTCCCCCTGAGCACCGCCAGGACCGACCCCCTCCCCACGCGCTGCCAGGAGTGACTCAGAACAAAAGGGACAAAGAAAATTCAGGGGCAACACCATGTGATGAAGCCGATGACTGGGGACGGGTGGGGGGGGGGGTCCCTCGGCTTAGCCCATCACCCCCGCAGCCCAGGCTCAGTGAGAGCAGAGAAGGGGGCACAGACTTCACCCCCCAATCTCCCAGCCACAGGGGACGAGGGGCCCCTGGAGCCAGGGAGCTGCTTGTCTGGGGGACCAGCAGCAATGTAGACACAGCCCAGGGCGGAAGGAGGGGGCTCAGGAGGGACCCCCTGACCTGGCACCTCTTTGCTTCGTCTGCGCCAACAGCACCATGGTCCCCCACCCGGAGCCGCCTGTCGGTTGCCCTGACACCACTGTCCCCCTGCTGTCCCTGCTCTCTGGCCTTGGGGTGGGGCGTTGGTGAGACCTGGGCCCTGTGCTGGCTGCGGGACCCCCAGCTCCTCCCCTGACCACCAGTATTGCCAGCGGCCCAGGTCCACGCCCTGCCTCCGTCCTGCCACAGGTGACCACTGACTGGGACCTCCAGAAGGGCACGGGCTGCACCGAGGGCCACACCGGCACGTCGGCCGCGGCGCCCCTGGCAGCAGGCATGATCGCGCTGATGCTGCAGGCGCGGCCCTGCCTCACCTGGAGAGACGTGCAGCACATCATCGTCTTCACGGCTGCCCAGGTGAGCCCTGCCACCGTCTCCCAGCTACTGGGGGCCCCAGCACCATCTCCCGTGCTCCCGGGGGCCCCAACACCATGTCCTGAGCTCCTGGGGGTCTCAGCACCATCTCCCAGCAGCCCCAGTACCATCTCCTGTGCTCCTGGGGGTCCCAGAACCATGTCCTGGGCTCCTGGGGGTCTCAGCACTGTCTCTCAGCAGCCCCAGCACCATCTCCCGTGCTCCTGGGGGGTCTCAGCACCGTCTCCTGTGGGCCCCAGCACCGCCTCCCAGGCTCCTGGGTTCCCAGCCACCTGGGGAGCCCCCCCCATACCATCTGTTGTTGGCCCGGAGCCCCTGCTACTCCCCAGGGCCTCAGCCCTGCCCCTATGCTGTCCTCCTACTGCTGACCGCTGGGCTGGAGCCTCCCTCTGGATCTTCTTGGAGCCCTGTTGCCCGGGGACATGACATCACAGGGCTCCGACCTTTCGTCCCAGCTTTCCCGGGGGATGGGGTGGGGGACCCTCGGGTCTTCTTGGGGGCGGCCTGTGCCGGCTCAGCCCACAGGATGCACGGGAAACCGGACGGAGGCCGCCGGTGGCCTCAGCTGGCCTGTCTGGGCCTGTCTCCGCAGTACGAGGACCGTCGGGCCGACTGGGTCACCAACAAGGCCGGCTTCAGACACAGCCACCAGCATGGCTTCGGCCTGCTCAACGCCTGGAGGCTCGTGAACGCAGCCAAGGTGACTGCACGTGGGGGCTAGAGTTATAGTACAGCCAGGAGGGCATTTGCCTTGCACGCAGCCAACCCAAGTTCGATCCCCGGCATACCGTCTCCCAAGCACCACCAGGAGTAATTCCTGAGTGCAGAGCCAGGCGTAACTCCTGAGTATCGCCTGCATGACACAAAAAGAAAAGAAAAAAATTAAAAAACAAAGGTGACTGGGCGGGGTGGACACTGGGTGGGCACGGTGAGAGGGAGTCTCTCAGAGCCTCTGCCCTCACCCTGTGTGGGCCCATGTGGTTTCCCTGCTCACGGGCCTGCTCTGTCCTGTCCTTCCCTCCTGGGCCCAGTGAGCACACTGAGTCTGGGCTGCGGCTCCCCGGGGGCCATTTCAGCGACACAAGCAGGAGACCCCCAGAGGAGAGGCGGTGCGAGCTGGCCTGCCCACCTGTGGCGGGACCCCTTACGCACCCCTGTCCCATGCAGGTCTGGACCTCCGTCCCGTACCTCGCCTCCTACGCCAGCCCCGTGCTGAAGGAGAACCGGGCCATCCCGCTGGCCCCACAAACCCTGGAGGTGAGCTGGAATGGTAAGTCAGCAGGAAGGGGTTAATCCCAGGCCTGGACAGGGGCGGGCCCAGGCGCTGGCTGCTCGGCCTCCCCCAGGGCCCTGGCCGCTGGCCGCTGGCCTGGCCAGCATCTGCCCCCTTCCCTCACTGAGTTCCTGCCAAACCCGGGGAGTTTGCTTTGACCATTTTAGGGCATGTTGCTGCTTCTGATTTGGCTGTCGAAACCCGCCAGCCCTTTCTCCCGCTGCTCCGAGGGGAGCGGACTGGAAAGGGGCTCGGCCCTCCCTTGGGGGGGCTGCAGGGGGCGCGGGGGAAGGGGCAGGCAGCGCTGGCCAGGACGCTGTCCCTCTCCCAGTCAGGCCTGGCTGTCCCAAGTCAGGAACCCATCAAGGAGCCGAGCTTTCTCCTCAGACTCACGGGCTTGTCCCACTTCAGGTGGGGGGGCATGGGGGGCAGCTCTCCCTCTGTCCCGGGTCACAGGGCTTGGCTGACGGCCGTGTCCAGCACAAAGGGCAAAGGGCAACCCCCTCCAGAGCAGAGGGTGGCCAGGCTGGAATCCCCTTGGTTGATACCTGATGGGTCCCGAGGCTCATCTCTTTGTAGGTTTCAGGGGGCTACAGTTGAATGCCAGGTTCCGAGCCAAGGAAGGTGGAGTGGGGGGTGGGCTGAAGTCAGGGACAACTGAGGAGGCTGACCAGCTGCCTGGGGCTGGAGGTTCCCTGCGGAACCTTCTATGGTGCCCGTCCATCCATGGGAGGCAGGCGGCCCAGCCCGGGGGCAGCTCACGGCACGCTCCCTGAAAGGAATGCCATCTGGGAAGGCCACGTTCCCAGGAATGCGGTCACCCCTGACCCCAGCTCCGACTCACACTTGGGGCTCGGGGCTTCTGACTGGCCCAGGCGCGGGCTGAGGCAGGAGCAGCC
Source organism: Sorex palustris (assembly GCA_028565675.1). Classification (NCBI taxonomy): domain Eukaryota; kingdom Metazoa; phylum Chordata; class Mammalia; order Eulipotyphla; family Soricidae; genus Sorex; species Sorex palustris. Next base: position 6,748,021 of record JAOXYA010000041.1, read on the forward strand.
TGAGAAGTGACCATGTTTCTTCCTGGCTGTGCTGTTCTCCCCTGGCTTCCCACTCAGCAGCCGGGGGGGGGGGGGGGGGGGGGGGGGGGGGGGGGGGGG
>JAOXYA010000041.1:6767835-6778160 GCA_028565675.1 Sorex palustris
TACACACAATTACTTAATAGTTGCCTCACCTGGAGAATTGGTCCTACCATTCTAGACGAGAGTGGGTGTGCACCCAGGCCCCCCCCACCTTCATAATAATGTAGAAGGCAAAGTAAAGCAGCAGGTTGCAGATGCCGATGGCCAACAGGTAGGAGGCGAAGTCATTGGGGCGCATGATGAGCCCGTAGGCAGCCCTGGGATAGAAGGGCCTGGTGAAGTAGGGATGGGCTGAGAGCAGGATGGTCTCTCCTCATCTCGACCATATTTTAACAGGATGCAGGGCCTCATTCGGAGGCCCTCAGAATGCTCTAGAATCCCGGGTGCTTACACCTCTCCTCGTCAGCAGCTCTCCCCCCCCAACCTATTTCTCAAGCCTGCTGCTCAGAAGCCCCCCAAGCAGCCAGCAGCTGGCCTCGTCCCCAGCTATCCAACCCGCCAGGCTGCGAGAGACAAATGGCCAGACTCACAGTGACCAGTTGATGATGTTACCCATGACCAGCAGCACCATGCGGTCCTGGAGGGAAGCAGAGACACGAGGACTGAGAGGGGGAGAGACAGGGAGAGAAGTGGAAGAAGGCCCGAGTCAGCCGATCCCCACCCCCATCCTGGGCGCCAGCTCTAACAGGCAGAAACAGAGCGGCCGGAGGCGGGAGGGCTGGGGAGCTGGGCAGGTACCACGTAGAGGGGCCCGCTGCACTGCCGGATGCAGTCTGTGTAGAGCACGTGCAGGATGCGCCGGCAGATGCCTGAGTCTGTAAGAGAGGGCGGTGCTGAAGAGCGTGGGAACCATCACTCCAGTCTGCCGACCAGCGCACGTCAGGGGGAGGGCACGCCTACCCCCAGGACAAGGGAGGGGGCTGAAGCCCAAAGTCTCGTGTGGGTGCGCGTCTCCCCATCCCCAGCCTCAATGCCAGTCAGCCCCTCCCTGGCCGTCACCCTGGGCAGGTCCTCACCCAGCTTCCAGCGGCCCATGTAATAGAGCTGAATGCTCAGTAGCAGGGTGGCGATGATGTGGATGACCGAGAAGACGATCCAGAATGCCATGTTCCCTTTGCCAAAGACCTGGGTATGGGGCGGAGGAGGGGGGGTATTGGGGGCAGGGAGGGCAGGAAGTGAAGAGGTGCTGAGACAGCTGTTCCCACAGCACCTCCTTCCTCTCCAGAGGTCAAGGCCATGCTGGGACACCCAGGGCTCAGGGAGGGAACAGAATAGGGATCTCGACTGCAGATGAAAAGGGGTGTGTCAGTGAGCAAGGCGAGAGGGGCCTCACCACGCCCAGCACGGAGAAGAAGATGACGATGGCCAGGCAGGCGTAGGCGCTGTAGGCACTGGCGTTGATGTCCGGGTGCCGCTTCTGGTAGAGTTTCAGCATGCACAGCCCAGCAATCATGTACATGAACGAGGTGTCTAGAATAGGGAATAGGGAATGTGGCTGTGAGCTGTAGGGACGCCCACTGAGGCTAGGATGGACAGAGCTGTAAGGCACACTCCCTGAGCCTTAGAATGGGGCGTGGCCAGAGCTGCAGGCACGCCCACTGACCCTGGGATGGGGGCGTGGCCAGAGCTACAGGCACGCCCACTGAGCCAAGGATGGGGGCGTGGCCAGGGCTACAGGCACATCCACTGAGCCTAGGAAGGGGGCGTGGCCAGAGCTACAGGCACGCCCACTCAGGCTGAGTCTGGGATTGCAAGCATGGACATAGCTGCTAACAGGACACGTATCCTAAGTCTCAGCAGGGAACTACAGAGCAGGACACAGAGTCCAAGAAAGGCCTGGCCAAACTCATGGGCAGCCAAAAGCAGCTGGCAGGCTGGCAGTCACTTCTGAGTCCCTGATACCCCTGTGCTCAATACCTAGGGCTTGCCCCAGACACAGGAAGTGAGTTCAGGATGCCTCTCACTCTCCACCTCCCACCACCCCCACGGGGAGGGTGGCAGACTCAGGCCGGCTTCTCACCGAACTGGAAATTGGTGTAGTTGGGGCAGACGTGGTAGCAGGCACTGAGCAGCCCTTCCATCATCAGGGCAGTGCCCATGGCATAGAACAGGCCGAAGTGTTTGGGAATCCCACATTCCTGTCGGGGAGGAAGGGCGGGAGAGAGAGAGTGGTGAGAAAGCGGGGAGGAAGGAGGGACCCCGAAGGGGTTTGTGAGGGGGTTGCGGGGCAGCATGGGGCTGGGGACGGGGGTCGAGGCCGCACAGCGCACCAGCGCGTAGAGGTCGTTGCGCAGCAGTGCCCGGTTGTGGTTGATCTCCCGCTGCAGGATGATGAGCAGGAAGAGCAGCCCCAGCAGGATGTACCCCAGGTTGCTGAGGATGTTGTTGAAGGCGCTGCAGGGGGCAAGAGGGGACACATGGCCTCCTTCCCACCTAGGCGGGCACCCGCAGAGCCCCTGGCCTCTGCACCCCCCTCCCCCGCAGCTCACAGGGGTGGGGGGACGCCCCCACCTGAGATTGCCCAGCGGGTGGGCACAGAGGAAGTTGTAATAGCAGATGTCCTGGTTCCCCGTGACATTCACCACCTGCAGCGGGGGCGGGGGCAGGGACAGGGAGGGGGTTGCTGAAGGCCACTGTCCCTGCCACCCACACCGCCCTCCCCACTCTCCCCTGGGTCCCCTGCTCCTTCGAGCACAATCACTGCCCGCCTCACATCTGCTGAAAACCCTGGCGCCTGCCCTGGTGGGGAAAGAGAAAAGAGAAGGGAAACCAAGACTCGAAGTGTGAGAACTTTCGGTTCCCGTTATCAGGTCAAGCACCCTGGGAAGGCCCCGTCCAGGGCCTGGCTGAAGGTCACCCGCTGTGCCGGCAGAGTGGGGTCTGGACCCAGGCCGCCGACCCTGGGGCAGTGCTGGTTCTGGAGCCCCAGGAGGGGGTTCTGGGGGGTGTCCCAGAACCTGACAGGGAAGGGGAAGAGTGCCCAGCCCCGTGTCCTCACCGTCTGGTACGTGATCACCAGCTGCACCACAGGAAGTGCGTAGAAGACGGCGATGGTGGCGATATTCCTGGGGAGCAGGGGGGGCAGGTGAGCAGGTGAGGGTGCAGCGCAGGACCCCAGGAGGTCTTGGGGGCAGTACCAGGCGGGCAGTCCCACCCCAGTCCTCACCAAAAGTAGATCTGGTATTTCTTCCGCAGGATGCGCTTGTCTTTGCGTGCCAGATCGGCGACGTAAAGGTATTGCTGGGGAGAAGCTGGAGTGAGCCCCACGCTGGGGGCCGCTAGAGGGGGGACAAGGGGGCCCTCCCCCCTGCAGGCCAGAATTCGGTGGGGCAGGGGCTGGTCCACCGCACCCCCCCCCCAGCACGCCAGTGGGCCCACCTTGGTGCGAATGACGTTCTTGTCGGAATCGATGTCGGTCAGCGTGTCGTAGTCATCCTCTTCCACGGAGCTCATGGAGTCCAGGCGGGGTCGCGTGCCCACGGGGTCCGGGGAGCGCTCTGGGGGGGGGGTGCGGCAGGGGGGAAGAAAGGGCTGCCTGACGGGCACAGACCCCACGTCCATTCCCTCCCCCAGGCCCCCCAGCAGTTGTCACAATTACTAGGCAACAGGAAGAGGCCAACTGTGCGCTCCAGCTGGGGTCGGAGGTGGGCTCAGGCCCTGGGAGGAGGGCGCAGGACTCTGCCGGGCCCTCCGAGCCTTGCTCCGACCTTGCCTCCCCGCACCGAGCAGGGGTGTGCAGGGCACTGCGCACACCCCGGCCCGGCAATAAGCAGCAGGACTGGATTGAGACTAAGGCTGATTAGGAGGGCGCAGCCCTGTGGGTTCTGAGAAGACTCGGGCAGAGCCCCGGGGCGCCAGCAGGGCAGCCAGGCAGAGATGATTCCCGGAAGACGGCCCCGTGGCCCGGGCCCTGTTCTGGTCTTGAGCTTCCAGAAGTTTCCTTCTGTGAGCCTTCCTGACCAAAGGCCCCAAGGCCCAAGGGGAGCAGAGCACGGCGCCCTGACCCGCAGGCCCTAACGCCAGAGGCCAGGCTGGGAGGGTGCCACAGAACCCTCCCACACATCTGGTCTGGGGGAGGCCGGGTCACTGGGCTTGGGGCCTGCTTCTCAGAAGACACAGAACTGGCAATTACTGGCATTAGACGGGGAAGCCATGCACAAAGCAGCCTTTGGCCCTGGAGCCTGCTTGGCCCCAGTCACCGGCCCTGGCAGGAGCTGATTGGCAGAGCGGCCCGCACCCCCACCCCACATCTACCCATGGCAATGCACAGCTGCCGCATCTGGCCAAAGGGGAGGCGCCGCTTGAACTGGTCGTGCCCTTCAAAGGAAAGGGAAAGTTACCAGGGACGTGGGGCCGGGGAGGGGAGGGGAGGGAGGAGAAGGGGGGGAAGACCACAGCAGGCCCGACCCTGCTTCCAGCGTCCGGCAGAAGAGGCAGCTGCCCACCAGGGTCACCAGTCAGCACCCGCTCCGCAGCGCGCCTGCACTGGCCTGCCCGCTCACCCGGGTAGCTGTAGGACAGGTCCCCGCTGCCCGTGCTGTCCACCAGCCCGTCCGTGGATCCAGACCCGTTCTCTGCACGGGGAAGGGGTGGTGAGGGGCAGGACCGCAGGAAAGGGGCCAGCTGACCCACGCCTGGGGAACCGCCAACCACTTAGAGCTGGTCCATCAGTCAGGGCTCGTGGGCTGCTGCCCCGAAGGTCAGTGAGGCCACCACCCGCCACCGGCCTTGACACATACCGAAGGAGCCGTAGTTGTAAGCCTCGTAGGGGGAACTTCCGGGAAAGGAATCGGCCAGGACCCGGGGGTGACCTGTGAGGAGAAGCCCAGATTTCCTGAGTCCTGGGGACGGGGAGAGGCTGAGAGCCTGAAGGCGGCGGAGAATCCAGACAGGAGACAGAGCACAGAACAAGCCTGCCTCCCGGGTCCAGATCCCTCCCACCACCCCTCCCCAGGTCCATCCCCAGCGCCCCGGTCAAGGATGCAAGGATGGCGTGAGCCTGCCCAGACAGCCCCAAGTTTCCTCCCTCCCCCCTCTGGACTCCTCGGGGGGCCTTGCGCCCCACACCTCAGCTTACCAAGGAGAGAGGCTGAGAGACAAGGTCCCAAGCGGAGGGAAGACAGAGAGAGAAGGCGGGAGGGAGGGCAGGAGGGAGAGAGAGAATGCAAAGTTAATGATCCCCGAGACCCCCAGAAGGCAGTGGCACTAGCCCAGGGCAAATGCAGGTGGCCCGGAAGGGCGGCTCCACAGCTGGCTGGTGGCCACCGGGAGAGGTGCTGCCCATCTGAACTGTCCACCAGGTCCAGCTTTCTCCTCCAACCCCGAAGGGAGCAAGCTACAACTATGCATCCCACGTGCTGTGTTTCCCCTCCTAAACACAACACGGGCGCATGGCCCTGCCCCCCACCCTACGACCCCCTAAGTACCGCTTTCTGGGCAGGCTCGGTCCATGGCCACCAGAAGGGTCTTCTTCCTCTGCCTGTGGGGACAGAATCCAGAGGAAACCAGAGGTGGGGATGATACGAATGGCCTGTGCTCCCTGTTCTGCCCAGGCCCCTGTCTCCCATTCGTGGTTCTGGCATTCCTCCCCTAAAGCCACAGAGGCCAGGGCTGGAGTGATAGCACAGCGGGTAGGGCGTTCGCCTTGCATGCAGCCAACCAGGGTTCGATCCCCAGCATCTCCTAGGGCGCCCCCTCAAGCACCACCAGGAGTAGTTCCTGAGTGCAGGGCCACGAGGAACCCCTGAGCATCACTGGGTGTGACCCCAAAAGCAAAAACAAACAAACAAAAATGGCTAGGAGGGCCGAGGGGTTCCCAGCCAGACTCTGCCCTGTGGGCCATGTGGGAGACAAAGACGGCCCCCCTCAGAGACTGCCAATGAAGGCCTCTCCCCACAGCCCCTCACCGAGGGGGCCACGGTTCCACTTTACCTCCAGTTCTCCCAACAGGCCAGGAGGATCGTCAGCAGGTAGAAGGAGAGAAATATGCCCAGGCAGAAGAGCATCCCGCCGACGTAGGCCTCAGCTGTGGGCAGGGGATGGGAAGGTGAGTCAGGCAGGGCTTCTCTGCCCTGCCCGCAACCACGCCGGCCTTGGACACCCACTCTCTGTTAGAGCCTTCCCCGGTCCTCCCATCCCAAATTCTCCATCCTGACCTAACCTTCCGCCCCTCTCAGAGAGCTTGGCAAGCCACCGAGAGTATCACGCCCGCACGGCAAAGCCTGGCAAGCTCCCTGTGACGTATTCAATATGCCAAACACAGTAACAACAAGTCTCACGATGGAGACGTTACTGGGCCCGCTCGAGCAAATCGATGAACAACGGGAGGACAGTGAGAGTGACCTAACCTTCCATCACAGCTCAGGGACAGGTTGCCTAGGAAGCCTTCTCTGTCCTACGCCTGTGACCTGTCCACTGCTTTGCACATGTCCCCCCGCCGCCTCTTGTCCCCCTCTGGGGCTCCCCGGAGACCACAGCCTCAGCACCTCACCCAAGCATACACAGAAGGTGCTTGGCCAATATTTGCTGAATAAATAATTCAAGAAAAGGAAACTTCTTTCCTCCGCCCATCACGGTCCTTTATTTTTATATTTTACTTTCCAGTTTACAAAAGGCTCCCTTTAGCCACTTAGTAAATATTTACTGAGCGTGGCTGAGGGGCCTAGAACTTTCCTGTAAATTTTACACCAAACCTCACTGCCCAGAGAGACTCATGGGCCAGACTCTCTTGCCCTGTTCTAGAGCAGAGCAAACAGGCCCCGTGAGGTCACACTCTTAAAACTGGCAGAGAGAAACTGGAGCGACAGTACAGTTGGTAGGGTGCTTGCCTTGCATGCAGCCAACCTGGGTTCGATCCCCAACATCCCATACAGTCTCCTGAATCTGCCAAGAGTGATTCCTGAGTGCAGAGACAGGAGTAACCCCTGAGCATCGCTGGGTGTGGCCCCGAAACCAAAATAAAACCCAAAAAAGCAGTAGAGGAAGACCTAAAACAGTCACGGCTTCCTGCACCCCTGAACCCTCCTTGGGGCCTTCCGGGGTGAAGCAGAACACCCCTTCCCGCTCAGACCACACCTCCCCCAGACACGGGACACGGCACAGAGAGGAAAGGCCCGAGGCTAGTGCCCGCCACCCAGCCGCCCACACTCACACGTGACTGCCCGCGAGACCAGCACTGACAGGGTTTTCTGGCGGTGTCCTTGATCAACCGGTTCATCTGGAAGCGAAATGTCAGATGGACTGAGGAAGTGGCCGCGTGGAGTCAGTCGTTCGTAGCTTGGCTCGAGTCAGTGGGATCGGGCCAGGGAGAGTCTAAGGCCGAACCCCCGAACCCCCCAGGTCCACCTGTCATCAAGGAAGGCTCTCATGCTACCCAGAGGCCTTCAGGCCAGGCCCCAGAAGTTCCTCCTACCCACCAGGGGGAGAGCCCAGCAGGGCTGGAGCACATGCCCTGCACGCGGAACCCCAGGGGTCCAGGCTTGGCATTGCCTGGTGTGCGGCTGCCGCCCACTCTGAAACAAAGAAAAAAACACTGTACCTTCCACAAAGGGGTAGTAAGGCAGGGAACCCCCACATGCCAGGTCTTCCGTCTTCACCACCACCACCACGTAAAAACTGTTGCTGGGGAAGTCTTTGCGCTGGGGGAGGGAGGACAGGAAGGTGAGCACCAGCCATGGGCCTTCTTGGGGCCTAGAGAGGATGCTGCGCAGACACCTCTCTCCGCATTTTATCTGACTTAATTGTTCACCCCACAGCATCTCTGGATGATTCCTAAGGAAGTCTCCAGGGCCCACTTAGCACCAGGCAGCCGGGCGGGGGAAAGGCAGAGCAGGGATCATCTGGGGTCAGGGCTCGAACCTTCAGCCCATACTGCTGGCAAGTGAGCAGGTATATGTGTGGCCCCTATCATGGAACCCACAGGGACCCCCCCACCCAACACACAGGGGTGTTGGGAGGGAAACACGTAACCCCAGCCCGAAACCCGATTCAGCCTTCACCCAGGGCGTGTCCAGGTCCCTCCAGTGAGCTGAAGTGAGTGGACCAGCCCAGCCAGAGGGGGGCTGCCTTGTGCGCCCATCATCCCGCAGGATCTCAGGGAACAGGAGCAAGACTCAAGCCCAGCTGTGTGGAGGACGAGAAGGGACAGCACGCTGCCACCCTCCAACCCAGCCCTGCACCCCCGGGGCCCAGAGCGGGCCCGCTGCCCACCTGCACAGTGATGGCCGCCTTCTTGGTCATAGTCTGGTACATGCCGATGAAGGCAACGTTGTTGTCCAGATCGTAGACAGGGCACTACAGGGGGAGCGGGAGGCAGGTGGGCAAGGGCCCTGGCCCTTCCTGGCAGCCACCCTGCTCCCTAGCGGGGGACCGGCCCGCTTACCAGGATGTCTTGGATGGAGATGACAGAGCAGGGGAAGGCCGTATTGGAGGTCACTTTGACGATCACCGAGTCCACGCCCTCCGGGAACTCATACTTGAAGAACTGAGGGTAAAGGAGGGGTGTGTGGGGGAAAGTCCTGAGGGCATGGGCATTGGCCCTCCCAAAAGGGGCCATGTGGCCTGTGAAGGCGGGGAGGTGGAGGCAGGGGTGGGGGTTGGCGGTTAACGGGGGGGGAGGGGAGGCCTGGGCCAGGGCAGTGCCATTTCTGGTACAGTCCGTGCACTGTCCCCCATGTCCTGCCCCCAGTGCTGACCTGCGGCTGGGCGGCGGTCGTATTGAAGCTGAACTGTTCTCCAGTTCTGGGGGCAGTGAGCAGAGAGGCGCCCCGTTAACTCCAGGGCAGGGGGGGGAAGAAGCCCATCCTGGGGTCCCCAGGCACTCCCCCACCCACGGGCAGACCTGAGCACAAAGTCATCGATCCGGCTGACCCGAAGCTGGTACGTCGTGTTGATGGGAGACAGTGTGGACACGTCCACATAGAAGAACTGGACCTCAGACTCGTTCTTGGTTGGGGGCTGACACAGCGTCCGTTCCACCTTTTGGTAGAGGTACTTGCGCTGATATCTACAGGTCGGGATGAAGCCGGGAGTCAGGACGGGGCGACTGTCCTGGCCAGCATCTCCCCCACCCCCCATCTCCACCACCTCCCCGGGTCCTGCCCCATTCATTCAGCCCCACAGCTCTAAGCCGGCTGGCCTGGCCTTCTGGCTGGACCCCACCGCTGGGTTCAGGGAAGGAGGGTGAAAAAAACCCTGCCGGAGGCACTGACCCCTGGGTCCTTCCTACTCACAGCCCTCGCAGGATTAGGGGCGCCTGGAAGGACACCACCGCTTCCTTCTGGCGGACCACGAGGAGCAGAGGCGCACCCCTCTGCTTGTTCAGGACGTTCACCGACACTCGCACGCCCTCGGTCTGCAGAGAGACAGAGCCATAGCCCCGGGGCCGCGGTGACACCGCCTCTGCCCTGGCCACCCACAGTCGCGGGGTGCTGCCCCCATCCTGCCTGATCGGCTCTCTCTCCTCCAGGAGGGACAGTTAGCGGGGCAGACAGGTGGGAGAACGAGGCTCCAGGGTGGCAGGGCAGACCCAGGCCAGGGCAGGAAGCACGTTGGGGCTTCCCCATCCCTCCCAGCCATGTCCAGGGAGCTGTGTATAAACAGGGTGGCAGACTGCACTGCCAGCCGGCCTTCCTTGAGCGCCAGGAAGCTCCTATTCAAAAGATGCAGAGGCCAGAACCTGGGAGTGATGGCAGAGGAATTGTTGAGCGCTACATTGTAGCCTTACGACCGAACTTGTTTGGGGGGGTGGGGGGGGCTGCTTCAAGGGGAGGGGGAGGACTCATGCAGGGCGCATGGAGGGCTTGTGCACAGCACAGCATGGGAAGGAGACCCCTCAGTGAGACCTGGGGTGCATCGCCCACGGAGCAGAGGCTGCAATAACAGTATGCCCCAATATAGGGGAAAGGAAGAAAGGACTCCCCCTTAAAAAATCTCATTTCCACCTGTCCTCCTCAGTGAGAGCTGGGGTACAAGGTTTGACTCAGCCTCGGCTCAGCTAGCCTGCGCTGTTGAGTCCCGGCCCCAGCAAGCAGGGTGGCATCAGGAGGTGGGGAGGGGGTAAGAGAGATAAGAAATGCGGGACAATCTGCACGGCTCACAAACTCCCCTTCTCCTCACACAGGCTTGGAAGGGGCCTTATCTCTGCCCCAAGGCCAGCTGGCCTTCTGGGGCTGGAAGTGCCCAGGTCTGGGAGCTCCCTGGGGCCATCAACCCGGGGACACTTCCCGGGGGAGGCCCCCCACCAGGCTCTAACATGCCAGGGCAGAGCCTTTCCAAGTTGCAACCTGTTTCATTCCCCAGGGGGGTTCTGGGCCAGCCCAGGAGCAAGCCTCTTCCGTGCACCCAGACAGGGAGGGAGGGGGCTAGAAATTCTGGGTGCTGGGCAGGGC
>JAOXYA010000041.1:6799738-6810295 GCA_028565675.1 Sorex palustris
TCAAAACTTTATTATCAAAGAAAATAGAAAATGCTGTCCTTTGGCAGGGAGGGGGGTGGGCACAGGGATGGGCTACCACCCAGCACGCAACCCAGCAGTGCCCGTGGTGCTTCAGGGATCACATGCAGATGTGCAGAGCTGGGGATCAAACCCAGGTGGGCCACATGCAAGGCTAGTGCCTTACCCACTGTACTATCACCTCAGCCACAACGCAAAGTGGGCCAAGAAAGAACTTGAGTGGCAACCAAACAGCAGGTTGGAAGGTGCCTGGCTCAAGTCCTCAAAGCAGCCATCTCATCTAAGTCACAAGAAGGGGCTTCTATACTGTAAGAACCGGGGGGAAAGAGTGGGCTGCAGACCAGTGGGTGCCTGGATGCATAATACAAGCCCTTCCTGGGTCAGTCCCCTGAGGTTCAGCTTCATCTGCCTCCCTAAACAAAGTGATCATAATTTCTGTCAGAGTCTCTTATTTGTAAGAAATAGAGATGTATCTAATTGACACTAAACAGTGCTAGTTGAGGAAGGGGTGTGGGGGATGGGGGATCATGTCAGCTCCTACACAGGAGGAAGTCCACCCAGAAACTCAGGAACCATTTTAAACTGTTTTAGAGGGTGAGACTAGTCATTCTGATCCCAAAGCTGCAGACCTGCTGTCAACTCATTTTTTTTTTCATTCCTTTCATTTCATTCCTTCATTCTTCTCATTCTTTCCATTCCTTGTAAATGCTTGAGCAGGATCTGGTTGAATCAGCTCAATACTATTTAGAGAGCCTATTGTCTGAGGCCCACTCCTGGAGGATTAGTGAGCTGTGGATGGCTGCCCTTGAATCTAATTCTTCTTCTAGTCAACCAAGGATAGGTTGAGGGAAGAGACCCTGTCACTCCTCATGACTTTGTTTCCTATAATAATTAAAGACTTGTGGTGATTACCTTTATTGTAAGGGTAACGAAGAGAAAGATGTTTTTCATGATACTTGAAATGGAAGCTTGATGACCTTCACCGAAATCGTTGCAATTGCTTGTTGATTATTATCTTTCCACCAATAATCCCATTATCTCGTCACACAGCAGCCCTAGCAATTCTTTGAAAATAAGTCACATTATCTCCAACACTATGCGACCTTCTTGTCTCATTTCTATGAAAGGACAAGTTCAGAGAGGAGAGACAGCACAGGGGTTAGGGCATTTGCCTTGCACACAGATGGCCTGGGTTCCGTCCCTGACACTGCATAGGGTACCTTGAGCTCTGTTGTCAGGAGTGATCCCTGAGCACTGCTGTGTGTAGCCCCCGATCCCAGCATTGAAAGAACAAATAAAAATAAAAGTGTAATTTCTGAGAAGCAAACATAGGGGATCCCCTCTTCCCCCCCCCCAACCCCGCCTTCACTCTGCCCAGCAATCTGATCTTGTTGGTTGTGTTAGGACAGAAAGCTCACTGTCACCCAGAAGTTTTCATTACACTTACCCTGCCTTCTGTCTGAAATGCTATTTTCAGAGAGTTCAGGCTAGTGTAATCTTTGTGCTAAACACATCCCTTAATACAATGTCTTGACCCCATGCCAGGCTGTCTTCACCAGGGCACCTTGGAGGGGGGGCGGGTTGAGTTTTCCTCGCTGCCCCAGCAGAACCCTGACAGGCGAAAACCTCCAGAACCCAACCATAGCCATGCTCAAGGCCACTCTCCACATGCTCGGATGAGCCTCACGCGTGAAGGAACAAGCAGAGGAACCCAGGTATGCAAGACCCAGGGCTGAGATCTCCAAGCTTGCTCCTCCCCCCAGACCCCCTTTTTCCAGTAACTTGGCAGTCACACCCACAAACTGCCCTCCCCCACCTGTATAATCTTATCAACTGCCAAGACCCAAGACTATGAAATAAAGCTTCCCACACATATGGTGGTGGGAAGGTGCATGGTGGTGGAATTGGTGTTTGAATATTATCTGCAATGGACTATTGTAAACAATGTTATAAAAATAAAATAAAAACATTTTAAAATCCCTTGAGTAATACCTGGGGCTGGAGCGATAGCTCAGCGGTAGGGCCTTTGCCTTGCACGCAGCCAACATGGCGGACGCGAGTTCGATTCCTCCGCCCCTCTCGGAGAGCCCGGCAAGCTACCCAGAGTACCTCGCCCACACGGCAGAGCCTGGCAAGCTCCCCGTGACGTATTCAATATGCCAGACACAGTAACAACAAAGTCTCCAATGGAGACGTTACTGGGCCTGCTCGAGCAAATCGATGATCAATGGGAGGGCCTTTACTTTACTTTACTTTATTTGTTTTTTTGGGCTTTTTAGGTCACACCCAGCGATGCTCTTGGCTCTGCACTCAGGAATTACTCCTGGCAGTGCTGGGGGGGGCATATGGGATGCCGGGGTTTGAACCCAGGTTGGCTGCATGCAAAGCAAATGCCCTACCTGCTGTACTACTGCTCTGGCTCCCTTACCTTTATTTATTGGGGTGGGGGGTGCACCTAGCGGTGCTCACCCGAGATGGTATGGTGTCAGGGTCTGTACCAGGTTCAGCCACCTGCATGGCAGGTGCTTTAAGCCCTTTGCTCAGCCGCCTGGCAAGGACTCTCAGCCCCTGCATCTCCTCCGGGGTCGTCGCCAGCCAGTAGCGCTCTCGGGCTGTCTGCCGGCTTCTGGCTCCATGGGTGCCCACGCGACGGCTGGGCCACTGGGCTATTCTAGGGAAGGTCTCGGCCCTGGGAATCAGTCTCCGTTCCTCCTCCCTGAGTCCTGCCTTTCACTTCTCAGTTTGGATCGTTTTCTCTTGGTTTCTGGAGTTTCTGGCGCTTCCTGATACTGCTCCTGCCCAGCTGTGGTAGCAAAATGGAAAGAACAACGCCAGTTTTCGTAAGAGAGCTTATTGTGCGCCGAGCAGGGCTTTGCAGATAGTATCTTACTGAAGCCGGAGAAATCCCAGGGAGTTCAGTTCTTTTCTTTTCTTTTCTTTCTTTTTTGGTGGGGTGGGGGGCTTTTTGGGTCACAACTGGTAGTGCTCAGGGGTTACCCCTGGTGGTGCTTGGAAGACCATATGGGATGCTGGGGATCGAACTCTGGTCGGCTGCATGTAAGACAAACGCCCTCCCCGCTGAACTGTCACCCCGGGCCCAGCTCACTTCTTTTGAGCGAGAAACCTCTGAGTGCTGGGGCTGAGTCCAAACCGGAGCTGCTTGTGTCAGACCTACTCTGTGTGCAGTGCTGGCCCGAACAGCCTGTTACTGTGAGTCTAGTTGGTGGACCTGCTAAAGTCAGTGGGGGTTGCCCCACGGTGCTGCATGGCTAAATTGTGCACCCCCCCACCCCCCATCACTCTCCTAGGAAGGATGTTCATGTGGCAACAGACTGCCTTCTTCTTCTCTACCTTTCTCGGGGGGAGGTGCGCGGCGAGCTGTTGTTGGCTATTGCTCTAGCAGTGTCCACAAAGGCAGCATTGACTCCCCAGGCCGTGTCTCCTTCAGACCGAACACTGACCGCTTTTCATGCCGGCCAGCCTGAGCTTTCCACCCGCGCTGGCTGCCTGCGAGGAATGTGAGCGAGTTGGATGCAAGAACAGGAAAAACACAACTTCCACCTTATTTCGCAGCAGAGTTCACTTCGGGATACAGACTTCGGGGTGACAGTGGCTGTTCCTTTCTGCTTGTTATTTCTGATGCTTGCATAATGCTAACCTGGTGGAGAGCGTCAGATGACAAGCTCTCCTCCTACAGCTCCTCCAGAAACGAGCTGCTGCTGACAGGCACTTTATTACACGGAGGATTGTGCTCTGTACCGGCTCAGGGCAAAAAGTGTGTTTACTGTCAAGGCAGTATTGTGAAATGTCCCATCCCCCCGCCCCCCCCCTTCCTGAATGCAGCCTTTCCCCCTCAGGAGTGGGCTAAGATGCGAGTGTATTGTGAGGGAGCAGTGATTGCTCGGATGGACCCCAGTAAAAGTAAATATGTACTTAAGCGTGTAAATAGATCCCGCTTCTGTTTGGGGAAAATTCACTAAAATGATGTCATATTTTTTCTTGGAAGACTAACACTTTATCCCAATATTTGCAACTTAAGGTCAGTCAACTCTATAAGGTTCAAAATCTAGGCTTCACAAAGTGGGGAAGGGAGTTTAGGGTGGACGCAAAGATGGGGTTGGCCAACCAGAATCCAGGCAGTGAGGTGGTTTCCTGTGGAGCCCAGTGACAGTGTGGGGCAGTGATCAGCCACGAGGTGAGGCGGGCGGAGGCCAGATGCAGAGGGACTTGGTCACTCATTCTCAGAGGCACGGGTGTTCTGTAGGTGACGGGCAGGCTTCCAATAGCTTCTGAAGAGGGGTCAGCCAGAGTCAGTGTAAGTGACTGAGCACAGGTGTGCATGTGAGAGGCCCCTGGGTTTGACAACCCCCCCTCCCCCCCATCCTGTGCTCCCCTGTCCCGCTGGGCACAGTAGCCTAAGGCCCGTCCATCAGCACCAGCAGGTTTGCCAGGCAAAGGGTGTGTGTGTGTGTGTGTGTGTGTGTGTGTGTGTGTGTGTGTGTGTGTATGTCTGTGTGTATGTAGATGAATCAGGTTTGTTTAGTTCTTTCATGTTGCAGTGTGGAGGGCAGATTGAAGTTCGGAAGACTTGTATTCACTCAGAGGTACATTCGATATTAGGAGATCATTGCGATCATTCAGGCAAGACATAATGACCGAGTTCAAGGCACGTACGGGTGCATTTTATTAAAAGTCTGCTAATTTGAGAAATGTTTATTAAATTCTTGTGGTGTGTCAGGCGCAGAGCTAATGAGGCAAACCCTCCCCAGTTGGTGCTCCAGGGTACTCACACTCCAGGGGAGCTTCCAGAGCAACAGGCAGTCCTGCTTTCATTTATTTTCCTTTTATTTGGGGGCTACACCCAGCGATGCTCAGGGGTTACTGCTCAGAGCTCTGCACTCGGAAATTACGCTTGGGTGGCCATATGGGGTGCCAGGGACTGAACCCTGGCCAGACGTCCTCCCTGCTGTGCTGTGGCTCCCAGTCAAGTGTTTTAAGTGGCAGGGAGAAAAAGCAAGTTTCAGCCTCCTAGAAAAATCTGCGTAGGGCAGGGGGCACGGGTGGGACTTGGGGTGTTGAGAAGTCATGCTGCAATTTGGGAAGATCAGAGCTGCAGGTGGCTGATGGGGGCCTGAGGGGAGCCTGGCCCCCATCAAGAGCTGCCGATGGCTGGGTGTGTGGGTTTGGATAATACAGTGCTCGGAGGAAGCTGAGAACCACACACCCAGGAACGAGGCCGTCCACATCACATCGGAAAGGGGGCTCGTTTTCAGATGCGGTGTTGGTGGCCGGGCCACTGGGAAGGAACATGTGTGCTGTGTGGAGAATTGGGACGGGAGGGGGACCAGTGAGATCATGGACAGGTGCCAGAGAAGTGGCAGAGGAAGTTCTGGGTAGTAGAAGGAAGCGTTTCAGGAAGGGAATGGTCAGTGCAGCCGAGTACTGCCACCTCCATCTCCAAACCTTTACTGATGGGTCATTGGTACTTAGAAGAGTTTCAGTGGTGCGTGCAGGGGCGGGTAGCAGACTTGGAGTCTGGACATGGGAGCCAGCCTCGGGTGATGGAGGAGAGGAAGAGAGATTGTGGGAAGGTCAAGGTGCCAGAGGGTGAAGGGCATCTGCTGGGCGGGAAGGGCAGAGGGAGAAGAGTGACCCTTGTTGGAACATGCATCTGGATGCCAGCTCCTTTCCCTGGAGTACTTGCAGGGCCAGGATGGTTGGTGGAAGTGGGACGCGTCTGTGTGGCTTCCTGCAGATCCTGGATTGTAGCTTTTCCGATCCGGAGCTGTTAGCAGATCGTGACTAACTGGGCCCCGGGAGGGGGCTCACAAACAGGAAGGAAGATGCAGGCTCTCAGGTTCTTGGCAGCGAGATCTTAGTTAGGGGACATAGCCGCCAATGATGGTGGTGGGTAAAGCCAGATACGAATTATCCTCTCCTTGGACAATGCCCCGTGAGCCAGGAGCAGCCCAGGAGGTGCCTCGGGGAGGAGGAGGTCTCCTCTCCCCCAAGTGAAGGGGGGGCTCTTTGGGGAGCGGGACTGATGGTCCCTTACCAGGGTGCCCATGAGAAAGGAACATTTGCCCGCAAGCTCTTGGCCACTACCTTTTGCTGATGGTCAGGGCCGGTTCCGAGCGGGTTCGTGTGTGCTGTTCTTTGGGGAAGGTGACTGGCAGTTCCTTATTCACTCGGGTGCGTTTCCAAGGCTGCTGCTAGGCAACCTGTTGTCATCTCTTGAGTTTCTGTCATGTGTGCCAGTGACTAACATCTCTGAGGGCTCCTTCGCGTCCCCCTGCCGTGCGGCCTTCCGCAAGTGCAGGGAGGGTCTTTGTGAAAAACCAGCTTGGTGCTCTTGCACGGGCCTGACAATGTCAGGATGAGTTGGACAAACCCGAGGGAACCCTGGGCCCGGAAGCCTCTGTCTTTCAGTTCGGTGTGGGCAAGGTAACAAGAGATGAATCAGTATTAATTTAATGGGATCTGATATTGCTTTTATAAGACATCGCTTTAATGTGATGCTTTGTCATGAATGTTTTAGTAATCTGACAGCATTAAAGAGAGCTGTTCTCCCCTGTTTTATTATTTCTTGGCTCTGTGACAGAAGTATGCATTAAAGTGCACTTAAGGTTTTTAAAGGGATGTCTAAGAAAGTAGTTGCAAAACAATCATCCCAAGTGGGTCTCTCTGACTTAGAAACTCAAAGGATGCAAAGCTGATGGCAGGATTGCCCTTTTTCTTGTGAACGCAAGGGGTGAAAATGTTACCTTGCCCCGCACGCGGGTGGAGAAAGTGCTTTCCAAGACAGGAATAGCAGAATAGCGTCATTTTATGTTATCATCCCCTTTTATTATATAAGCCTGCTCAAATTCTGAAGGTGGACAAGGAGATCTTGAGCAAAAAATGAGCTGAAAGAAAATTTTAGCAACAATGAAAAAATATACTTACCTAATAAACATAGCTAATATTAGATCCCCTTACATATATAGCACCCACAAAGAAATGTCAGTTACAGTGACACCCTTTTTTGCTTGTCAAAGTGGCAAAGCTTTATTAAAAAAGAAAAGCAAAGTAAAGCAAAGAAAACTTCGTGTTGCTGTGGGGGTGGAGGAACCAGATAGATGTAACTTGAGTGATAAGTCTCAGTAACTTGCAAAGTATATGCTCTGACTTAGAAGTTTCATTTTCAGGGGTTTGTCTTTGTAACCGCTGGTAAAGTAAGAATGTAGCCTTAAGAATATTTACTGTAATTTTGTTTGTAATAGTTTCAAAAAAAGGAACTAGCCAGTCCTGTGTGGTCAGTTTTAAATTGTGACAAACTTTTGTGTTATGGCCAATCAGTGACATCAAAAGATAAATAGGAGGCTTTTAAGTGGGAAAAATATTCCATATGGTATTATGCATATAGTAGTTTCGTTTTTGTATTAAATATGCAGAGGGAAAACGTACCTATGTATTCAAGGAATTTAGGGTAGAATTTTGAATATTTTATTCAGGTGAACCTGACAGATGTGGGGATGGTGGTGGAGAGAAGTTTGAAAGCTTGGCTTTTGCTGAATTGTCCAAAGAATTGATGCTGTGAATTTAGCAGGGTAGGCTAATTGCATATGACATGATCATGAAGGTGATTGATTCTTAATTTTTTTTTGTCTTGTATTCTTAGCCATGAATGGGTTACAGAATTTTTGGAAGATAATAAATTAATGCTACGTGTGAAAAAATGGCTTAGGTTAATAATGCCAGATTGTTGGATCATGGGAAATTGAAACATTTAATAGAATTGCTTCTTCAGATCAAGTATCTCTCTAGTGCCTTTTTAGAGATTTCTAAATGCTTTCTTAAGAGATTCAACTAATCTTCCTCCTGTGTCTCATATGATTATACTGATCTGATAAGATTTAGAAATATGTTGAATTTCAAACTGATAAAAAGCAGGTGTTCATTTGAATTGAAGAGCCAACAACTGGGTTGCATCACTATTGCTAATCTTGCTGAGCTCAGGAATCACAGATTCAGAGGTGCTGGGGAGTCACACCTGACTGTGCCCGGGACTTACTCCTGACTGTGTACTCGGGGGTCACTCCTGGTTGTACGGGAGGACCATTTGCGGTGCCAGGGATGAAACCAGGGTTGATTTTATTTAAGAAAAGCACCTGAACCCCCTTTCCTATCTCTCTGGCCCCAGGAACAGAAAGTTTCAAGACTCATAGAGGAATTGCGGTTTTAGATCCTCAGTCGGAATGTAACACCGACCGCTCACATCATCAGGCATTTGCCCTGCTCTGTGGCTTGATGGGAAGAGTTGATGTGCCCAAAAGGACACTTTACCCACGAAAGCCAGAGGGGAGTCGAACCCGTGTCAGCTGTGTGCAAAGCAAGCAGAAAAGTGCCCAAACTGCTGCGCTATCTCTCCAGCCCCGAAATGAATGTTTTCTGTGCACTATTTAAATCAGTACAAATTTTATGTGTTCACCCACTTTCTGTCAACAGCACTTCTCTTTGTTATTTTCTAGTGTCTTTTATCCCTGTGAGTTTTTAGGAGAGTAAAAATGAAAAATGAGAACATGTATCAGTTTAACCAGAACTTTCATCACCTCATTTCAACCAGAAGACGTCTCAGAAATCTTCTAGTTCAGAGGCTGGAGTGATAGCACAGCGGGTAGAGCGTTTGCCTCGCATGTGGCCAACCCGGGTTCTATTCCCAGCATTCCATATGGTCCCCCCCGAGCACTGCTAGGTGTAATTCCTGAGTGCAGAGCCAGGAGTAACCCCTGATCATCACTGGGTGTAACCCAAAAATCAAAAAACAAACAAACAAATCTTCTAGTTCAGTATTCCTTCATCTGAACTTTTAGGAAGTGTGTGAACTTTTCATTCCTCAATACATATATGCAACATTTTATATGGAATCGTGTGTGTGTGTGTGTGTGTGTGTGTGTGTGTGTGTGTGTGTGTGTGTGTTTTCCTCCACGGGCAACATCTGCAGATCTTGAGGTCAGTCATATTGAGTCTCAAATGATAATATCCCTTGATACTCTCCACTGAGACTATCCAGAGAGATGAAGATCAGCCATCTTGTGTCTGACAATAAATAGGAAGACCTTGATTCTTCCTAGAGAGGTCATCTAAGGCCGAATTTTTCAAGTGGTGAGCTTTTGGACTCTGGCTTTCCTCAGAACAGTCTAATTCCCTCTCTGGGTTGTATAATATAAATATGGACATTTGCAGAATTTTTGTTTTTGCCTAGTTGCAATCTTTCTCTCTCATTTCTTGGTGCTTTGCCTTCCACTTTTGAAAAGACTCATTTTCCTTGAAATAATAAGTTCCCGTTGGGCAAAGTAGGGAGTGCTCAACTCGCACCTTACCTGTCTTTATTCTAGGTTTGGCCGTTCTGGGAGGTCTGTGGCTTAGACTCCCTTGAATTCACGAGACTTGTAAGAGTTTGTCTCCTGAGCAGCGGACTCAGCAGGACCGCGGCTGCCTGACATGGGTGGGAGGTAATTTGGGGCACCGGGAGGCATTCATTATTCGGTTTCTGCTTTGTCTACATCCCATACATTCCTGTCTAAGTACAAGGAAGGGAATTTGAGTCAAATCTCAGTTATATTTTCACGAAAATCTCTGGAATGTTGGAAGGAAAAGAAGCATTTCTGTTCAGGGTCGCATGTAACAATTTAAGATCAAAGTCATGAAAAGCTACTCCCTTCTTTGGTAGAATTCCGCAAAGTTTTCTTGACAGCGAGAAGATACAGAAGCTGTGACAAAAAAAAAAAATGAGGGTCTGAGAAGCCTCGGCTGCCATCTCGGAGATCTAAGATAGCACAAGACTGGTGTTTGGTGTTTATTCCTGGGAGCACTGTTATGGGCATTTGTGAGAACCCCAGGGAAGGCTGAGGGGCATCTGTGGTCTGGCCATTACTGGGCCTGTGTATTGAAAACACGTTTGGTCAGGGAAAGGTAAGCAAGAGACATGTACACAGTGTCCAAGGCACATATGTTTGTTTTTTTTTTCCTTAAATTTTTATTAGTGAAACACCATGAGGTACAGTTGTAGATTTACAAATTTCTGTGCTTGGGTTTCAGTTATACAATGATCAAGTACCCATCCCTCCACCAGTGACCATTCTCCACCACCAATGATCCCAGTATCCCTCCACCCCCGTCCCTCCCATACCACGCTGCCTTTATGGCAGGGCATTCCCCTTTGTTCTCACTCTCCTTTTGGGTGCTGTGGTTTGCAAAAGAGGCATTGAGTGGCAACCATGTTCGGTCTAAAGTCTACTCTCAGCATGCATCTCCCATCCTGGGAGGATCCTCCCAATACTCTTTATTTGGTCTTCCCTTCTCTATGTGAGCTGCCTTTTCCCTAGCATGTGTGGCTGGCCTCCAAGCCATGGAGTAAACCCCCTGGTACTTATCTCTGCTATTCTTGGGTGTTAGTCTTGTATTTTGTTACTTTATGTTTCCCAGATGAATGCAATCTTTCTGTGTCTGTCCCTTTCTTTCTGACTCATTTCGCTTAGCATGATACTTTCCATGTAG
>JAOXYA010000041.1:6812665-6825064 GCA_028565675.1 Sorex palustris
CCAATGGAGACGTTACTGGGCCCACTCGAGCAAATCGACGATCAACGGGAGGGCCTTTACCTTTACCTCGAGCAAATCATTGACTTAGTGATCCCTTCTCTATCCCAGCTGCCTTCTCCCCTGGCACATAAGGCAGGTTTCCAACTATGGAACAATCTTTCTTCGCCCTTATCTCTATTGTCCTTGGGTGTTAGTCTCTTATTGTATCATTTTATATTCCACAACTGAATGCAGTCATTCTATGCCTGTCCCTCTCTTTCGGACTCATTTCTCTTAGCATGATATTCTCCATGTCCATCCACTTATAAGCAAATGTCATGGCTTCACAGGACACTGTTTGAGGGGAGGGGCCTGAAGGATTTGGAGGAGGTGCTTGACCCCAGGCTCTGCTGGATCCTAGACATGAGAGAAAAAAAATTTACTAGGAGAACAAAACAGTTTAGGCAGAGAAAAGTCAGCTTATTGAAAGAAAGTCTCCTGGTCAGACTTACACAGAGGAGGCCTCCAGAGAGAAACCAATCTAGCATTATTAGGGGACACTTTTTATAGCATATTTCTGAGCTGCCTAGGGGGAAAATTTCTGCTTTATCTATATTAGTTAGTTCTCATAGGCGGCAAGTAAGAGACATGTACCCAATTTTAGGGAAGAAGTAAATTATAAAATATTGAAGTGAATCACATAAATAGTTAAGAAATATATGTAATAATTGGAGCAATGGTGGGGTCTCTAGAGCTACTGACAACATCTAATTATCTTAGAAAGAAGCAACTCAGCCTACCATGCCTTTGAAATGAGGACTTAAGCTAGACTTTTTTTTAAAGGACTTTTGCTAGACAACTTTAGACCTTAACCCAGGGGTGCTCAGGGACCATTCCTGGCTCTGTGCTCAGTAGTGACCAAGCAGTGCTCAGGTGATCATATACAGTGTAGGGGATTCAAACCAGGGTCAGTTGTATACATGGTAAAGTGACTTACCTCTTGTACTATCTTCTCAGCCCTGTACTCTGCATATATTAATGTTAGCTGGTTGTATACCTTAATTCCCTTTGTAATATAATGTAATATATTCACAGATTTTATAACATAGAGGACTATTATGATACTTATTATACTTATCATATGAATTTTATTTTTATTATTTTTTTTTTTACCCATACCTGGCAGTGCTTACTCCTGGCTCTGAGTTCAGAGATCACTTTAGGCAGGGTTGAGGGACCATATGTGCTGCCAGGGATCAAACCTAGTTGGCTGCATGCAAGGCAAGCACCCTACCTGCTGTATCATCTCTCTTGCCCTTCTGGTGTTTTTATATTATGAACTCTAGCCATCTTGTCTTCCCAACTGAACTCACAGTTTCATCCCCTCAACTAAGGGAATCTGGTGTACTCTCCTGCAATTCCCGTTTTCTAAAAGTAATATGCTGAGATCAACCTTTTTCTTCTTGAAAACTGTGTGTGTGTGTGTGTGTGTGTGTGTGTGTGTGTGTGTGTGGTGCTGGGGACCAGACCCAGGGCTGCCGTCTGTAGGGCCCGTGCTCTGCCATGAAGCCTTGTCCCCCCCGTCCCCCCCGTCCCTCTCCCCGTCCCCCTCCCGTCTCCCTCTCTCCCTGGCTCTCTCGCTCGCTCTCATCCTTACGAGAGACCGGGCGAAGAGAGCAGCAGCGTCACCACGGCAGACACTGGATGACTGGCCGGTCGCTCTCCGACGGGCCGGGCGGCAGTGCAGCCGTGTGCTCTCCCTCTGCAGGCGGAGCAGCCCGGCACCGCCATCAACATCAGCGTGCCCCAAGTGCAGCTCATCAACCCCGAGAACCAGATCGTGGAGGCAAGTAGCAGCCCCAGGCGGCGCCTCCCTCGCCTGGCCCTGCCCCTCCTGGGGGCGGGGGGCGCGGCCCTGACTCGCTGTCTCCCTCCCCTTCAGCCCGACGGCACCGTGAACCTGGACAGTGATGAGGGGGAAGAGCCGTCCCCCGAAGCTCTGGTCCGCTACCTGTCCATGAGGAGGCACACGGTGGGGGTGGCCGACCCTCGGTGAGTGTGGGCCCGCGGCCCTGATCCCACCTCGCCACGGCTCCGTATCCCCCAAAGTCAAGACCGCCCCCCCCCACACACACACCACCACTCCCCCAGGTCAGGGTCTGGTCTGTGGCTCCCCGTTTGTGGGGGAAGAGCAAGGCTCCCTCTCGTGGACGCGGCCCACTCGGAATGCTCTGGGGAGGAACAGGGCACTGTGTTTGCCCACCAGGATGGCAGTGCTTTTTGGTTTGTTTTTCCGAGGGGGTGGTGGGTGAGGGTCAAGGGTGTGTATTCGGGCCACTCGGCGCTACTCAGGACTCATCCCGGCGGTGCTCTCAGGGCCCATATGTGGTGCTGGGGCTCACGCCAGGGTCAGTCCCATGCAAGATCGCATCTTAACCCCCGGTCTCTCTCTCCAGCCCCGAAAGTGTCTTCTGATCTAGTCTCTAAAAAGGACTCCCAAAGGCTGTCAACGAGGCCGTTCTCAGAGACATTGTTGCAGCTAGCTCAGGACTCTGTGCTGTGTGACCCATAGATGTCAGCGCCTGGGTTCCGTGGGCAGCGTCCGGGGCACAAGCACAGGGTTGTGGGAGCAGCCTGGGGTTGCCTCCCGGCACCTCTCCTGGGACCCAGTGTTCCCGCATCTCACTCAGCTCTGGCTCTGCCAGTCCCGCTTCTCCCCGGGGGATTTCTCTGCTGAGGAGGGAAGAGAAGTTTGGACAAGAGGTCTCTCATGGATTCAGTTAAGGGGCAAAGCCGGCATCCTTAGAAGTACCAGCTCGGGGGCCCAGGCTTGTATCTCTATGGTGCAACACTTGCCTTGCACATGTGAGAGCTCCTGGGTCCAGTCCCAGCACCCACATAGCCGCTAGGTCAGCAGACATCTGTTTTCTCTCCCTCTGGGTCCGTGCCGGCACCTCACTGAGCTTCCGCTGGCCTGGGCTCAGCATGAACTACAAACCGAGGAGGAAAGCAAAAGATATGGAAGAAATACCAGGGACCAGAGCGATAGCACAGTGGGAAGGGCGTCTGCCTTGCACACGGCCGACCTGGGTTCGATCCTCAGCATCCCATATGGTCCCTTAAGCACCACCAGGAGTAATTTCTGAGTACACAGCCAGGAGGAACCCCTGAGCACTGCTGGGCATGACCCAAAAAGAAAAAAGAAAAACACCAAAAATCTCACACCAATATGTGGGACAAGCCACGTGGCAGGCTCATGGCTCTGGGCACACAGAGCACGAGCGAGCAGCCCGTGACCCGCTTCTCTGTCGCCAGCACGGAGGTCATGGAAGAGCTGCAGAAGCTCCTGCCGGGCATCCCAGGCACCAGCCCGCAGACGCCCTTCTTGCAGGTGACCCCCAACCTGAACTTCACGCACACGCTGCTGCCCATGCAGCACCTGCAGCCCTCGGGGCAGCTGGAGTACAAGGTAGGGGGCGGGGCAGGCAGGCGGGACCCCACCCCCAGGCCCGCTGCCCCCAGGGCCCTCCCCTTAGGGACTGTGCTGTCTCCCCCCCACACCCCCATCCACAGGAGCAGTCCCTGCTCCAGCCGCCCACCCTGCAGCTGCTGAACGGAATGGGCCCCCTGGGCCGGAGGGCGTCCGACGGCGGCGCCAACATCCAACTACACGCCCAGCAGCTGCTGAAGCGCCCCCGGGGACCCTCCCCACTGGTCACCATGACCCCCGTGAGTACCAGCAGAGCTGTCCGGCCCGCCTCTCTCATCTTCTCTCTGCTCTGGTTTTCTTTAGCATGTTTCAGCTTTCATTTTGGCTTCACTTGCCTTTATTTTAGGGGGGGGGGTGCAAGGAATGATTTTTTTGTGTGTGGGGGTTTGCTTTCTCTTTTTTGCAGAGGGCCTTTCTAGTGGTTGTCTTTGGGGATCCGGATGCCCGTCCCAGTGAGGCTCAGTTCACCCCACGGGCCCGGGCCCACGGGTGCGCCACGTCAGCAGGGCGCGGGACTGATCAACTTCTTCACTGGGCGGATCCTGCCTGTGCCGGCCCCATGCCCGGAGGCTGGTGGGGAGGGGGCGCTGTGGGGCAGCTCAGACCTGCCATTGTCCAGCTCTGTGCCTGCGTGGCAGTCGCCCGCTCTCCCAATACCTGCCTCTCCACTGGCTGCTCTCCAGACAGGCTTCCCGGCCGCCTTCTCAGGGGGCCCGTCCCTTTGCACCTCGCGGGTGTCCGGCTCTGCCAGCCCCTATCCCCGTGACAGGAGTGCTCAGGCCCACCTTCTCTGCTCGAGGATCAGAGTCCATCTGCTCTGCTATTTTCTGGGCCTTTCCTTGTCTGAGGCCTGTCCATTCACGTACTCATTCACGCAGTCTTGCAGTTCCGTAGAATGGGGCTGACTCAGTATGACTGTCTCTTCCTGGGGTTTTAAGGAAGTGCTTCTTCAGTGTCTCTCTCACTGATGGGGCTGGAGCAATAGCACAGCGGGGAGGGCATTTGCCTTGCACGCAGCCGACCCAGGTTCGATTCCCAGCATCCCATATGGTCCCCCGAGCACCACCAGGAGAAATTCCTGAGAGCAGAGCCAGGAGGAACCCCTGTGAAGACTTGAAGACCTTTTTTGGTTTGGGGTTTCTGGGTTCCCCCCCCCCAAACCCTTTGCTGCTTAGGGATCATTCCTGGTGCTGTTCAGGACACCATATGGGATGCCGGGGATTGAACCTGGGTTGGCCACATGTAAGGCAAGTGCCTGACCTGATATACTATCGCATCCA
This sequence comes from Sorex palustris, assembly GCA_028565675.1. Lineage (NCBI taxonomy): Eukaryota > Metazoa > Chordata > Mammalia > Eulipotyphla > Soricidae > Sorex > Sorex palustris. Next base: position 6,817,415 of record JAOXYA010000041.1, read on the forward strand.
TCCAGTTGAGGACGTTTCAGCCCTTTCAACATGGATGAGCATCTTCGTAAAATAGCGTAAATGACTAGAGAAATGAAGAATGTAAGAAACCGACGAAATACAAGGCTGTGCTCTCGGGGGCGACCTTGCAGTGCCATATTTGAAATCGGCTTCCATCTTGTTCTCCAGGCCAGAACCGCTGGTTCTGCCGCGGGCACGCCCCGTTCTCATTCACCTTGAGCTCGCTCTCACTGTGGCTGGCTTCTCAGGCTGGCAGGGCCAGGGGGCCTGTCACAGCCAGGAGGGCTCCCCGAGCTCAGAGAACGAGTCTGGGCTCTGCCCCCTGCCTCTTCCCTCCCCGTCCCCAGCGCCTCCCTTCACGCGAACCCCCGATTTCCTGCACCCCATCCTCCTAACTGTCCTGCTTCCGGCCTTGACCTTATGCCCTCCCAGAGCAGGCCAGCTCTCCAGCCCAAGTCCTGTGCTGGTCTGTCCCTGATTCCAGCCCCTGGTGACTCACCACGACCCCTCTCCAAAATAAACGTCTGGCTGTGGCGTTCCGGCCATTCTTGACTGGCCACTGCCTTCCCCTCCTGCGCCCCTGTGGCCACTTCCTGTCTCGCCCACTGCTTCCAGCCTGGTGGAGCTGACGGTTGGATTCTAGAAACCCTGGAAGCTGGCAGACAATGGAATTCGTCCCAAAAAGCGCATTGTGGTTCAGAATTGACAGCTACTGGGAAAAACAGCAGAAACAGGCCAGAGTGATAGTACAGCGGGGAGGGCGTTTGCCTTGCGTGTGGCTGACCCAGGTTCGATCCCCAGCATCCCATGGTCGTCCTCCCAAGCACCACCTGAGCTCAGGGCCAGGAGTAACCCCTGAGCGTCACTGGGTGTAACCCAAAAAAGCAACAACAAAATCCCAAAAACCACAAACAGCTCTCTTTCCGTGAGACATCAGGTCTGGTTTTGTTCTGTTGCCTGGCGCGGTGACTGTTGCAGCTGCCGCCCCAGATGGGCCAGACTGGAAAGCGTGGAGTCACATCAGACTTGCAGTCCTGTGTTCTAGAGCTTGGGTTTGATCTCTGGGACCCATAAAACAAAACCGTTTGGCTTTGGGGGAGCTGAAGACTGAATCTAAATCCTGAAGATCACGTCATAGTGAGGAATGAGTCTTCTGCTCTGTTTTCGGGCCCTTGGGTATACCTGCTGGCCTTCTCTTTGCTCTTGACCTGGAGACCCAAAGGCTTGTGACCCCAGGCCCTCTTTATGGGCCAGTTCCTGTTCTCCTGTCAAGCCTCGGGCTAGGTGCCACCTCCCCCTCAGGCTAGGCGTCCATGGTCCCCGAGCACCCATGAGGAGACTCACCCCGGCTGGCCGTCTTTGTGATGGTTTACCTGTCTCCCACCTCTCCACTGGGCTGTAAGCTGAGGGAAGAACTCCGTCTCTCAGCTCACAGGGTCACCCAGGGACAGGTTGCCCTGGGGCTGCCTCAGAGGGAGAAATCTAAACTGACCTCCCCTGAGCAAGGTGTGAAAAACAAAGGAAGTGGGAGTCCAGGAAAGGCAGGGGGTGGTTCTGTGGATGCGACGGGGGCCGAGCACTGGCTCCCAGCCCTCCCCACGTCCAGCCCTGGGACTCCTGGCCAGCTTCTCCTCTCTTCTCCACAGGCAGTGTCAGCCGTCACCCCTGTGGACGAGGAGAGCTCGGATGGGGAGCCCGACCAGGAGGCCGTGCAGAGGTAATGTGACGTCCGGCAGCGCGTGCGCGGGGGCCCAGGGCAGGCCCCCTGCTGCCAGCAGAAGGTGCCCTGCTCCGGGAGGCGGCGCGGTGCGGCCTCAGCGCTTTGCGGGGCCTCTTGGCTCAAGCCAGATGGCAGGTTGCTCCCCGCGTGGAAGTCATGGAAGATGACCCAGAAAATGGCGTTTTCTGTGTGCACCACTGGAACCCCCTCCGAGTGACGGCAGTCACCGCTGAGAAGGGTCTCACTCCTCCCTCCTTCCTCCCCTGCCCCCGCCTCCGTGTTGTGACTCTGGTCACGTTCGCCAGGCGCTGAGCCTGCTTCTACCTGCCATGAACTGTTTCCTGGAAAGGAATCGGAGCTTCGGAGCTTTGGGCCGACAGTGCTCCGAGCCGGTCTGGCCCTGGACCTCTGGCGCAGCCGCGTCCTTTCCAGGAGAAGGAACACCTCCCCTGTCGCTTGCCGTGTGCTTCTGCTGTCCCCTTGTGCCAGCAAAGCTATTGACAAAGGAGCATGGGATTCGGGCCAGGGACAGATGCAGGCGTCCGCGTTTGCAGTGCCTTGTGGAAAGCAGCCTCGTCCTCAGGACAGGGCAGTGACTGCCAGGCGTGCTGTGCTCCTTAGCTCCATGCCTTCCCACCTCGTGGGAGTGGTCGTTTCTTTTTTTCTGGGGACCAGGTCTGGCCAGAATCCAGCATGGATTTTTCCCAGAAATCCAGGTGTTCTTCAAGACTATGTGATTTTCTCTTGAGGGAAGTTGAAATAAAAAGGTTTCCAGGGGCTCTTCGGGGAATGTCGGGTGTCTTTACCAAACGGACATTGTGCTGTGATTGGCTGACCTGGGGACACATCTCCATCTCCCTGAGGACAGTCTGTGGCCCTGTTGAGCCTGCCTGGGCAGCGAGACCTCGTCTTGTGAACCGGCGCACTCACCTCCCCCACCCTGCCTCGTGGCTCTCTGCTGAGAGCTGCTCAGGAAGAAGCTGCCCCCCGCCCCCCCCCATCCCCGCAAAGAACAGCGGGAGCAAGAGAAGAGAACTTGGGGCCACTTTCTCTTACCCTCTTGATGCTGCTGTTGCCGTAGTTTACCAGTAGAGAGTGAATAGGTCCATATCTGAACCCCGCTGCTAGCCTGGAGTCCTCCCAGCGGCCCGCCCTCACCACCATCCCTTTCTTCTCTTGGCCTTGGCCTTGGCCTCTTTCTCCCTACACCCTTCTAGTCGTGTTGTGAGGGCAGGAATGACGCTTCCTGGAGGCACTGGGGCCCTGAGGCGGGGTCATGGGAGATGCTTCCCCGCGGGGAGGGCCACTCTTGGACGGGCGGGAGTCAGGCCTTGAGAGTGCCAGGCCTCACTCCCCCCGAGCGCCTCCCGTCTTGGAACAGCGCCTTCTCTTGCTGTGTGTCCCCGCCCTTCCCTGGCAGCGGTTCCTGACCATCCCGCCTACCATCCTGCCTTCCTGCTTCCTCCGGGGCATGCCGGCCCTGTGGAGAGAACACCCGTGGCATCTCACTTGTCGCCTCTGTGCTCCGCTCGCGCTCAGGGCTCATCCCGGAGTGTTCTCGGAGCTCCGTTCCTTCAGCTTGGGTCTGGGATGTGGAGGGCCACCGTGGAATAGAAGTAGCCAGTAGACAATGTCTCCCGTCAATTAGCGGGTGTCGGGCCTGCGGCTTCTCCGCGTGCTTCTCCCTCTTCTCTTCTGCGGCTCCTCGGCTCCTCGCAGGCCTGGCGTCTGGCGTTTCCGCGTGCCCCCCTTGGCCAGCAGGGCCCCCCCGCCTCCAGACAGGGATCTGTTCGCCCTTGGTGGGCTCCGGCTCTGCTTCGGTCCGAGCGCTTCGGCTGAACTTCTGACGCTTCTCGTTCCGGACTGTTCCTGGCTGTCTTTTTTTACTATGACGTCTGCTCCTGCTTGTTGCAGGTACTTGGCCAATAGGTCCAAAAGACACACGCTGGCCATGACCAGCCCTACAGCTGAGATCGCGCCGGACCTACAGCGGCAGCTGGGACAGCAGCCTTTCCGCTCCCGGGTCTGGCCCGCTCACCTGGTACCCGAGCAGCATCGGTGAGTAGCCACATGGGCTGCCCGAGCTCGTCGCGGCTCACCGGCCAGGCCCCCTTCCCGCCAGGCTGGGCAGCAGCGGGCCCAGCCCTGGGGCTCTCGCTGACGGCCCACACTCGCATCTTCTCTCCTCTTGGTGCTCAACACTGCGCAGGGCACGGCCTTCTTGCTCCCCGTGACTCTGCAGGCGCCTGTGTGGTCCGCAGTGATTCTCGCGGCTCTGGATGGCAGCCCCTAGGCCAGGGGGCACTCGCACCCACAAGGAGGGGAAGTTCTCGAAAGGCCAACCCGAGGAGGGTCGGGGCTGGATCTGTAGATTGGGCCTCTGTAAAGTGACGCTTCGAGGGGGGTCTTTCTCCCCTGGTCGGCGCCGTGTGGGAAACTCAGGAGGCCCGTCATCCCTTGGCGACCGGTGGAGCAGAGTTCCTGCACCCTCCTGCTCGTGCGCTTGAGAGGCCGTCCTCGCGATATCCCACCCGCAGAAGCCCACGAGGGCGCTGTGGCATTCGTGGCTCGTTCTCTTGGGAGAAGGAAGAAGGTTTGACCCTCCTGGTCAAGCAGACATCACGGAACTGACTTGCGGTTAGCCCCGGAGCAGAGGCAGTGGCCCTTGGCTTGCTTCAGACGGCGTTCTCTGAGCGTACGCTGGTGCCCCAGAGTCTCAGCTCAAGGGCCCCCCGCCTAGAGGACCACCACCCGCGGCCAGAGCCCATTTCACTTCCATCTTCTTTGAAGTACAGGGAAAAGCAGGCCCATTTCGAGGCAGTTGAGTGGATGAATATGTAGGTGACTTGTTTGCACAACCGCCTCCCATGTGATATGTGGATGGTGTCCGGTTTCCCACTGGCCCTTGAGGGACTCGGCAGCAGAGTAGGCGCGGACTTCATCGGTGCCATGTGGGAACTCTGAAAGCAGAATGTTGAGCTTTGCCCATGGGTGCTGAGTGACTTGGTAAAAATAGTCTGTTACGAGTAGCAGAAACTGGCACCCAAGCGCTGATGGCACAGGGAATCCGTGTTTCGACGCTGTCCCTGGGACCACACTGCCTGGGGCCACGTCAGGGCTCCCTCGCTGAATGCAGTTCTGCTACCTGATAGACCATTTAGTACCTGAGTTATCTTTTGTTTCTGTCTTTCCTTCCTTCACAACGGGACACTTTGCTTTTCAGCCCCTGCTGGGTCTGTTGTGAGCTGAAGCCCCCCAGGGTGTCCTGTTGAATTTCAAATGTTGGGGTCAGGAGCTGTTAGGGTCAGGAGGTCCTGATGGTCAGCACAGCTGCACCCGGCCTGTGCCCCAGCCCCTGCGTCCTGTTGCCTGGACTGAAGGAAGAGCCCCGGTTCTGGAATTCTGTCCTGTCTACTGTCCGTCTTCCCATGAGCGCCCTGGGCTGCGTCGGCAGATGCCGTCTGCGTGGCAGATGGCGCGAGGCGGGGAGTTCGGCATGTCGAGGGGGTGACTGTAAGAACCGAGCAGCAAAGGGAGGAAGGTTAGTCGCCATGGGACAAGAGACAAGTGTCCAAGGCCGTAAACGGCGGAAGGCCGGTGCTCTGGAGAGCCCGTTGCAATCCTTTCATTTTCTGGAGAAAATAGTTCAAGGGCAGCCTGTGTCACATACGTGTGGGTCTGTTTTCTGAGAATCACTCCAGTCTGACCCAGGGGCAGAGGCGGGGCACAGCGACCTCTCCAAACCCTGGAAGTGCATGGCATGAAGTTAAAATTTTTGATTTTTTGAAACATTTTCTCACAGGGGGCCCAAGAGATAATACAGTTTTTCTTGCCCGCTGCTGACCTGGGTTTGATCCCTCCGACCACATCAGATCCCTCGAACCCACCAGGAGGGACCCCAGAGCACTGTCGGGTTTGCCCCCCCCCACTCCCCCCAAACAGCGGTAACATGCTCTCAGGAGAACAGACAGTGGATCTTTCTAGATGGGAGCCGGTTCCCTGAGTGAGGCTTCGTGCAGGGGGACGTGAGGGCCCATGGGGCTTGGCCAGCGTTGGGCACGACCGGTTGTTTGTCAACCTGATTGCCGATGTCAGTGCTTGCAGACTCACAGCCCCAGGAGGGCTGCGTCCCTCTGAAGTCGCTGTGCGGGGCTGCCCGGGTGCTGGGCTGCTCGCGGCCTGAGCTTCTTCCCGGAAAGCCGTGAGATCCCTGGACCTGGGCGTCGTGCAGGTAGATGGTCTCCGGCACCTAGCGAACGCCGCTTTCTGAATCAGAAACGGGTCCCGCGTCAGGAAAACCCTGAGCACGTAAGAAGCAGAGCTTAGGGGCGAGTCGTTCTTGGCTGTAACTCCCGAGCGGAGCTAGAACTCGGGGTGCTGTCCGGCGGCAGCGTTCCCGGCACCCCCGTCCCAGGAGCGTGTCCGCCCCCTCATCTGTCTCGTGTGCTCGTGCTCATCCCATTAGCTTCCTGCCGCGGGGACGGGGCGCGACCCCTCCCAGCCTCCCCCTCTGCGCTGTCCGAACTCGCTCGCTCGCTCACTCACCTGCTTCCGTCCCGAGGGAGGAAGGGGGGCGGTGGCCGCCATCTCACCCATAGCCCACGTGCCGCCATCTCTGCCGCGTTCGCCTCCCTGGGCTCCCACACGCGTCCTCTGAGCCCCGGGGTCCCCAGGGTGCTGTTGGCAGTGGGTCTGCTCCCCGTCACGGCGCTCCCGACGGGGTGGATGCTTCCCTCGCAGTGTCCCGGGCAGGCTGTGTCCGCCGGGAGCCCCGCCCGGTGACGGCTTTCCTTCGGAGGCCGGGCAGGGACTGTGCCTCGGGAGGGACCGTCCCCAGGAGGTCAGGTGTGCACTGAGCCCTCACCGCTTCCTCGCACTGTCGCTGTAGTTTCTCCCGGTCGCGTGGGGGGTGGGGGTCACTGGCCAGAGAGAGCTGGGGCTCAGCCTGCAGGACTGGTGGGGAAAAGCCCTCGGTAGCAATTAAGAGAGCGAGTGTGCCTACCCGCGCCTGGTAGCTCTGTAAGGACCCTGGGGTATTTGACCCCAGCACCTCACCGGGCCTGGCCACTAGCCCACTCCAGGTAAGCAGAGCTGGGAGTCGTGACCTGGAGCCTCTGGAGGGCTGCAGGCTTAGGGGAGTGGCCGGCCGGCCGTGTGGCTGGAGGGACCCGGGGATCCCCCCGCCCCCACCCAGCCAGCCACCCGCCTGCCCACGTGTCCGTCGGGAGCAGCGGTCCAGCCCCAGCCTGCCCGCACTGACCTTCCCTTCTTGTGCATTCAGCTCTTCCTACAAGGATTCGAACACGCTGCACCTCCCCACCGAGCGCTTCTCCCCGGTGCGCCGCTTCTCGGACGGAGCTGCCAGCATCCAGGCCTTCAAGGCCCACCTGGAGAAGATCGGCAACAACAGCAGCATCAAGCAGCTGCAGCAGGTACCAGCTCCCGGGCCCCCCACGCCCGAGCCTCGGCAGTGTGACAGCCCCCCCTCCCATGCGGAGCTGGTGGAGGCTCTCACCGTGCGGCCGGCTCTGCACCCCTCTCCCCTGCATCAGGCGGCGCCTGAGTCTCTGTCTCAGCCAGGCTCAGTTTCAGTAGGAAACCCCAGGGAGGGGCTCCCGTGCCCCCGCCCCTGCCATCGGAACTTCTAGGCGCAGGGCCTGGTGGGCGCCTGCGTCAGGCCCAACTGGGGGCGTCTCTGGCAGGCACCGTCAGGGCTGGTGCTTCCCTCCCGCCCGCTTCAGCAGTGGCTGTCCCACGGCGGTCCCTCGCTGTCCCTCTGGCCAGGTTCTGCAGGGAAACAGAGCTGAGAGTGAACGCCCGCCCCCCATCCCCCACCCAAAAGGGCTAGTCACTCGCCAGGATGCTGCCCCCCCCCCACCCCCGTGGTTCTCCCTCTGCTGCCACGGCATGGGGCGGGTCCTGCTACCCTC
>JAOXYA010000041.1:6826528-6843922 GCA_028565675.1 Sorex palustris
CCCCCCCCCCTCCCCCCCCCCCCCCCCGCCGCCCCACTCACCCGCTCTGCCCGCAGGAGTGTGAGCAGCTGCAGAAGCTGTACGGGGGGCAGATGGACGAGCGGACCCTGGAGAAGACCCAGCAGCAGCATGTGCTGTACCAGCAGGAGCAGCACCACCAGATCCTCCAGCAGCAGCTCCAGGTGGGCGCTCCGCCTTGGGTGGTCGGCCAGGGCCCCGGAGCTGGTCCCCGCGGGCTCTCTCTTCCTGCCGCCTCCGTCCAGGCTCACCACCGTGTCCCCCCCACATTTCAGGACTCGATCTGCCCTCCGCAGCCTTCCCCGCCTCTCCAGGCTCCCGGTGAAAGCCAGCCGGCACTCCTCACCCACCAGCTGCAGAGGTAACGGCACACCGTGCCCGCCGCGGGCGCTGACTCCACCCTGCGTCCCCAGAGAACTGAGCTGGCACGTGAGGGAGTCACTTTCCATGTCAGCGGCTCACCTCGAGCCTGAGCCTGACCTCTGGGCCCTCGCGCTCACAGGGCCCCTGAACCGGGTGGCCTGATACGTCCTGGGCAGCCTAGGGCCGTGACGCCTGCCCATGGCAACCTGGGAGATCAGACGCCCGGAGGTTTTCCAGAGACTGCCTGGGAGGCACATGTATGTTTTTCTAGCCGGCAACTTATGGACTTTAAAAAAAAACAAAACCCAAAACCAGTGCCGTACATCTTGCTCCCACATGGCCAAAGCTCATTCTCAAGGGGCCGGAGAGTTAGAACGGTGGGGAGGGGGCTTGTCTCACTCGCGGCTGACCCGGTCTTGATCCCGGACCCCCCATATGTTCCTTCGAGCCCAGCGGGGGTGATCCCTGAGTTCAGGGCCAGGAGGGAGCAGAAAGTATGGCACTGGTTTTTGTTTTTTGTTTTCTTGTTTTTTGTTTTTAAGCCCTGCCAGGTGTGGCCCAAAGACCAAAACTACCGAGTCAGCAAATAAATAAAGTCGCTTCTCCGTCCGCTCTCACCTCAGGAAGTCGATGCCTTTGTTGTTGTTTTCAAGGTTACGAATTCAGCCTTCGAGCCCGCCGCCCACCCACCCCAGCAACCACCTCTTCCGGCAGCCCAGTAACAGCCCTCCCCCCATGAGTGGGGCCCTGATCCCCCCTCACGGTGAGTGGGGGGCCCCCCCGCCGAGCCTGGATGCCGCACGGCAAAGGGAGTCTTCGTCTGGGGTGCGCCGGAAGGCAGAAACCAGTGTTGACAGCAGGCGCCAGTCCCGGGCTCAGCAACCCTGGGACCACCCTCCACCCCCCGTGGAGAGACACAGAGACGCCATGGACTTCCTCTTTCTCCAAGGGAAACGGGGAGACCAAGGATATTTTATGCATAGTTACACGTAGCAGCCTCGGGGCAACCACGGGCACGAAGTAGTGCTCGGCCGCAGTGGCCAGAGCCCGGACACCGGTCAGCCCTCCAGTGGCCCACGCAGCTGCAGCCTCTCACGGGGCTGTGTGGGTCTCCCGGTGCCTGCATTTCCACCCGCTGAGCCCCTCCCCTCGTCTTCCAACAGCTGCTCAAGGAATAATCCGGCTTCCCGCCAGCCCCGGGGGTCAGCGGCACAGAATCCCGAGGCCCTGCCCGGTCCCCCAGATGCCTCTGAGGAGCACTGTCCCCCTCCGACCTCCCGTCTGCGCGTCCTTGTGCATCTTCCCCGGGGCCCGGGTCACGCTGAGCTTCTCTCTCTGCAGGCGCGGCCCCCTCGCAGTTCCCAGGCCTCCCGGCCCGCAGCCCCCTATACCAGCAGCCCGACACCGGCTCCCCTCCCCCGACCGTGGCTCTCACCTGCCTGGGCCTGCAGCAACCCGCCCCGCCGCAGCAGGTGACCATCCAGGTCCAGGAGCCCGTGGACACGCTCAGCAGCATGCCGGGGAGCGGGGCGGGCCCTGCCGGGCGGGGCCTGTCCATCAACCCCGGGGCCAGCCAGATGCCAGGGCCACACCGGACCAGCCTGATGACCTCCTTCAGCTACGGCCACCGACCCTTGTCCAAGCAGCTGAGTGCTGACAGTGCAGAGGCCCACAGGTGAGGCCCCCCCGGTGACCGGGTGGCCAGGATGCCCCTTGGCAGGGCAGGAGGGGCTCGGGAAGGCTGGAGGGTGCGTCTCCCTGGGCCGGGCCTGTCTGTCCTGTTGGAAAAGTAAGTGGTGGGCTTGGGGGCACCCGAGACCCCCTTCCTTGCTCCCCAGCCTGCTTGGTCGGGGGGATTGGGGCCCCCGGAGCGCCAGGCCCTGCCAGCCAGCCACAGCTGGCTGGGCTCTGCTCACAGCCCCCTCAAGCCCCCCGGACGGTCTGTGCACCAGAGAGGGAACAGACGCGGCGTCGCCGAGGGGCAGTGGCACGGGGCGGGCGCCTGTGCTGGCTCTGACTCCCTCTCGCCTCCGCAGCTTGAACGGGAGTCGGTTCTCCCCTGCCAACTATGACCAGGCGGCGCACCTCCACCCCCACCTGTTCCCGGACCAGCCCCGGGCCTCCCCCAGCAGCTACAGCCCATCGGCGGCGGCGGTGGGCGCGGGCCTCCCCCCGCTGGAGCAGCTCCCCGCCTTCCCGCCGGGCCCCTCGCAGCCGCTCTACACCACCTCGGCGCTGCAGCAGGCGCTGCTGTCCCCCACGCCGCCCGACTACAGCCGGCACCAGCAGGTGCCCCACATCCTGCAGGGGCTGCTCTCGCCCCGGCACTCGCTCACCGGCCACTCGGACATCCGGCTGCCGCCCGCGGAGTTCGTGCAGCTCCTGAAGCAGCGGCGGCAGCAGCAGCAGGAGCACCAGGAGCTGCTCAGGCACTTGAACCAGGGGGACGCCGGGCGGCAGACTGTGGCCGAGCGCCAGGCCCTGGCCTACCAGAACGCTGACTCGTACCCGCACCCGCACCCGCACCCCCACAGCAGCCCCCAGCACCTGCTCCAGATCCGGCCGCAGGACTGTCTCTCCCAGGAGTCCCCGCCGCCGCCCGCGCCCCGCGGCTTCGCGCCCACGCTCCTGCCCTCGGAGAGCATGGAGGAGGAGTGCTTCTGCCAGGGCGCCCGGGACGCCTTCCCCAACGCCAAGCCCCCCGGCGCGCTGGCCAAGGGCGGCCACGACAGCCCCCTGCTCTTGAGTACGGGCGGACCTGGGGACCCCGAGTCCCTGCTGGGAACTGTGAGTCACGCGCAGGAACTGGGGATCCACTCTTTCCGGCACCAGCCCGCCGCCGCGGCGTTCAGTAGACATAAGGTGTCCAGCCGAGGTAAGAGCCCCTGCCACGCCCACGCCCCGGGCCCGGCCGCGCTCCTGCAGTGAGCTCGATCGCTCGCCCGCTCGCCCGCCCGCTCGTCCTCACGAATGGGCGACGGGATTCCCCCAGAAGGCCCGTGGGAGCTCCCGAGCGAAGGCGTAGGAAGGGTGGGGTGGCGGACCGAGGGTCTGTTTTCAAAATAAAAGATAGCAATGGAAAAACAAACAGACGCTTAGCACAGTCAGCGGGCGGCCAGATGATTCTCTCATGTTCTTGCCACGGCTCCTCCGAACCCATCCAACCTGTCCCACCTTGACCGTCACCCCCCGGGCTGAAGCTGACTTCTGCGGTAGAGAACCGTCACCTGCTCCAGGGGCATAGGGTGTAGCTGGTGCCAAGCCTGCCCCCTCTTTCTGGTCCTGCCTTCCCCTCCTGATGCCGGAGGAGGCCTTGCCACGGCCAGTCCAGACATGTGTGTCGGGGTCCAGGCACACATGCGTGTGTCTCTGTGTACGTCTCGTGTGTGTGTGTGTGTGTGTGTGTGTGTGTGTGAGATGCTTGATAATTCATGAGTCTGAGTTATTTTTCACTCTGCTCCCCTCACGGTCACAGCCTCATCAGGGCCCCCTATCATTCTGTGTCACTACATAATCATCACTGACGTCATCATTGTCCCCCTGAAAACAAGGGTGACCGCCACTAAGTTCTACTCAGAAAATGTCTTTCAGTGAACTTCATAGCATTCACCTAAACAAAACCTGGACCAATACCCCATCATCATCAAGTACGAAATGGGAATTGACCCGTGGGACAGGTGACCAGAGCGTTGCCCCCCGCCCCATCCCCCAGCCCCCTCATCACCTGCCCTGTACCTTGCAGTCAAGCCCCTGAGCGCAGCACCTTGGGGGGCGCATCAGGTGACCAACACCTGTTGATGAGGACTCGGTGACCCTCTGCTGGGGGACGCGGGATGGTTGTAGGTTTCCGGCAGGCCAGCCACACGAGACAGAGCCTCAGGGGGTGTGGGCTAAGGCACCACAGCCCACCTCTAGAAGTCTCGAAGGGAGACTTCTCACATCAGAGCACAGAGCCGGGATCAGGACGGAAGTGGCAGCAGACTTGTGTATTTTGGTTTTTACGACGCACCCAGCGGTGCTCAGGGATCCCTCCTGTTGGGGATGGAACTCAGGCCCGCCCAGTCAGACCAGGCACCCTGCCCGCTGTGGCGGAGTCCTGCTGCCTCTCAGGCCGGGGCACCAAAAGACCTTTGCGAGAACTTTCCAGAATGGCTCAGCAGGGCAGGAGCTTCCTGTCGCCAGAAGTGATCTCGCCAAGGCGGCCTGCTGTGGGTGTGGAGCTACACTTGGACTTTCCTGTTGGGGTGGGGGGCACCATGCCACCCCCAGATGCAGTCTGACATCCCTCACGACAGCCGGGCTGGGCGGACGGACCCTCATTGTCAGGGAGCGGCCCCCAGCCCGAAACAGTTTCTTGCAGATCTCCCTCCCTTGGCCCGGTCAGGGCCTCTGGACATCAGAGGAAGGCCCGGGGTGGGGCTGGCTGGCGCATCCTTGGAGCGAGGCTGAGTGTGGCCTGTGGAGGGGGAGGGGTCAGAGGAAGAAGAGGAGCAGCCTGGGGAAGGATAGGGTGGGGGGGACTTGCCATGGAGTGGGGGCTGGGGAGAAGGTGGGAAAAGGCTTGGCCAGTGGAAGCCAAAGCAGAGTCTTCCTCCGACCCCGAGAATGATTAGAAGCAGTTACAGCCGCCCTGAGCAACAGCCGCATCCCCCGGGTTAGGCCCATCTTTAAGGCAGCTCCGCTCAGACTCACAGTGAGGGTTTGGGGATGCAGCCTCCCTGAGGCTCCTCTGGGTGAGCTCCCACCCACTTCCCCCGGCCCTCCACACGCTCCAGAGCACTCTTCTGGCTTCTGGAAGGATCCCACCAGACTAGACCCCAAAACGCATCCGCTCTCGACTCCCCGGCCCTGCTGTCAGCCTCCCCGGCTCGGCCACAGTCTGATCCCCGCCTCACTGGCTGCTTCTTCCTGTGAGCCGGGCACAGCAGCCCCTGACTCAGCCAGGCCCTCCCGGGCTCGATGCTGTTCCCCATTGCCCGTTTTGTGATCCAGGGGCCACACACACACAGTTACCTCTGGCCCCCACTGTCTGGCATCTCTCGGTGGGAACGTAGGCGCCAGAGCAGAGAGACGCAGCCGCAGAGACACGCGTGGCCTGGGGAAGCCCACGGCAGCCCCCGGGCTCAGGCTCCTCCACAGCTGGAAGACTGTCCCCATGGGCCGCCCCCCCAAACCACGTGGCCCCGTAGATGGGACGTGGGGTCCCCGAGAAGAAGCCGTGTAACCCATGGGTGCCGCCTGCCCGTCTCCCACCCACCCAGGGCCCCGGCTTGGCAGAGGCAGGCCCCGCAGTCACGAATCTGTTCTCGAGACACTGGCTAGCCCGTTTCCCCAGGGCCAGAACGGGCCCAGCGCGTTGGTGGTACAGTGGTGAGCACAGCCGCCTTCCAGAAAGTTCCCAGAGAGTCTGGGCAAGGGTGGTCCTTATGCTGCGCCCCCAACCGTGCAGGCAGATGCGCCTCCAACCCTGCCCCGGTGTGTCACCAGACAGGGAGGCATGAACGCCTGCCGTCTGCTCCAAAGATACCTCCTGCTCAGGGCCTCAAGACCCGCTGTCCCCTGCTCCCAGGCCAGAGCCTGAAGTGACAAGGCCTCCCGGGCCAGCCCCACGGGTGCCACGCAGCAGCCCTGCTCAGCTGTCTCAGACTCAAGCGAGCAGGGAGGGCCGGTGGCCCCCACAGAGAGTGAAAAGGCATCGTGTGCCTGTCCGGCTGCCCACCACGTCCATAGCTGCTTGCCCTGCTCACACACTGCCACAGGGAGCCCACCCACAGGGCCACATGGCCCTGTGCCACCAGGGGCCTCCCTGTCTGCCCCCGCAGAGGAGAAGTGAGAGCTTGGTGCGCTCCCAGCAGCGTTACATACACAGGGTTTTTTTCTTTTCTTTTCTTTTCTTTTTGTGTGTGTGTGTTTTTTTGGAGGGGTCACACCTGGCTCTGCACACAGGAATTACTCCTGGCAGTGCTTGGGGGAACCATATGGATGCTGGGAATCAAACCCGTGCAAGGCAAACGCCCTCCCCGCTGTGCTGTCGCTCCAGCCACACACACACAGGGTTTTTTAGGGGCTTTGCAAGTCAGTGCCCCAGCGGAGCTGGCGTGCATGGCAAAATGAGCACTGGGATGCCCGAGCGAGCCCCCAGCCTCCTCCCCGAGCCCCCCAGCCGCCCACAGAGAAGGGGGCCGGGAGGGCAGGCCGAGTGCGTGCCCCTCCAGGCCCTCCCGAGCCCTGCACTCAGCCTGCCCGCTCCTTCTCGCGAGCCGGTAAATGAGTAAAGACGGGTCAACATTGTAAGTCAACACTTGCGCAAGGCTGTCCGCGTCCCGAGGAGGTGGGCAGTCGCATTGTGTCTGTTTGTGAACCCCCTGTTCTCCCAGCTCCCCACTCCCCCTCGGTCAATATCCGGAAGCCGCCCCCGGCTGCCTCTTTCCCCATTATTTATGTGGCCTTTCGTTTTGTGGCCTGGCCAGTCCCTGGGGCTGCGGGATTGACGTAAAGGACACCCGAGAACCTGGGCACACGTTTCACGGCCCCGGGTCAGTCGGTCTCCTCACACCCACGGCTGCCCCAGCCGTGAGTGTCCGGGGCTGGCGTGGGAGGACAGTGGGCAGGGTCGGCGGTCAGCCAGGGTTGATGTCCTGCACCTCATCTGGTCCCCCCACGCCTCACCAGGAGTGAGCCCTGAGCACAGCCCGAGTTGACCCCAAACCTAAAACAAACAACCGAAGAAGAACAAAAAAAAACAGAAGCAGTGTCCCGAAGGATCTCTGGACCCAGGGGTCAGTCTTGCCAGAAACCCCTGATTGCTCTGTCCCTTATTGGAAACTCGCATTACCAGGAACAACCTTCATTTTTCAAGTAGAGAAACTGAGGCTAGGAAAGATTTCACCGCTGACTCCACCCTGTTATTTGGAGCCTGATGCAGACTCTCAGATTTCATTTTCCCCCCTCCCTACCCCTCTTCCTCCCTCCCTCCCTCCCTCCCTCATCCCTCCTTCCTTCTTCCCTTCCTTCCTTCCTTGCTTCCTCCCTCCTTCCCTCCCTTCCTTCCTTCTTCCCTCCTGCCTTCCTTCCACTTGCCTACTCTCCTCCTCTCCCCCCTTCCTCCTTTCCTTTTCCTCCCCTCCTCCCTGCCTCTTCCATCCCCACTGCCTCTGCTGCAGACCCTCTGAACACAGGTTCCGTGCCAAGTCCAGCCCTCCTGGCCCTTTGGCTGAGGCCTTTTTTGGCTCAGCCGAGTTCCCAGCACCCCTTCCCACTACCGTACTGTTTTCCCCTCAGGTTTGAAAGTCTCACTTGCTCATTAAATGGGAGTCCATTGTCTGTCCAGTCCTGGAAGTCATGATCTTTGTTCCGGTCGGTTTTCTGGCGTTGGAGTGATCGTACCGGGCTTCCGATGGTTGTCAATACCAGTTCCATCCCTGAGTCCACCTGGGGTTCCTCCTGCACAGTCAGGAGCCGCCCCTGAGCACTGCTGGGTGTGGGTGTCACCCCCTCTCCCCCACTCCGAAAGCAAGATAAAATTCTCAAATCCATTTTCTGGCTGGAGAAAGCACAGGAAGGAAGGCACTTGCCTTGCATGCAGCCAACCCTGGTTCAGACCCTGGTATGGTATATGGTCCCCTGAGCACCATTGGAGTGATCCTCCAGCATCAACAGGTGTGACCCCTAAGTGTGGAGAGCCAGGACTGGCCCCTGGGCACTTCTGGGTTTAGCCCCCCTCAGGGGAAAAAACACTGTCACTGTCACTGTCCTCCCGTTGCTCATCGATTTGCTGGAGCGGGCCCAGTAGCGTCTCCATTGTGAGACTTCTTGTTACTGTGTTTGGCATATTGAATACTCTCGGTAGCTTGCCAGGCTCTCCGAGAGAGGCGGAGGAATGGAACCCGGCTCAGCTGGGCTGGCTGTGCGCAAGGTAAATGCCCGACTGCTGTGCTATCACTCCAGGGGAAAAAAATTTCCTTATTTGCTTTCTTTTTTTTTTTTTTAATTTTATTGAATCGCCGTGAGATAGTTACAAGCTTTCATGTTTGGGTTACAATCACACAAGATCAAACACCCATCCCTCCACCAGCGCACATTCCCCACCACCAGTATCCCCGGTATAACCCCCCTTTCCCACCCTCCTCCCTCTGCCTCCCTGGTAGACACGATTCCCCATAATCTCTCTCTGCTTTCGGGCATTATGGTTTGCAACACAGACACTGAGAGGTTATCATGTTTGGTCCTTTATCTACTCGTGAGCAAAGGGGAGAAAAACTTCCTTGTTTGCTTTTGCCAACAAGCTCAGCGCGCGCAAACTGGAGAATCTCCACCTCCTGGCTGGGCGCTGAGTTCTGGTGCTCAGCACAGACCACCCTGTCCCCCACCCACTCTGGAACCCGGGGAGCCCGAAGCTTGGGCCGGGGGACACTCTAGGCCTGGGACTCAGGCAGGCCGCAGGTCGTGGGGTACCTTGAGGCCTGCTGGCACCAGCCCTGAGGGTGGTAGATGAGGGAGCAGGATCTGGGTGACCCTCCCAAGGGCCATGCAAGAGGAGGGGAGGGCGGTGGAGTCTTGGGAACAGAAAGGAATTAAAACTAAATTGCTGGGACCTGAGCGATAGCACAGCAGGGAGGGCGTTTGCCTTGCATGCTCCCGACCCGGGTTCGATTCTCCAGCACCGCCAGGAGTAATTCCTGAGTGAATATCCAGGAGTGACCCCTGAACATTGCTGGGTGTGACCCAAAAAGCAAAAAAAAAAAAAAAAGCAAAAAACTAAATTGCAGGAAAGAGGGCTGGGGAGGTGGCAGAGAGGTTAGGCTACAGGCCCTTTATGCACCTGGCTCGGTGCCTTCTCAGGCACCCCTGGGGGTGACCCTAGTGGCCCCGACACCACAGTGCCCCAGGAGCCACATCCTCACCACCTGCCTTCTCCCACTGGCCTGAGCAAGAATCATGGGAGTGACCCCCAGCCCCCTGAACACTGCTTGGGAGGGTCCCCTGGCATCAGTGAGGAAAGGAGTGTCTGTGCGTCAAACCCCAGCCCCACACTGAGGCTTCAGGGGTTTGGGTAGAAAGGCATGATCTCAGGGGATGTCCCCATGGCACAGCACATGCCCTGTGCCGCTGTGGAACTGCAGCATGCAAAGAAGGAAGGCCCTAAACAGGACACTGTGTCTTCAGAGGGACCAGAGGGATGACTGGTGAGACCCTCAAAGGAACTGCACCCGGCAACCCTGGAGTCGAGGCATCCCAACAAAATTAGCTGTCCAAAGTGGCTGCTCGGCGGGCTTCTAGCCAGGCAGACCAGACTCAAGCTGCCGCTTTGGGCCTGTAGGCACCCACTTCCTGTCAGCTGCTTGCTTCCAGCCCAGGGTCCTGGGACAGCCTGATGCCAGCTTCTGTTCTCACCGTGTGCTCTCTGCTCACTGGACTTAGGCAGGGCTCCCCGCTTCGCCTTCTCTGGAAGAGGGACACGCCTGTTTCCTCTGGAACATCCAGCTCCCGTCCATCTGGCCCACCCCAACCCCTGAGCTGGCGCCACCTGGCTCTCGTAAGAGACCATTCAAACAGTCCCGAAGCCCTTTCTCTGTATCCAGATGGATGGGGGGACTGGTGCACCTGGCATTCGGCCTTTGTCCCTGCCGTTACACAACTTTCTGAAAACTTGATCTCACCAAGGAGCAGCTCGTCGGGAAATGAGCCACAGCTGCAAAGCAGCCTGAACTCAGAGAACTGCCCTAGCAGAACCCGTGTGGCTGCTGGAGTCCGGGGCCCCCATCTTCGTGGCTAATGCCCCGTATTGGGCACCATCCCCCGGCCTCACGGCCCAGGCTCCATGGAACAGCAACCACGTGCTACCAGGAGGACGTTCCCCTTCCTCCCCCAGGCCCAGCCCAGAAGGCTGCTGGCGGGATAGGAATCCATGTTCAGGGGTGGGGGGCGTATCTGGGGTGTTCGAGCTCCAGCCCTTTGCGCCATCTCCCCACCTGAGATGAGAGGCTTTTTTTTTCCATATTTATTGTGATCTGCAGATCAGACCCAGTTTTCAGGCATGTGCTCTGCTCCTGAGCTGCACCCCAACCCTCTAACCCCGAATTAGGGCACCCGTGGGTCAGCCAGAGACTGTCTCAGTCACCCTCGGGGCACCTGTGGGCCTCAGGCAGAGACAGTGCCAGACACAGGTATAGACTGTTTTGAAGTCCAGAGGTATCGGCCCTGCAGCTGAGACGGAACTTGGAGGAACAGTCGCGTCATCTGAACACAGTCAAACGTGGTGCTGAGCTAACAGCATCATCGGGGCCACCGAAGCCTCCTGATGTCTGAACTGAGCAAGCTGTTTCCACCCGAGAGGGGAGGTTCCTGAGTATGGACACAGGAGGTGGTCGAAAGGCTGAGCTCAGTGGGCTGGGGTCCCCCGCTCCCAGAGCTGAGGATGGCAGGGCGGGGGCAAGAGTGGTAGGAAGTCAAGGTTGGCAGGGAGGCTGGCAGCTGCGGAAGGACAAAGCTGGTTTGGGGCCACTCCCAGCAGTGCTCAGGGCTCACTCCTCACTCCTTGGCTGGGCTCCAGACCTTATCCCGGTCAGGCATGTTCAAGGCAAGGCCTACCCTGCGGTGCTCTCTCTCCATCCCCTACGGGTAGATGTGGCAGGTCACAGTGGCCGTGACAGAAGCACCAGCTGTCAGGCTCAGTGGAAGCAGCGGGGTTGGAAAGCAAGCGTCCCGGCAGGCCCAACTTCCCCCAGGTTGAGTTTTGTTATTTGGGGGCCACACGCAGTGATGTCCAGGGCCTGCTCCTGGCTCTGTGCTCAGGGGAATTTATGGGGAGCTGGGGTTCGAACCGGGCCAGTGGCATACAAGACAGATACCCTCCCCGATGCCGCTCTGATCCAGCCCAGGTCGACTCTTTAGGCTTCAAGGTGATGATGGGACCTGGGAGTAAGGAATAACGGGGTCCCTGATTGTTCCTGGGCTGGAGCGATAGCACAGTGGTAGGGCATTTGCCTTGCGTGTGGCTGGTCGGCCGAGCCGGGTTCGATTCCTCCGAATCCCTCCGCCCCTCTCGGAGAATATCTTGCCTGCATGGCAGAGCCTGGCAAGCTACCCGTGACGTATTCGATATGCCAAACACAGTAACAACGAGTCTCATGATGGAGGCGTTACTGGGCCCATTCAAGCAATCAAACAACGGGAGGACAGTGCTTCGGATAGTGCTAAGAGCTCCTGCCAGTTAGGGAACTCGGAAGGAAGCTGCTGTGTCCAGGGTTTTGCCTGTCGGCAGCGTTAGCTCCACAGAGGAGAGCTGGCACGCTGGACAGGAAGCGAAACCCGGCGTGCCAGCTGTATTTCACTCGGCAGAGGCGCGTGCTAGAGAGAGGGGGCAGCAGGAGCGAAGGGCGGGGAGGGGGGTGCCCGGAAGCTCCTCCCTGGGGCCTCAGCACGGCCCGCAGAGCCCCGAGCTCAGCAAAGGCACGTGCCACGGGGTTGTCGGGGATGCGTGTCGGGGTGGGGGTGGGCTTGGAGGCGGTGGGCCCACCCCCCCGGGAGACAGTTGGCATCTGATCCTTCCGCTCTCTCCCCAGAGTCCATCCTGGGGGACTGCATGGAGAGAAGAGGCCCTGGTCAGGCCATGGAGCTGCCGGAGCCTGACGGGCCGGGCTACCACCCACACGGCAGTGCCAGCGAGCCACCACGGCCCCGAGCGCTGCAGAGACACCACACGATCCAGAACAGCGACGACGCCTACGTGAGTCCACGCTGCGCGCGGCCACGGCTGCAGCCCCACCCCACTCCCCCTCCAGAGCCCAACCCGCGGCCCCCTGACCAACCAACCAGCACCCCCGCCGTCCTGCAGAGCACCCCATCTCAGCTGAGCCCCCCGCCCCACGCCACGACTGCCCCCCACCACAGCGCCTGCGGTTAAGTTTGTCCCCAGTCAGGACTTGAGACTGGTTGGCGCCCCAAAACTTGGGGCAAGGGTGCCCGGCTCTGTGACGCTGATTTTCCCGGGGAGGGTACAGCCATGCACTATGCAGGGTGGCTCCTCTGCCCTGTCTGGGGGGGGGCGTGCCTCACCCCTGACCCCCGGCCCCCCTGTATTCCCCACAGGTGCAGCTGGAGACGCTGTCGGGCATGAGCCTGGTGGCGGGCAAGGCGCTGAGCTCTGCCCGCATGGCCGACGCGGTCCTCAGCCAGTCCTCGCTCATGGGGAGCCAGCAGCTCCAGGAAGGGGTCGCTGCAGGTGAGGGGCTCCCCGTGCATGTCTGAAAAGCAATAGGCAAGGGAGGGAGCGGGAGGGGGCATCTGGGCACTGCCGCCCTACGAGCTCTCCCCCGTATGGGCACAGCGCAGGCACCCTGGGCTAGGCATGGGGAAGGGGGGTACAGACCCACCAAGGCACGAAGCAAGAGCCCCCACAGGCCCCATCAGCAGGCTGGTGTCCACAGCCCGCAAGGGGAGGCGGCAGCACAGGGCTGGACGCTTCCTGCCCTGCAGGGAAGGAGGCACCATCCCCTTAGAGGCCAGCCCTCTCCTCTCTGGGAGCCCTGCTTCCTGCAGCAGGGGATGGGGGGGTCCCGGCTTGATGGGGGGAGAGTAAAGGAAATGAGGCTCCAGGAGAAGGGGGAGTCTGGCGTGGGTCCCACCCGGGCCTCTCCTTCCCCCCCCCCCATCCACCTGCCCCACCCCGCCACATACACACCGCTTCCATCTTGGGCTTCCCCTCTGCAGAATGCCGGGACCGCCCCGGAGGCCCCGAGCTCCCTGACCTGCCAGAGGGCAGCCAGCACCTGAACCCCTGCTACCCCTCCACGTGCCTCAGTGGCATCCTGCTTAGCTACAAGCACCCTGAGGTCTCCTTCAGCATGGAGCAGGCCGGCGTGTGACAGGGTGAGTGATGCCCGCCCTTGCCACCCCCTGGGCGTGAGGCAAGGAAGATGCCTCCAGAAACCAGACTGGCCCTTGGCTGCCCTGCGGGGACCAGACGCCCACACAGCCTGAGAACAGGCGGTGTCAGAGGCAGACGACAGTCAGTGAACTCCCGAGGACCAGGGCCACGGTGCAGGCCATCAGGAGGAGGGGTGGGACCCAGCCAGGAAATGCATGTCGTCCTGTCTGTGCAGTCCCCGTCTGTCTGTCTGTCTGTCTGTCTGTCTGTGGCAGTGTGTTTCGGCCAGCAAGGGCAGCACAGCTGCATGACGTGACGGGGCTCAGCCCTCAACACAGTGGGGAGCTGGGGTCTGTGGACCTTTAACCCGGCCATCCACATTCGAGCCTCAGTGGGACAAATGTGCTGAAGCACCGATGGTGGGGCCGGTGTGATAGTCCAGTGGGCAGAGCACTGCCCTTGCAAAGGGGTGACCAGTCAGTCCCTGGCACCCCACCCCCCACCCCGAGCACTGCCAGAAGTAAACTGCAAGCATCTCTGGGCATGGTCTGAAAGCCAACAAATAAATAACAAAAAAGTTTTTTGTTTTTTTTTTTTTGCAGGGGGGGTCACACCTGGCAGTGAACAGGGGTTACTCCCGGTAGTGCTCAGGGGACTATATGGGATGCCGAGGATTGAACCTGGGTGGGCCACGTGCAAGGCAAATGCCCTTCCTGCTGTACTATTGCTCCAGCCCCAAATAAAGAAGTTTTTTTAAAAGTAAAATAAACTGCCTGAGACAGAGTGACCCCACTGCTTTAAAGGAAAAAAACCTCCAAGGGGCCAGAGAGATAGTGCAGCAGGCAAGGCACTTGCCCCGCATACCACCGACCGGGGTTCCATCCCCGGCGTCCCCTAGGGTCCTCCGAGCACCGCCAGGAGTGATGCCTGAGTGCAGAGCCAGGAGTCAGCCCTGAGTACCGCTAGGTGTGGCCACAAAACCAAAAAGAATTTTTTTAAAAAAATGGGAAAAAAAAAGCGGCAGGAAAAACTGAGTGTCCATCCCCTGTCCACTCTGTTGCAGGTGCGTCCATCTGGCTCGGGATCGGGGCACTGGCTGGAGCACCACAGTCTCGCCACATTGCGCCAAACCGCTGCGTGTTTCTCTCCTCCCACGAGACCCCGGCCCTGCCCTCACCTCTGGCTCCTTGCTCGCCGTTCTTTGGGGGCGCTGTGGGGGGAGGGGGGTTGCCGTGTCCATCTCTATGACCACGTCACCCAGGAAGTCAGCAGCACGTCCACGGTGACCCCTTCCATGAACGCCCGTTTTGGTGGATGGTTTTGGGACTGGGGGTGGTCTCGGGTCGGGGTATGCTTTCTTCCTGGAGGTTTCCCTTCTTCCCTTCCCCTTCACGAAACAACAGAGAAGATCGTTATAGGCACCCAGGGACCAGAGGCACCCCCACCCCCGGCCCCCATGAGCCCACCAGCCGTGCCCCCCGCACCCAGACCAACCCGAGCCTGGAACCTGGGGAGGCCGTTACTGCTGGACCCAACACCTCAGTGGCCCAGCCGAGGTCCCAGAAGAACCAGACCCCCGCCACCATGACAGTAACTCGGGTCCCTCCAAACCATCCTGCTGCTTCTTCCCTGCCCCCTCCCCATCCTGGCGTGGCTTTCCTCGTCCTCTGATACTCCAGAAGTGTGTCCCCACGTACCGAGGGTGGGGGGGGCGGGCCCCAGCACCGGCATCTCTGTCTCTGTTTCCTCTTCTGCCTCTTGGCCACCACGGGCAAGAACAGGGGTCCACCCAGCCTCTTCTTCCTCCCTGGCCCTCCTCAGCCCACCCGCCCCCCCCATTTTAATTCATCATAATACAAAATATTTTGGGTAAATGTTGCTAGGATTGTTCTTCTCATGAAATAAAAGCAAACGGAATTTTTGTTGGACAGAGCCATGGTTCATCAGCTCATTCGCAGTGGGGAGTGTGACCCGCGCCTTCCACTCCAAAGGTTTTTATTTAGACGTTGTCATTGTGCCCAGTTCTCGCTTGTGCCGATAACAGGCCTCGTGGCCCCTTTGCCCCTGCAGACCCAGCACGAACTTCCCTTCCCGTCACCTGTTAGAAACCAAAGTCTTCTCTGCGGGGGCCGGGGGCGATGGCAGGTCTGGATTCTCTCTCTCGGGTCTTCAAAAGGGGAAAGACAGAAAAAAGTTCCGCTGGAGGTTCTTTTCCCAGGGAGAGGAGAGCAAAGGTCCCCCCGCCCCTCCTGGTCCCTGGTCGTGAATTTGCACAGAGGAAGGAGGACCCCGTGTGGCCTCCCCCAGGCAGCTCACCCGGATTCCTGAGTGGATTCCTGCCGTGCAAGAGCCTTTCTCGGGATCTGGCCCAACTTCCCAAGGTCCCTGACTCCCTCCCACTCGGGGGACCCCCAACAGCTCAGCCGCCGAAGGAGGCTATCAAGGAAACCCTGACCGCAACTGTTGACTTCTCTGGGCGCCTGCTGACCCCAAACCCCACCGTCTACCCTGACTGCCCCCCCCCCCACCGCGCACCACCTGTCCCGTTGATGTGGTACTGTACTTACGGAAGCGCCCATCACCCCCACCTCAGCGACACCCCGACGAAAGCCAGTGAGCCTCCGAACCGTGCCATCCTGCGAGCCAGTTGTGAGAAGTTCATTGCTTTGTATTGTAGTCCCAATATGCGCAGTATATGTTGAATGTACATGAATATACTTTGCTATTTCTGTTCTCTGAAAATGTCAGAAGTATTTTTTTTTTCTTTCTCATCTATGTCGAACTGAAAAAAGGATTAAAAAAAAAAACAAAGAAGTCAGATTCACGTTGCCATCAGACCTTGAGTTGTTGTGGACAGTCACACGTGAGTTAGACGTGGCAGTGGGGCCTGTGGGCAGAAGGTCACGGCTGCGTCTTACGTAGCCTCTGGGCCTGTCTCACCAGCCACGCCACTTCCAGGGGCCGGGTCAGCTCCCTCTGCTCGTAGCACCCAGTGTGCACCCCACGTGCACTCGACCCTCACATGTATCCCCACATGCTCCCCGGCACCCAGCATGCTTTCCGCCTCTCAGAAGGGCTCATTCGTGTTGGCTGAGTCAGGTGGGAAGGAAGAGGCCCATTTGTTTGGGTTTTTAATTATTTTCCTCGGGGCTGGAGCAATAGTGCAGCGGGTAGGGTGTTTGCCTTGCACGCAGCTGGCTGACCCGGGTTCAATCCCTGGCCTCCCATATGGTCCCCTGAGCACTGAGTGCAGAGCCAGAGTAATCCCTGAGCACCACTGGGTGTGACCCAAAAAAAATTATTCTCAGTATTTCTCAACCAGAGGCCCTCGGTTCCCCCTTTGAGGTCCCCCAAATATTCCAAGGGGTCACAGGTTGGAAAATGGCATAAATGTGGGAGGGGGGAGGCGCAGGAGGAAAACAAGCTTGGAAGGAAGTGGGGCCATGGTCAGAAACACAGGGGAGGGTGGCCTGCTGGCCAGCGTCTGCGTGTCTGGCCTCTGCGGTCACTGCACCCCACCACCACTGTCCTCAGGCCGGGCCAGTCTCCCCTTCACCCTGCTGCTGCCTCTCGCCTCTGGCTTGTGACCCGAGGCTGCTTTGAGGAGCAGGGGCTGAGTCTTTTCTGGTGCCTGCATCCCACCACCTGAACCCCAGTAAGGAGTGGATGGGGCGAGGCTTTTCCCATCCTCTTCCTCCATTTCCATCCCAGTTCTCTGAGAGCAGGTGCAGGGGACGTGCCCGAGGCAGGAGGGCCCGACGGGGAGGAAAGTTCATGTTGGAGGTGTGGTGAAGGGGCACTGCTGTGGGCCTGCTTAGAACAGAGAACCTTCTCCAGAGGGTCTTCTTAGTTTGCTTTTGGGGTCACACCTGGCGATGCTCAGGGGTTTCTCCTGGCTCTGTGCTCAGGAATTACTCCTGGCTTTTAATTATTTAAAATAATTAATTTTATTTAATTAAAATCTCACGGGGGTGCCGGGGTGTAAAATCTTATCACGCCGAAGGTTGTGTGTTCACGGGCTCACTGGATGGCACTGTCTCACCGCCTGCGTTCGGTGCTCTTGAGCCGCTGTGTGTGGCCTGGATCGGAACGGCTGTTGGCCAAGGGCAGACGGAAGAAGAAACGAGGGCCAGGCCGGTCTATAT
>JAOXYA010000041.1:6883723-6894526 GCA_028565675.1 Sorex palustris
ATCTACAACTGTACCTCATGGTGTTTCACTAATAAAAAAAAAGATATTATTTGCTATTGCTCTTATGTACATAAAATAGTCATCTAACATAGCTAATGTAATTTTTATTCATTCTCTTTCATACTAATCAAGTATGAGAAAATATTTGTTTATATTGAAAATTAGGAATGAATACAATAATTTTAGAAACACACATGAAATATTAGTGGATGAAATCATATGGTATCCAGGGTTTCCTTTCAGCAGAGAGGAGAGATGAAATAGAATTGGTCATAGGTTGGTGATTATTTAATCAAGGTGCTGAGGACATAAAGATTTATCATGCTCTTTGGTTTGACATTTTCCATATTTGAGTTGAAATTAAAATGTCTTTTTAAGACTGAATAGTATTCAATTTTATTTCTATCTGATGTTTTCTTTATCTTTTGATGGCATTTAGGTTGTTTCTGCATCATGTATAATGTTGCAATAACATGATAGTACAAATATCTCCAAATGTGGGACATTATGTTAAGTGATGAAATAAGTAACTCCTAGAAAGATTAGTACTGTTGTTTTCTTTTCTATGCAGTATCTAATGTGGGCACTCACAGAAGTAGAAAATAGAGTAGTGACTGCCAGGGACTTTTACTGTTCAGCAAAGAAAATATAAGACATCTTGGTATCAATCCTTCAACGTTGTAGCTTTATACTTAAAAATGTAAGAAATATATCATAAATGCTTTTAAATTAAGAAACAAATATGTAATCATTCTGCAAATTTTAATGGCAAACCAATAATTGATGGATATCAAATATATAGTATTTTATTTATATACGTTTATATTCTTTTTAGATACCTCAGTTAACTCAGTCAGCCAGTGTCTTAGACAGGCAACTCTCATTAAAATATTTATCTTTTTGCATTTTAGGTGATGATCTTATTCCATGAAGACACTACACATCAAATTGAGTCTATTGACAGAGAACCAGCGTCTGATAAGCAATATGCCAGTCAACTGTCTCTCATTCAATTCGGTGACAGTATAACATCTTCAGCAGATCTAAGGGGAAAATATGACCTTTAATCTTAGAACTTATAAAAACACTGACTAGATGAAACTTAGTACCATAGTCTATGAATCATTACACCTGCAACCTAACTTTGGCTCTTCTTATCAAATCTCACTCTTTTATGGCTATTCAGATAACCTGTTTTTGGAACATTATAATTACCATTACCATTAACATTATAATGGCTCATTATAATTACCTAAAGGAGAATTGTATAACATGTCTATTTAAAAAATTTTAACCCCTTTTATTTTGATAAAATATGGTTTTTGTTTGCTTTGGGGCCACACCTGGCAGTTCTCAGGGCTTATTCCTGCTTCTGTTTTCAGGCATTGTTCCTGGCTGTGCTCAGGGGAATACACACTGTGCTGGGGATAAGACTGAACCAGATGCATCAAGGCAGGTGTCTTTTTAAAAAAATTTTTTGTAATTACATATATATTATTGAATCAGTATGATATACAGTTACAAGCTTTCTTTCAAGTTTGAGTTTCAATCATACAGTGATCAACACCCATCCCTCCACCAGAGCACATTCTCCACCACCAATGTCCCCAGTATACCCCCCCTTTCGAACCCTCCCCCTGCCTCCAAGGCAAACAATTTCCCCCATACTCTCTCTCTACTTTTGGGCATTATGGTTTGCGATACAGATACTGAGAGGCTATCACGTTCGGTCCTTTATCTGCTTCCAGCACACATCTCCCATCCCGAGCGATCCCTCCAACCACCGTTGACTTAGTGATCCCTTCTCTATTCCAGCTGCCTTCTCCCCCCGGCTCATGAGACAGGTTTCTAGCTATGGAGCAATCTTCCTGGCCCTTGTCTCTACTGTCCTTGGGTGTCAGTCTCATGTTATCTGAACCCTCATTGATGGCTCTCAGAACTTGTCTCTTGCCCCAGAGTTCTCGCATCCGACCATACCCATGGCTCTCAGAGCCCTCTTGCCATCTCCGCTGGGGACTGGGGGGATCCCTGGCGTCTTCTGTCCTGTGTCTAGAGCCACCGTTTGTCTGGCACACAGGCCTGCCCTGCTCTTGGGGGCACATTCCGGTAGCTGGAAGTTTCAGGGACCAGCCTGGCACGTGCCTCTGACTGTCCCCCTGCAGGGAGTCAGGGAGCTGGGGGTGAGGTGCACTGTGCTCCCACCTGCTGGGCCGGTGCTGTGTGAACAGGGGTGGACAAGAAGGACAGGCCTTGGAGGCCCCCGGAACAGACAGACAGACAGACACAGCCTGGTGAGGTCGTCTGCATGGCAGCCCTGGCCTTCCACTCACCGCCCAATGGCATGGGGGGGATGATGATGGGGCACCCCCCAGGCTCAGCTCGGGGTCCCTCCAGGGGGAGCATGGAGTGGGGGTGGGCACGCCGGGCTGGGGCGGGGGTCCCCTCTGAGCTGCCTGGCAGTGCCCAGCCTGATGGCCATCACAGACTGCACGCACTGCTGACCAGTCGGTCAGCCCCAGGCCTGATGCTCTCTGGCCGGTGGGGGGTGACCAGTGCCCAGCTCATGTCCCCTGACTCCTGACCACCCAGCACATCTGATTCCCCCCACCCACATTCCCACCCAAATGCAGAAGGAGCAGGGTCTTGGGGTGTGCGGGGGCACCAGGATGGAGCACCCTGGAGGGAAGGCACCTTGGCGACACTCCAGGGCTCCCGGGCACCCTCTGCCACAGGGACACCCAGGTCCTGGCTGCCCCATTTCCCGCATGCCCAGCTCTGGCCTCCAGGGCCCTTGTCTGTGAGTCTGGACTTTGCTTGGGTTTGGGGGTCACTCCCGGGGGTGCTGGGGGCCGCACGATGCAGAGGGGACTCCAGGACCTTTCCCGAGTGACCCGGTCAGCACTTCCCCTCATCTGCTCTCTGAGCATTCTGGGTCTGAGGACTCCCCGTTTCACCTCCCTGTGTTTGGGGTCCCATGATGCCGTCCCGTGGCCTGTGATGGGACAAGGGGCGCCCCCCGGGACTCGGCCAGCCCCACCCCTTCCCCTGCTGTGTTGGTAGCACGTGAGCCCCCTGCACTGGCAGGAGAGTCTGAACTATTCCCCCATCCTTTTGCTGTCCACTCTGGGCATGGCCGGGAGGGTCCTTGTGGACTGTCTAGCTGGGGCAGTCTGTGCCTGGTGGGCTCCTTGGCACCCAGGCTGACCCTTGTGCCCCTCGGGCCTTGCTGGGGGCCAGGGCTGGCCCTGAGCCTGTGCCCAGCTGCTATGACTGTCTGTGCCCAGGCTCCCCAGGGTCGAGGTCTCTGGGCGCTCCCCCCTCCCTGCCCCGCCCCGTCTCCCTCTCCGCTGCCTCTTTGCCTCCCCCCCCCGCCTGCCCCCAGTCGGAACCGCTCACAAAGTGCTGATTTTATTGAGTGCGACAAGTGGCAGTTCATTAAAAAGTGGGAGCAGATGGGGGACGGCTTGTGGAGGAAGATTAATGATGCGCACAGACCGCTAAGTAGGGCCAGGTTTGGAGTAAACACGGGCCCTGCTCCCCGCTCGCCCGCCCTTCCCCTCTGCCGGCTAATGCGGGGGTCCCCGAGAGGCCAGGAGGAGCTCTGGGCAGCGATCAGGGCTCGGGGCTGGGGGGGCAGGTGTGGTGGGGTGGAGTGCAGAATGCTGAGGGTTCCCCCCATACACCCAGGGCTGCGAGTTCTGTCTGGGGGTGGCCAAGGTCCCCCCCCACAATCACCCCCAGGGCTGAAGGGCCTGTCTGGGCCTCTGCAGGGGGGAGGGTGGGTGGCCAGCATCCAGGTTGGGGGTGCCGTGAGCTCTCCCACAACCCGGCAGGCTGCACCAGGGCAGAGCGACCCCCGGACACGTTTCTTGGTGGATCCTGGGGTCTCAGGCTCCCGAGAATCTCCTGAGTGCCCCTGGGCTATTAGGGCAGTGACCAGCACCCCCGCCCCCATCCCCATCTCCACCACCCCGAGCAGCATAGGCTCTGGGTCTTGATGGCAGGAAGGGAACAGCTGCGGAAGACCCCCACCCCAAGCCCCTCCTGGTCTCTCATCTGGAGCTTTAGAACCACACGCGGCCCTTCGGGGTTTCTGGAGAGGAGGGGGCACCAGTCCAGGGCTGACCACCCGTGGCGCGTTCTACTGACTGGGAGACAGTCCAGGGCTCTGGGTCTGTCCCGGTGTTGCCTGACCCCGGCTCTCTCCAGCACCGGGTCCCCTGGAGTGCCGCGGGGCCCTGTCGTGTGCCCCTCCTGACCTGCTTGGCCAAGAATTCCGGGCAGAGAGCACTGCTTTCCCTTTATGGATCATAGCTTTGCTCCCACCCTCCAACCCCCAGGCTTTGGGGACAGGAAGGATCCAGAAGCAGAAGAGTTGTGGGCTGTGGCCCAAATAACAAAACAAACCAAAGAAAAGGAAACAGTCTGATAGAGATTTAAAATCTAAGAACGTTCTTGGGGCCAGAGCGAGAGCGCAGCAGCCCAGCGAGGAGGGCGTCTGCCTGGCATGTGGCCAACCCGGGTTCATCCCAGAGGGTCTCCCGAGCCCGCCAGGAGTGATGCCTGAGTGCAGAGCCAGGAGGGACCCCTGAGCATCGCTGACTGTGACCCACAAGTTAAAAAAGAAGCAGAATCTCAGAGTCCTTCTCAAGGTGCCTTCTGGAGGGCCGCTGGCCACTGCTGGCCCTGGACAGTGCTAAGATGCCTGATACTGGGCATCTGGGGACCCAGAGGTGCTGGCAGCTCACTCCACTCCTGCCGGGGTACGTGGGAGATCTCCAGGAGAGGAGCAGCCTGGTCAGCACAGAGCCGGTCAGTCTTGTGTCCACAGGAGGCTGACCTGGGGCACTCGGGCTCTGTATGGTCCCTCCTGAGAGGCGGGGGCGGACTCAGCCCCCACTTCAGTCCCCTTCACCTGCACCCTGGGGGGAGGATCCGGGGAGACTGGGGTGCCCGTCAGACTTGCAGTGACAGGGTGACTCCCACCCCCTGCCCTCCTCCGTCTGGCAGCACTGGCCTGTCCAGGTGCTGACCTCACTCAGGAACTGAACGTCACCATGCTGCTGGCTGTTTCTATTCGTCTTTTGGGGTCAGGCAGCCCAGTGTGGTTCTGTGCCACCCTGCACCCGTGGCTGGGAGAGCCTTGGCCTTGCCTTGGGGGGCTGTGGGACACCCCCTTCCCTGTGCTCGTGGCTAGAAACCCCCTTTGACTCCTGGCTCTTCATGGGGTCCCTGGGCCTTGTGGGTGTAGCAGCTGCCAGTGCCACATCCCGGAAGGTGCCCGAACCAAGAGGCAAGCCCGGGGTTGCCAGGCCTGGGCTCCGTGCCTTGCGGCGATGGGAAAAGGACCTGAGACCCCAAGCTTCTCGCTGCCTCTAGTTTTGTTTTTCGCTTTTTGGGTCACACCCGGCAGTGCACTAGGGATACCTCCTGGCTCTGCACTCGGTAATCACTCCTGTCGGTGCTCGGGGGACCATATGGGACGCTGGGAATCGAACCCGGGTCAGCCACGTGCAAGGCAAATGTCCTACCCGCTGTGCTATCGCTCCAGCCCCATCCCTGCCTTTGTTTCTGTCTCGGTGACGTGCCAGATTCTCCCGGTCAGCGCCCCTAAGGTCAGTGGAATCTCGGGGCTGTGGTCAGGGGTCCGAGTGGCTGTGGGATGCCCCTCCCTGAGGCAGGGCTCCCGTCTGTGGCGGACTCCCTGGTGGAATGGCACACAAAGCAAGGGACTGGACAAGGGCGCAGTGATGGAGCACGAGCCTCCCGGGGGCTGGACAGCAGCTGGACAGCGGCTTATGTGCTGACCCACCAGCAGGGGGGCCTTCCTTACACTCTGTGCAACCAGCCCAGGGGGTTTCTCAGCCCCCTAAGCTGCCTCCCGGGGACTGACTGGGCCGGCTGTCGGGGCTGGACTTGGTGGCCTGGAGACGTAGGTGCCCCCTCCTGGGTCTTTGGGGTCTCTTGGCTTCACGAGACAAGCTGCCCCACCCCGCCCCCAGCATATGTGTTCCCATTTTGGGGGGGAGTGGGGAGCGTGAGGGAGGAGCACATGGGGGAGTCCGGGGAACATGTGGGGGGCCCGTGGGGGCTCTTCCAGGCTCTTTTCAGTTCTGACCTTCCGGCTTTCATTTTTGTTCTTTTTTTGTTTTGTTTTGTTTTTTTAATGTATATATTTATTTGGGGGCTGGAGCAATAGTACAGCGGATAGGATGTTTGCCTTGCACATGGCCAACCTGCGTTTGATCCCCGGCATCCCATATGGTCTCCCAAGCACCGCCAGGAATACAGGAATAATTCCTGAGTGCAGAGCCAGGATTACCCCCTGAGCATAGCTGGGTGTGGCCCAAAAGGCAAAAAAAAAAAAAGTATATATTTATTTTGGTTTTGGATCACACTTGGCAATGCCCAGGGTTTACTTCTGCCTCTGTGCTCAGGGGTCACTCCCGGTGGGCTCGGGGGACCATATGGGGTGCTGGGGATTGAACCCTGGTCAGCCGCGTGCCAGGCAAGCACCCTCCCAGCTGTGCCATGGCCCTGGCCACTTTCTGGTGTTCTGGTGCACAGGCACCGGGCTGAGACCGGTCAGGCCCTTGTGTTTGCTCCTGTGGGTGTCGCTCCTGGGTGGGCCCCTCAGAAGGTGGAAGGAGGTGCTCTGGGAGCACCTGGGAGCAGGGCCGGGCTCCCTCTGCCCTGGATCTGTAGGGGGGAGGGGGGCGCACATGGTGAGGCTGGGAAGGCCCCAGGGCCCCCTCTCCTGACCGAGGTGGGTGGTGCTAGGGCACAGAACGTGGTGGTAGGGGGTGTCAGGAGCACAGCAGGGAGGCTCGGGGAAGGGTTGTGGGGTGACCCCGATGCCCCTCTCCTGCTCTGCCCTCTCTTGGTTTCTTGGGTGCCGGGCGGGAGTGGCCGGAGAGACCCGGAGTCCTGCCAAGGCCCTGGGCAGATCAGAGGGGCCGGCGCTGGCAACCCCCACCCAGCGATCGGCGGATCTGACTGTCCCCCGCCCCGCAGCCCCGCCCCCCTCCCTTGAGCTCCCGGTGACAGTTTAATCCGCCTAATTGAAAGACTGCGGGATCAAGCCAGGAATTTATCAAAGGGAAGGAGGGGAGCGCAGTGCCACTGGGCTCTGGCACATTTGTCCTTCAAATCCTTGCAGCTCCAGTCAGTGCTCGCTGGGGAGCAGGAGGGGAGGGGCGGCGAGGGGCGGGGCTTTGCCGGGTGAGGCCCCGCCCCCTCGGACGCTCGGGGAGAGCCGAGGCTTTCAGAACTAGGGGTTCGGGGATTGGAGCCATAGTACAAGCGGGGAGGGCACCTGCCTTGCAGGCAGCCGACCCGGGTTCGATTCCTGCCACCCCATATGGTCCCCCCCAGCCCCACCAGGAGTAATCACTGAGCACAGAGACAGGAGTAAGCGCTGAGCACTGCGGGGCGTGCCCAAACAAAAAGAACCAGGGGTGCAGTGCTTAGGGACCCTAGGGGTCTGGCTGAGGGGCTGCGGCTGGTGGGGAGCGGTCGGAGGAGGGGGCTCCAGGGAGGGGACTGTGGGCATTCACGGCTCTGGCTGAGGGGATGGGGCAGCCCGGAGCCACATCCCGGGCAGAGGTTGGGGTCCCCTTGTCACCCCATCTGAAAAGGTTCCCCGTGGGGATGGTGGCAGAGCCTGCCTGGATGGCAGCGGGTCCCGAAGGGGCTGGGGCTTGGGAGAGGAAGAGGGTCCGGGCTGGGGGGGGGAGTAAAGGGAGGCACGGTAGGTGACCTGAGACGTCTGTCCCCAGGGAGCTTGGATAGGGGGTCCTGGCCATGGACCGAAGGATGGAATGAGCGAATTTAGGGGGATCCGTCTGAGTGTGTGGGGGCGGCTGAGCCACCCTGGGCGGAGCTGAGGGGCCCCAGGCATGCAGGGCGGAGGGAGAGGCCTCAGCACCCACTGCCAGGATCTAGCAGGGCCTGGCCAGGCAGAGGAGCACACAGGTTGGCTTGTTGGAGCACTGTGTGGTGAGTCCTGCCTGGGGCTCTGTGGGGGCAGTGCTCCCTGCAGAGGGAGCAGGGAGTGTCTCAGGCAGGGGGGCTGGCCTCTCTCATCCCTGTCACCCCACAGACGTGTGCAACCCGCCTTGCGGGAGCTCCTCAGGGTGCCTCCTGGGAACATTTTGCACTGACCGCCCAGATCCCCCAGGAACTCTGGTCCTTCTCAATGGGACCAAGAAGATGTAAGCACCTTGGAAAGGACCCAGGAGCCAGTCAGGGCCACTGAGCCAGGAGTGAGGTAGACTCCAGGGTCCTGGCCAGTAACTTTCAGACCCATGGCTCATGCTCAGGAATCATTCCTGGTGGGCTTGGGGGATGGGATGTCAGAAATTGAGCCCAGGTTGACCATGTGCAAGGCAAGCACTCTACCCACTGCACCATCTCTCTTGCCCCTCCCCTCCCCCTCCCCTCCCCTCCCCTCCCCCCTTCTCCTTCTCTCCCCTTCCCTCCCCTTCCGAAGAAGAAGGTAGTTGTTGAAGAAGGAATATCTCCAGGGATATTGTTGAGGGGGCATTTCTCCATCCATTTTTTTAACTTCTAGAATTTAAAGGATTTTTTGAAAGGCAAAGCTGTACTAAAATTAATTTTTTAAATAAAAGAGAGCTCTCTGGGGGACTAGTTTCTAGTTCTGTTTAATCCAGCCAGTGTGATTATGTCTTATGTGATCCTTTGGGCAAACGTCATGACCCCAGAGAAGCAGGAATATGCCAGAGGGCCTTAAAGTGAATGGTACTCGGCTCTAGATACCATGTAAAGTCACCGTCTGACCACATCCCCCAGTCCCGGCCTTCCTGAATGACCAGGGGCTCCTCTCCCAACCGCCACCTCGTGTCTTTTGATTCTAGAGAATCCACCTCAGATTCAGGTTCCTTCCTTGTACCAGTCTCTTATCCAAGACAGTTTCCCCAGGTAGTGAATTCAAAAGCTAGAGCAATTCCCTCGGCGGCTCAGAAAGCCTGGTAAGACCACAAACTGCCAACAGGGAGAGATCTCGAAGGTGGAATGACAGTCCCCTGAAGGCACGTGGGCCTTACTCAACCTCCTGGACCTTGGCTTTCCTTATCTCTGAGCTCAGGGAATGAAGTGGAGGCTTATCTGTTTTTTATCTAGCCTCCAGATACTAGAAGTTCCTATTGAGAAACCAACCCTAAAACTCCCTTGAATCTAAACCTCTAGGTCTATCTGGGCTCATTTTGGGGTATGGTTAGAAGCACTGTTTTCTACCTAAATTTTGGTGGCTTTTTTTTTTTTTTTTTTTTTGCCTAAGAGACCACACTGACAGTTTGAGTAGTTTTGCACTTTGTAAGTAGCAGAAAACCTGTTTAAATGTTTGATTGCTGGCTGGAGTGATAGTACAGTGGTTAGGGCGCTTGCCTTGCACTTGACCAATCCAGGTTCAATTCCCATATGGAACATTTCCCCCAGGCCTGCCAGGATTCATTCCTGACTGCAGAGCCAAAAGTAAGCCCTGAGTATCACGGGGTATGGCCCCAAAACCAAAAAGAAAAAAGAAAACAAACTTTTGACTGTCAAGAGGACAGGGATGGGCTCTGTCTTCAAGGAGCTTATGACTTAGCTAAAGTTAAAGCAACAGAATCAACATGTGACTCTGCGTGAATTCCTTGCATTTGGATTGGGCGTGAGTAAGCAGGGAAGCGCACCAGAGGTGCTGAGGTAATTCGGGAGAGAGTTCTGCTGGGAGCCCAGGGAGTGCGGTCAAGGGGCAGGAACGTGGGCCTAGGACACCTGCTTGGATGGAAGCCCAGTGAACCAAGACTGTTGTGTTCCACACACCAGTGAAAACACCGTGTCCTTGCAGGGCTATTGAAGAGGGCCAGGCACTGAGTCCAGTTGAGAATGACTTCAGCTCTGCCGTGTTGGGGAGAGAGGGTCCTCGCTGAGGAGCGGAAGCTCAAGAATGAGCTGTGACCCCTGCACTTTCAGAAAAGATGAGAGAGGAGAAAGGGCGGGGGGGGGGGAGGGAGAGGAGAGGAGAGCAGAAGAGGTAGAGAGGGGGAGAGGGGAGGGGAGGGGAGGGGAGTGGAGAGGAGAGGAGAGGGAAAGGAAGAGGGAGAGAGAACTCAGCTGCGGGGAAACTGAAGTCAGAACTGTGGGTGTGGGATTTGACAGAAGGCCCCTCATCGTACCCTTGCTAGACCGCTCACCCTGTGATTGTGGATAAGCCTCACAAGCTCTCAGGGCCTCAGAAACGCTGGGGTACACGTCGTGCTCTACACGGCCTGCCCTGCACACGAACAGTGATGTCAAGTGGGGTCACAGCAGCTGACATCACTGCAAATAAAAAATGCTGGATTTTTTTTTTTAACAGTCTTCCACTAAAGAAAGTTAAGCCAGTTCTGAATTAGGATTGTCAAGTATTTTGAGTTTTACATAGAGCAATTCTAACTGCATTTCTCTAAGGGCTTCCCAAAAACCCATTGGAAGTCCATTGAGTGGGCTTTAAAACTCCATTGAAAGAAACCAGGGCAATAAACGCAAGTTTAGAGCACATGCTACCCCAAGTTCATTCAGTCCCCAGCACCCCGTGCTCCCCATTCTCCTCTTCCCCCAGCACTGTAGCACTGTTCTCCCGTTGTTCATCCATTTGCTCAAGCGGGCCCAGTAACATCTCCATTGTGAGACTTGTTGTTACTATGTTTGGCATATCGAATATGCCACGGGGAGCTTGCCAGGCCCTGCAGGTAGGCCGTGTTGGCGATGAGATTGTCCAGGCCCCCCATGTCCACCATGGCTGCACCCTGCGCGGGGACA
>JAOXYA010000041.1:6900965-6918465 GCA_028565675.1 Sorex palustris
CGTGTCACCAGGGCCACACTCGCGCCCCCTCCACAGGGCTCCCTAAGGGGCTCATCTTGGGGTGAGGGGTGCCAGCCGGAAGGTTCTGGAGCATCAGTCGAGACGAGTCCATGTGGCCTCTTTGGGCCTGTTCAGCCCATTGCAGGCTGGGTGAGGCCAGGCCAGTGTGGGGTGTATGTGTGTGTGTGTGTGTGTGCGCGCGCGCACATGTGAGTATGAGGGTGGATGAGAGTATAAGTGTATGTGTGTGAGTGTGTGTGATAGTGTATTTGTGTGTTTGCATATGCATATGAGTTTTGTGTAGTGACTATGAAAGTGTGTGTGACTGTGTGAGTGTGTGCATGTATGAAAGTGTGTGGCTGTGTGTGACTGTGTATGTGTGAGGGTGTGAGTGTGTGTTCTGTGTGTATGTCTGAGTGTGTATATTTGCACGTATGACAGTGTGTGACTGTATGTGTGTTTGCATGTGTGACTGTATATGTGTGAGCATGTGTGTTTGCATGTATGACAGTGTGTGGCTGTGTGTGTGACTGTGAGTGTGTGACTGTGTGTTCGTATGTATGACACTGTGTGACTGTATGTGTGTGTTTGCATGTATGACAGTGTGTGGCTGTATGTGACTGTGTGAGTGTGTGACTGTGTGTTTGCATGTACGACAGTGTGTGACTATGTGTGCAGGGGAGGAAGAGGGGTGGGAGCACTGGACAGGCAGCCCTCCCCCAGGGGATTCAGGGTGACCTGCCCTGTCAGTGCCGCAGCTTCTCTGCAGCATCACCCCCTCGGGCACACTCAGTTCCAGTCCCCTGCTGGCCTGGTGGGGACTGGTGGGTTGTGACACTGGCGCATGGATGGCGCTGGAGGGAAGATTGTGTGGGTCCAGCAGGGGCTCCACCCTGGGGGCTGTGCCCTAGGGCGTCCCTGTGAATGGGGATCCCAGAACACAGAGCACAAGCACAGGGTGGCCCCCTCCTGGATTTCTGCGTTCCCGGTGCATGCTGGGAGAGCGAGTGGCTGGGGGATGGACGAGGCCGAGCACCCAGGGAGGAGCCTGGGGGCTGGGGGCTGGTGGGGAGGCCAGCAGAGGGGCAGAGGAGTGGGCGGGGTTTGGTCGGCACCCTGGGAGGCTGCAGCATCTGCGGGCGTCACCACACGGTTGGGCCTTGGAAGCCCCATGTGCCTGTCCCTGCCCCCCACCCCCAGAGGCATCCCGGAGCCTCTCTGAGATGGGGACCTGGGGCAGGAGCTCCCGGGAGGATGGGGTGGGCCGGGTGCCGTGGGCCTGACCTCTGGGCACGTGCAGGCAGAGGTCAGATGTTATGGGCAGCCCTGGACACAGGTCCCTGGGGTCATCCCTGTGGGGCGGTTGGTGGCTTCTGGTGACAGGCGTGGTCTTCTCTCCAGCATGAGCTCTGCGTTCAGCTGTTGTGTTGGGGACAGCCCCACTGTGTGTCTCTGTGACAGCCTCCCCTGCCCCCCCACACATTTCTGGGAACTTCCTGCCTGATGGTAGAGGCCCAGTGCCCCAGGCAGCCTGCGGGATGCAGGGAGTGGTAACCAAAGCAGATGCGCCCGGCACAGAGGCCATGTGGCGTCCATGTGCCAGTGTCACAACCCACCAGTCCCCGCCAGGGCGGTCAGCCGAGGCCAGCAGGGGCTGGAACACTGTCCTGGGACTCATTGATGCTGAGGGTCCGGGCGAGCTGGGCTGGCCACCCCCACTCTGTGGTGCCAAGGAGGCCTTGTGAGGTGGTCCCCCCTCCTAGTGTGTGGGGGTCTCCCTGTCCTGCTCACTGTGGGGTGGGGCTGCTGACTTCTGTCCCAGACCCCTGCGTGGCTCTGAGCCGCTGCTCCAACAGACGCTGGAGCCCGCGTGGGCCCGAGTGCCCTTCCCAGGAGCCGGCCCCTCGGAGCAGGTGACTTTCCCGGCGTGGGCAGGTGGGTCACCGTGGGTGACTGTCGCCGGGCCCCCTGCCACTCCACTGCTCTCCCAGCACTGCCCAGACTGTAATCCAAATGGACAGTGCTCCTTTGCCAGGGGGAGGCTCTGGATCCCTACCCGACCCCATGCCTCCGGCTCCTGCACCCCTGCCTCGAACAACTGGAGTCCTGGGAGCTCTTCTCCTGGCTCCCTGCGTGGAGGCGCACAGGCTGGGCCATAGGGGTGCAGCAGGGGTGGGGGTCTGGGCCATCCTCCCCTGCCCAGGGCCTTGCAGCAGTAGCCCCTCACCTCCTGCCCTGCCAGGTTGCCCCTCCTCGCCTCCTACCCCCACCTCCCACTGAACTCGGAATTCTGTCCTCGGCCCGAGGACCCCCATGGCCTCCCTGGTTGCAGGGCCACACCAACCTGGTGCCCGTGGCACCCCTTCTCCGCGGGCGTGTCTGTCACTTTCGGTTTATAACAGAAGTGCCTAAAAGGCAGATCAGAGATGCAACTAATTTGCTCCTTGGTGAGAAGAAATCCGCCACTGGCAATGGCCCCTGAGAAAGTGAGTGCAGTGCAGTGACGGGTGCTCACGGCTGAACCTGGTGGATACCTGCAGGCCCCCTGCCCATTCCTGCTCCTCCTCCCAGGTCTGTGGCACTCCTGCTGCTGACACCCTGCTGCTCCAGTGAGCCCAGCTGCAGAGGACATGTCCCCGAGGGGCCAGGCGTGCCCTGACGTGCTGCCAGCTGGGTCTCTATGCCGGTCCTCCCCCCCCCAACGCTGTCTGTCCTCCAGCTTTCGGCCATCTGTTTGTCCATTGGCCACCAAGCTCCCCTGCCTTGTGTGGCCAAGCATGGTGAGTTGGGACTGAGTAGGTGTGTGTATGTGTGTGTGTGTGTGTGTGTGTGTGTGTGTGTGTGTGTGTGTGTGTGAAGCAATTGCCCCCCCCATCCCATGGACCCACCCCAGACATCACTCACAACCCCTCGGACACCGGCACTGCCCCCGGTCACATCGGGTGGCACTCTGTCTGCATCCTTTGGTTTCATCTCGCAGGTGCCTTGCAGAGGGGGGCAGCCCCATTGTCCTCACTTTTTAGATCCCCATATGCCGGGGTTCCTGGGGTCCCCCCTGCAGGGGCTGTAGAGACAGCAGGTGAAGCCCAGCTTTGTGGCTCTAACCACTAGGCCACCTTCCTGTCGGGGGAGGGGAACTGGTGCTTCAGGTCTGACTGAGCCACAGCCCAGGCCCAAGCCCCCCTGCTTCCTGCCCCTGGGGGCTCCCTCTGCTCTTGGTACAAGCCACCATGGGTTGATCCCACAGGATGTGACTCGGAATATCAGAACGTCACCGTTGCTGCAGCCTGGTGAGTCGCCATCAGGGGGAACTCAAAGGGGAGCTGCAGTTGTTTAATTCAGAGAGTGCGGGCAGCAGGCGGGATGCCCGGCAGCCAGGGTGGCCGCGCCAAAGCCCCCCGCCGAGATTCCCACCGGGCACCCCTGGCTCTGCCTCCCCTCGATCCTGACCACACTGCTCTCCTGGCCTCCGCTGGCATTTCTTGAGGGATGTGCCCTCCCAGAGTCTGAAGCCCAGCTCCCGGCGCTGCCCGGCTTTGACAGTGCCCGTCCTTACCTTCGACAAGGGGGTGCTGGGAGCCTCCAGGAGCACCCAGACTTGGCAATGCTGCTGATGGGTGCTGTCCCTGACAGCTAAAGTGCATGGTTATCAGTAGCCAACCAGATAAGCTAAGCCAACCAGGTGCTAATAAGCTGGTCCTGGGGGCCGGAGCAATAGCACAGCAGGGAGGGCGTTTGCCCTGCACTCAGCTGACTCGGGTTCAATCCCCGGCATCCCTTAGGGTCCCTCAAGCACCGCCAGGGGATTCCTGAATGCAGAGCCAGGAGCAACCACTGAGCATCGCTGGGTGTGACCCAAAAAGCCAAAAAAAAAAAAAAGAAAGAAAAAAGAAAAAAAAATTTAAGCTGGTCCTGGGACCGTCAGTCTTGCTCTGATACCAGTGAATGGCACCTTATTGATCACTAATAGTGCACTAAGAAAGCCGATTACAGCCTTAGCCTCCTTTACATCTCCCAGACGCTATTTCTTCCCTCTTCAACAAGGGCACACTGAGGCTCAGAAAGGGTTACTCCAAAGGAAGCCAGGGACTGGGACTCCAGAGTTGTGTGGGGGGTGGGGGCCTCACGAGCTAGGATGCTGGAGATGCCAGTGTGCACCCTGGCAGCAGGAGGGGCGTGGCCAGGGCTGGGATGAGGACTGCCTGGAGGAGGTGGTGCGTGCAGGCACTAGCAGGAAGGCTTTGCTCTCCTTTCTTCCGTGTTGGTTCTGGAATGGGGGGGTCATGCAGAGGGCAGTGGCAGTGTGTGGGATGGGGTGTCGGGGTTTTTGGCAGGGACCCGTAGCAGGTTTTCGGTGGAGCTGGTGTCCCTCTCTGCAGGGCGGGCTGGGCGCCTCCGGAAAGGGCTGGGGAGGACGAGGGGAGACTAGAGACGTGGGGTGGCAGAGGAAGAGCAGGCGTCTTCAGAGTTAGCTGCCCGGCACCTGCCTGCCCCAACCCCTCTGTCAGGGGGACGGGAGTGAGTGGTCCCGTGGGTCTTGCTGGAGTCATAGTTCCCAGGTGGCCGAGTCGGCTCCTGTCCAGGGCCAGGACCGTGGGAGGGGGCCACCCAGCCTGGCAGGCTCATCACCCCCGAGTGGCCAGCCCTGTGCTCAGCCCTCTGTTCTGGGCAGCCCATGCAGGGGCGGGGGCACGCCCTGCCTCTTCCCTCTCTCCCTTCCTCCCCCAGAGCCCCAGACCCTAAGGCCAAGTGTCCGGGCCCAGAGGGGGCAGTGGGGACGAGAATCTGCAGGCTCTGGGCCAGCTGGTCAGTGGGGTGTGTGGGGGGCTCCCAGCAGCTCCCGCCCCTCCCCCCACCTCCCCCTTCCCCTTCCACTTCCAGGGGCAGCCAAGAGGTTTCCGCGCGTGCGCGCCTTGCTGGGGCTCGGACGCTCTGTCCATCTGCCTAGGGGGTGCTGGACCTTCAGTGGGCTTGTTTCTGTGATGCATCTCCCAGCACGTTAACTCTGTCTTCCTGAAACCCAGTCTGCTGTTGAACAATTTCAGTGGGGTTGCCGCCTCCTCCTCCTCCCCTCCTCCTCCTCCTCCACTATTCCTTCCCCCTCCTCCTCCTCTTTCTCCCTTCCTCCCCTCCCCCTCCTTCTTCTCCTCCTGCCCCTCTTTCTCCTCCTCCTTTCCCACGCCCCTTTTCAACTCCTGGTGCTGCTCAGGGCTTACTCCTGTCTCTGAACTCAGGGTTCATTCCTCGTAGACCGTATGGGGTGCTGGGGATGGAACTTGGGTTGACACTTGACAAGGCCAGTGCCTTACTAGGTGTACTATCTCCCTGGCCCCTTCGTTAGGTTATTTTTCATAGTTTCTGTTTAGTTATGCAGACGTCTTGTCTGGCAAGTCAGTGGCATTGTGTAGTTTAAACGCGGCTCCTTTGCATTCTTCGAACACGTTCTCATCGCTGATTTGGCATCTTTGTCTGCCAGACCCAGTGTCCCTGCCTGTTCGGACTTGATTTCCATTAACTTGGTTTTGTTTTGTTTTGTTTTCCTGGGTCACTTTCTTATTTCTTTCCCTGTCATCTTTTAAATTTTTTTTTCTTCGAAATTGGACATGTTAGAGAAGATGTGATACAAACTCTGGATTCTGATTTTCTCACTTGTGAATTTGCTGGGACTGGATTTGGGGTTTTGTTTGGTTTTGTTTAAGTAACCTGTTTGGACTGAATCTGGGGAATCGATCTCCCCGGGGGAACCTCTTTCCGTAGCTTTAAAAAATTTTCATTTTAAGAGGCCAGAGCGCTAGTATAGCAAGTAAGGTGCTTGCCTTTCACACGGCCCACCCAGGTTCGATCCCCGGCATCCTGTGTGGTCCCCTGAGCACCGACAGGAGTGATGCCTGAGTGCAGAGCCAGGAGGAAGCCCTGAGCACCGCCACGTGTGACTCCCAAACGAACACACACACACACACAAAACCCCCAAACCTTTCATTTTCAGCCTGTGCACTGTGCCAGCACGCTGTCCGCTGTGCCAGCACCCTGTTCCTGTGCCAATACCCTGCCCGCTGAGTCAGCAGCCCAGTCTCAGCACACCGATCTGGCTTCTTGCTGACCAGCCTGGTTGCAGCCCGTGGTGGCTCTCTGTTCAGTCTGCTTGTGGACTATGAGAATGACCTTTTTCTCACCTTTTCTGCCAGAACGAGGCTTTGAAGTCTTTGGAGTGCAATTTATAATCTGATTATATTCAAATGTGGGATCTACATGACAACATTCCATTAAATTCATTTTTGGTTATCATTTTGGATGGCTTTTAACATATTTAACGTTTCCCGTCAGCAGCACCGGCGCCCTGTGCTCCCCGGGCGTCCTTCCAGCTCCAGAACCGCTGAGTTTCATCGTGCCTGTCTGTTGGGGAACCTGGAGCCCGAGGAGCTGTCTCTTCCCCCCACCACCACACCCCATCTCTGCCCACAGACGTCAGGGGCTGGGCTGCAGCCAGGAATAGCTGGTCTGTGAGCAAGTGTGTGTGTGTGTGTGTGTGTGTGTGTGTGTGTGTTTGTTTGTGGATGCGAATGTATGTATGTGTATGTGGGAGTGTCTGTGAGTAATTTGGTTTATATTTGTGTGTGTGTAAGTATATGTGAGTGTGTGTATCTGTATGTATGTGAGTCTATGAGGGTATCACTGTCACTGTCCCCCCGTTGTTCATCGATTTTGCTCGAGCGGGCCCAGTAACATGGTGAGACTTGTTACTGTGTTTGGCATATGGAATACGTCACGGATAGCTTGCCAGGCTTTGCCATGTGGGCAAGATACTCTCGGTAGCTTGCCGGGCTTTCCGAGGGGGACGGAGGAATCGAACTCGGGTCAGCTGTGTCAGCTGCGTGCAAGGCAAATGCCCTACCCGCTGTGCTATCGCTCCAGCCCTTCTATTGCTCCAGCCCAATGAGAGTATATGTGTGTGTATATGTGAGTGTGTTGTATGTAAGTGTATGAATGTATATGCATGTGTGTGAGTATAGATGTATGTGTGTTTGTATATATATGTGAGTGTATTTGCTTGTGACCATGTGAGTGCATATGTGTCTGTGTATGTGCATGTATGTGTTCATGTGAGTGTGCATGTGAGTGTGTAAG
Source organism: Sorex palustris (assembly GCA_028565675.1). NCBI lineage: Eukaryota > Metazoa > Chordata > Mammalia > Eulipotyphla > Soricidae > Sorex > Sorex palustris. The sequence goes on from JAOXYA010000041.1 coordinate 6,908,091, forward strand.
TGTGTGTGAGTTTATGTGTGCGTGTGGAGTGAGTGTGTGGCTGGGGGATGCATTTCTTTTGGGAGAAGAGAACATCAAATGGAATAGGTTCAGCTTGTTATTTTATTATTTCTTCTTTTAATAACCAAATTACTAATGTCAGCAAGTATTAAAGCTTAATCCTGCTGCTTCCTGTCTGAGCCAGCAGTGATCCCTTAAACAGGCCCTGTATTGGCCTTCATGGGGGGGGTGGACAGGCGGGAGGGAAGGGGGTTGGGGCTGGAAAGCGGCGCTGGCCCCTCCCTCCAGCCGCCCCTTGGCCGAGGTGGTGAGCAGGTTCACAGTGGTCTGACGTGGACTCTTCCCTGCCTGTCCGCCCTGCATCCCTGGGAAGCTCCCGGCCGCCTCGGATCCTGGGTTGAAATCTGTAACACGGGGTCTGGAAGGACGGGACAGGCATGAAGGTGCCACCAGTCTGGTTTGAATTGAGCACAGAATCAGGAATACGGCCTGAGACCATCTCCAGACTACAGAGCCCTGCAGGAACACCTGTGGCCGGGCTGTGGTGCCCTGAGCCAATGGCTGTTGGTTTACAGGACTGAAGGTGGCGTAGTGGGACCCTGGGTGCCACGCAGGGCGAAGGGATCATGGGGGCTGAGCTTTATTCCCCCTCCATCTGCCGGCTTTGTCTTGGCTTTGTTGGGGGGGGGGAGCGGAGTGGGAGTGTCAGACCCAGCGGTACCCCAGTGGCTACTTTCTGCGGTGCTGGGGAGTCTATCCAGGGTGTCCTGCGTAGAGCCTGACCCCAGCCCTCCTGCCCCCAGCCCCCCAGACCCATCTCTGGGGGTGTCAAATCATTGGGGGAAAGAAGTTGAAGCAGACTGGGGTGACCTGGGGGGTCCTGGGGTGGGGTGAGGTCTGGAGGGTGGCAACCGGCCCCCAGCAGAGCTGGCTTCCCTCCTGGACTGGGCAGCCAGGCTGGGGAGCCGGCACAGTTTTCTGGGCGCTGGTTCCCAGGTCCCGCGGGGGCTGTTGTCTGCGCCCCAGCTCCGGGCCCCGGCGACACTGCAAGTCAACAGCCGTTGTCAGAGTTCACTTGACGTTGATATTTTTATCACATATCAGGGCCTGGTGCCATAGCAAAGAGTGACAACAGCAGAATGCTAAATCGTGTCTCTCAATAATGCATGCTCCCAGGGCTGCCTGTGGGGAGGGGTGGGGAGGGACTTACGGGGTTTCTGTGAGGGGCCCCGAGTCCCTGGCAACTCCCTCTGCATACCCCCCGTTCTGCTGCTCCCAGCCTAAAGGGGGTTGTGGGCACTCCTGATGGAGCAGGGGTTACACCCCCAATCCTTTCCCAAGGCCACAGAAGCGGGTGGAACAGAGGCGGGAAGGAAGTGGGGGGCGCAAAGAGACACTCAGACTAAGCAAATACTTGTTGATTTGGTTGGAAAGAGGCAGAGCAGAGCTGGGGACAGAGAGAGGAGGAGGAGGATGCCAGGGAAGGGGTGAGGCAAGGCAACAGGATGTTGGGACAGTGCAAAGCCCAGCAGAGGAGAGAGGAAGTCTTGGGCCTCCATGCCCCTTCGAGAGTGGGGCAGTTGTAGAGACCCCACAAAGGGGAATCTTCATCCTTTGTGTCTTCCAGGGCTGGGATCTCCTGGAGGCAGAGGGGCTGACCCCAGTTTTAGGAAGGTGGGACTGGGGTAAGGTGACCCTGAGTCCTAGTGACCCACAGCAGACCTCAGCTCTGTAGGGCTGGGGGGAGTGGGACCCCAGGACCTGGCGGACCCCACGGGACCCTGGTGAACCTCAGCCTTTCCCATGGTTGAAAATGGTTCTGAAAAAAAGAAAAGAAAAAGAAAAAACAAACAAAAAATTTAAAAATAAGAGGGGGGGGCCGGAGTGATAGAACAGTGGGCAGGGTGTTTGCCTTGCACACGCTGACCCAGGTTCGATTCCCAGCATCCCATATGGTCCCCCGAGCATCACCAGGAGTAATTCCTGAGTGTAGAGTTAGAAGTAACCCCTGTGCATCGCTGGGTGTGACCCAAAGAGAAAAACAAATGCTAAGTGTGGGGCTGGAGCAATAGCACAGCGGATAGGGCATCTGCCTTGCATGCGGCCAACCCGGGTTCAATCCCCAGCATCCCTTATGGCCCCCCGAGCACCACCAGGAGTAAAAAAAAGAAACTGGTTCTGGGAGTTGAGTGTTTGAAGGCTGACCCATCATGGTGTCAAGTGCCCTGGGAGCTTTTCTCCACATGCTCCAGGCCGCTGCCCAGAGGCTGGTGCCCAGAGCTGGGCTGGGGGGTGTTGGTGCTGGCGCAGGGTCCCTCTTTTTTTCTTGAATGCTGGGTGCTTGCCCTCCAGGCGTGCAGGCTGTCTGGGGCTAGGATCTGGAGCCGGGGTGGCACAATGGGGTGGAGGGGGAGCACCCTGCCCTCTCAGCAGATGCCCACACCCAGCCCTGTCGCCACCCCGGAGGCAGCACTAGCTAATCCTTTTTGACACATTTCATTGAGATATAATAACATTTTTGCATGGCGTTATTAGATAAATAAGGGGTGACTCGAGGCGGTGCTTATTGGGGAATATGATATGGAAATTCATTTAATAGGAGAGATCGCGGACGCCTCCGTTTATGGTAATGGATTGATCGCAGATTGTATCTTGTAATGCCATGCAGATACTTTTCAGGCACAGCATCCGTCAGGGTGGTCTTCGGCCCACGGGAGTGCCCAGCTCCCTTGAGAAGGGACGGCTGGCCACTCCTGCGATCATCCTTCTGTAATTAGGGAGTCCCATTGTGTTCAGGGGTGCCCAGTATGAGCAGGGTTCTGGGTGGTCTCTGATGAAGCCGGGACCTCAGTCCTCTGGGTCCTGCCAGCAGAGCGGGGAGCCCCAGGCCTGGGGTGGGTGAAGCCTAGGGCCAGGCAGAGGTCAAGGGGTTCTGCACCCGTAAAGGTCCAGGCCGCTGCTGGCTCAGATCTCTGATCTCCAGGGAAAGAGGTGGGGCACAGCTGATGCGCCATGACACGCCATCCTCCTTGGGTGAACTGTGAAATTCATTTGTCCTTGGCCCGGGGAGCCAGGCCATGGTGGCTGTCACTCCTGGGCACACTCACAGGGGCCGGGCAGAGCGGGAGGCCCAGCTGCTGGCCTGTCTCCCAGTGCACACCCCTGCCACTTGGCTTGTCTTTTGGCCTCTTCCTTTCCCGGGGAGAAATGGAAACAGTTCCCTTTGAAACGTGACATTTCCTAATCTGGCATTACCGCGCTGACAGCGGGATTAGTGTGGGGGCATCTCCCAACGCGTGGCCAGCGTGGGTCCCCCAGCTCTGCTCCCAGCCCCCTGGTCTCAGTGACCCCCTTCCATCAGCTGGTGTGCTGGACATCCCACAAATATGTGTGCGTATGTGCATGCATGAGTAAGTGTGTGTGTGTGTGTCTGTGTGCATGTGAGCATGCGTGTGCATGTTTGGGCATGTGTGTCTGTGTGTATGTGTGTGCCTGTGGGTGTGTGTGCACATGTGTGTTTCTGTGTGCCTGTGCATGTCTGTGCATATGGATGTGCCTGTGGGTGTGTGAACATGTGTGCGCGTGTGTATTTCTGTATGCATGTATGTGTGTGCGTGTGCATGTGTGCATGTGCGCGTATTTGTGTGTGCCTGTGTATACATGTGTGAGCATGTGTGTTTCTCTGTGCGTGTGTGTGCATGTGTGTGTGCCTATGGGTGTGTGCAGATGTGTGCATGTGTGTATTTCTGTGTACATGTGTGTGTTCATGTGTGTGTATGCATGTGTGTGCGTGTGTGTGTGTGTGTGTGTGTGCAGGGGGCGTTTAGTCTCATCATCAGGAAGGAAATGGGAGTCCCCAGCCCCTGGAAAGGTGAGCTCTGGTCTTGTACCTCAGACTTTCTTATACCCCCTCCCGGCTTTTATTCGGGGGTGGGGGTGACTCTCGAAGGTTTCTCAGTTCTTTGTTTGTGGGGTCACACCCAACAGTGCTCAGGGGCTGCTCCTGGCTTTGCGCCCCCTAGCGGTGCTGGGGGACCAAATGCAGTGCTGAGGATTAGTCCCGGGTGGGTCGTTTGCAGGCACGCGCCCTCCCCGTCTGCTGTCTCTGGCTCCTGCCCAGGAGTTCTAAGGGCCCCTCCTGGCCATGCTCGGCCCCCTGGGCCTGCGGCTTACCATACGAACCCTGCGGTCCTGGGGATCCCTGGCACACGGCCGCAGAGCCTCGCCTGTTGGCTCTGAGGGGTGATGTGGTGCTGAGGATTGAACCGGCGTGGGCGGCATGCAAGGCCAGGCCTTCAGCTGGGCGTGTCCGCCCTGGAAGGGAGCGGAATCACGGAATCACGGAATCACAGAATTCTGGCTGTTGGTCTCCCCGTTTCTGCTCCCAGCAGCCACTGGTTCCCTTACAGGCTTTTGTTTCAGGCCAACAGACTCCGAGGGGGCTTCATTGCCCGTCCCCCCAGGGGGCTCCCTCCAAGGGCGTCTACCGGGCTATCCCCCCACTTTGCTGTTTGCCCAGTGCTAGGACTGGTTGGAGGCTTTGCCTTTGTTTTCCCCGAGCCCCCAAGAGCAGGTCACACCACGCCTCTGCCCTCTGTGTGTGGCCTGACCTGCCGGAGTTTGAATGCTGGAAGCGGGCCCTACCTAGCTCCTTTCCCCAGGCCAGAGAGGTGAGGGGCTTCCTCAAGTCTTAGCTCCCACGTCCCCTCCTCCTGCCATGCCCCCTGCCTGGGGGGCTTTCTGTCCCAACTCTTCCCTGGGCCTGCCTCCCCCCCCCCCCCAACTGGAACTCTGGGCCACTCAGAGCTGCATTCGGGCAGTAGGATGGTCTGGTGCCCGGCATCAAGCGCCCTGGCCTGGATTCTTGGTATCTCCAGCGGCAGACCTTTGGGTGGCTGGGCTGTGAGCCCGTAAGATGAGGGTGCAGGGAGCAGACAGCCCAGCAGAGAGCCCTGGAGGAATCCTGGATTGACCCCCACTCTTGCATCCACTGGGGGTGGGTCCTCACCCTCGCTCCTGCCAAACTGCCTTTTGGGATCTGGCCAGGAGAGGTCAGTCTGGGGCTGGGAATGGAAGCCTCTCGGGTTTGGCAGAGGGGGGCTTGGAAATCTCAATCTGGGGCCTTGGGCGTTTCTGAAGATCTCGGTCCTGGCCTTGAAGCCCAAGGGGCAGCAGAGATTCGCAGGAGAAGGTCGGGGTGAGGGTGGGGTGTCGGAGGGAAGGAGGGTGCTGAAGGGTGAGAGTTCTGGCTCCCCCAGCTGCATCTGGCTCTGCACAGGTGAAGCAGACACTTGGGGGGCTCTAGGGGGGCGCAGGGGACCCCCTCCCATCCCCTCACTCTATCTGGAGAGCTTCTGATGAACGAACAGCTGGGACCCGGTCGCCTGAACAGAGGTTCGGCCCACAGGGAACTGGGGAGCAGGGCGGGAGAATCCGTGTGGCGGAAGAAAAGAGTGTCCTCTGGGACGCAATGCTTCTCTGTGGTCAGAGTTCGACCCCCATATGGCCACTGATGCAGAAGGACAGTAACAGCAGGACAGCTCAGCTCAACTCCCTGCCGGCCTTGGGCAGACTGAGGCTGGGCTTGGGGTGCCTTCTTGGAAATAAGGCTTGGCGGCCCTGAAAGACCATGGGCACACTTGCTGAGTGAGACCATGGTCACCAGACTGTCCCCTCTCTGCCTGGAAGTTTCCCCAACAGCCCTGGGACTGGGGTGTGTTCCCTCGGCCCTCCCTTCTTCTAATTCATTTTCCCCCCTTGGTTTTGTCTTCCTGTTATTCCTTTCTCCCCTTCCTCAAGTGAGTGTGCGTGTGTGTGTGTGTGTATGTGTGTGTGTGTGTGTGTGTCCCTCTCTCCCTCTCTCTCCCTCCCTCCCTCTCTCGCTGTCTGTCTGTCTGTCTGTCTCTCCCTCTCTCTCCCCATGCCCAGACGGATCTGCTGACCCCCGCATTAGCATTCACCACCTCCGGCACCAGCCACTTAGGCCCGAAAGACAGCTCCTTGGAAACACAATTGAAATATTTTTATAAATGACCAGCGGAGTTTGAGTGACATGCCCTTCTTAGGCTAAATAAAATTAAAGTTAAACCTTCTAAAAAATACATGAGGCAAACATCCTCCACACATTTCATTATGCAAATGCAGCTGCCCGCCCGCCGCACAAATTAGCCATCCTTTGGAACTCACCGCCTCTCCAGTCCCCTTGCTTTGCTGCTTTTTCCCCCCCCCTCTCCCTCTCTCTTTTTTCCTCCGGGTTTTGAGTGAACCGGCTTTGTGATGTGCGGCTGACAGCTGGAGGCTGGGGAGAGGCTGGAGGTGGGAGGGTCTGTGCGCTCCCTCTCTCTCTCTCTCTCTCTCTCTCTCTCTCCCTCCTCCTCCTCTCCCCTCCCCCTCTTTTACTAGGTCCCCTTCCTGCACTCTTGGGGGGAAGGCAGGGAGGGAAAAAAAAAAACCCCCCGCATCCAACTAGAGCAGGCCCGCACCCTCGCTCTTGTCAAACTGTTTTGCGGGGTCTGGCCAGGAGAGGTCAGTCTGGGGATGGGAATGGGGGCTCTCCAGGTTTGGGGGGGGGGGCGGGGAGGCTCGGCTCTCAGCAATCTTTCAGCCTGGGGGCCTTTGGCGTCTGCAGCCCCCAAACCCCCAAGATGGACAAGGATGGTCCACACAAGAGCCGTCCCACCCCAGGTCTGGCCACCCTTTCCCCAGGGCCTCAGGCTTGCTGTGGGGCATCTTCCTCATTGCCTGAAGGACAGAAAACAGAGTTGCTCTAGAAGGGATGGCCCCACCCAGCCAGCTTGAATGGCTCCCTATATATTGCTTAGATTGGGGACGGTCGTCCTCCTGAGGCCGAGGGCCGGGCCCCCTCTCTCCCATGTGAATCCTTGCTGTATGTGAAGGCGTGAAACATCCCGGTCTGTCCTGTCCCACCAGGGCTGGGGGGTGGGGGGTGGGTGTAGGGCCTCGGGAGGTGGGGCAAGGCAGTCCAGGGGGGCTAGCTGGCTCTGCTACTCTGCGCCAGAACCCTTCTGGGTTTCCTGTGTTCCCGCTGCAGGCTTGGGGCCTAGCTCTGGGCTGGGGCCGGCCTTGCGCCCCGCCCTGGCCGGCATTGGCTCCAATGCACTGCACCAGGAGCAGGACCTTCTGCCTGGGTCCACTTCCGGCACCCTCCCCCATGTGCTGGGCGCTCCTACTCTGGCTCCCTCTTTTTCTTGCCGTTGTTGTTTTGGGGTCACACCTGGCTTGCTCAGGGCTTACCCTGGCTCTGTGCTCAGGAATCACTCCTGGTGGGTCTCGGCGGGGGGGCCCTATGGGGTGCCAGGGATCAAACCTGGGTCGGCCGCATGCAAGGCAAATGCTCTACCCACTGTGCTCTCTCACTGCTCTCTTTTCTTTTTGGTAGGGGGAAGCCTCCCATGTGGAGCTCAGGGGTTGGGGGGGTCCTTCCCGATAGTACTCAGACAACCCAGCCCACTGGGGCCGTGAGGGGGTCCGAGGCTGCGGTGTGGGGCCGGGGATCCTCACCTCTGTATTACCTCCCCGGCCCAGACCTGCCTGCCTGTGGCATGTGCCAGCTGTGGTTTGGAGGAGAAGCTGCCTGTGAAGTCGAACACGTGGCCTGGGGCCTGTTTCTCGCTTTGCCATTCCTGATCTCCGTGTAGTCCGAGCTGCGCTGTAGACAGCGGCTTCACTCCTGCAGTGTGGATCTTGGGGCTCCTTCCTTGGGATTCTGCCCTGGGGTGACCGGGTCTTTTTTTTTGCTTTCTGGGGAGACGGGGGAGTCACACCCAGGGGTTACTCCTGCTTCTGCACTCAGGAATCACTCCTGGCAGTGTTCAGGGGACCCTATGGGATGCCGGGAATCGAACCCAGATCGACCGCTTACAAGGCAAATGGTCTACCTGCTGTGCTATCGCTCCAGCCCCTGACCTGGGAGGGTTTGCCCCGGTACTCCCTCTCGATTTGAAGGCACTGAGGCAGCATGGACAGGGACTGGATGACCTTGTCCCCTGGGCGCTGATGACCACCATCTCTTCCCTCTGGTCCCACTGGACTAACTCAGCCCCAGCTGCTCCAGAGAGAACCTTCTGGAAGCTGCTTTTATTTATTTATTTATTTATTTATTTATTTATTTGCTTTTTGGGTCACACCTGGCAATGCACAGGGGTTCCTCCTGGCTCTGCACTCAGGAGTTACCCCTGGCGGTGCTCAGGGGACCAAATGGGATGCTGGGAATTGAACCCATGGGACGGGCAGTAGGAAACCAGCTTGTTCTGCCTCTTTGGCACTTTGGTGCTTTGTGCTCTGGGTTTCCGGGCCTGAAAGAGACGGGGTGTCCCTTGTCTGCCCGTGAGAAGCCCACGCCCAAGATGGGCTTCGATCTGGTTCCCTGCCTGAGTGTGAAAACCGCAGGTGCAAACTTCAGAGCAGGAAATGAAGATGCCGGCGGGTTCTCACCCACTGAAGCCGAGGGCTCGAAGCTCCGGGGTCCGCCCTGCAGACACCCTGGGCAGGGCGAATTGGGGGTCAGGACACTGTCACTGTGTGGGGGTCAGGACATTTGGGAATATAACTGAGTGCAGAGGGTCCCCCCGTCCCGGGGTCCTGGGGCGAGTCTCTTCCTGACCACACGGGACTTTCTCCTTTCTGCCTTAACCTCCCTGCTCTCTCTCTTTCTTTCATCAGATCCCTCCAGACCCTTCCCCTCCATCCCCTCCCCCTTCATCCCCTCCCCCTCTGTCCCCTCCCCCTCCGTCCCCTCCCCCTCCGTCCCCTCCTCATCACCCCTTCCTCACTCCCCATGGTACCGGATCCCCCTCAGCCTGGCCGTAGGACTTTGGTACGTCGTGAGCACCGGGCTCTGCTTGTCTGTGTGGCTGGACCTTCGACACTTACTGGCGTGGAATGAGAGAATGCAGTGGCATCGGGACCCTCAGGACTAATGAGACCCCCACCCAAACCCTCCCCCCAGCCCAGGCAGCAGCTGGAAGAGAAACCCTGTGTGTGTGTGTGGGGGGGGGGTGTGGGGACAAGTTCTCGGACCCTCACACAAGTGCCTCTCTGGGGTGGATTCCACCACGGAAGACACCCCCCCAATCCCCCTGCAAAGCACGGAGTACAAGTACGGGTGCAGAAGCCTTTCTGGAGCAGTCTCCCTGTTCTAGAAGCTTCTTTTCCCGTGGACCAGTTCCGGCTTCCGACAAAGCCCTTTCCACCCTGTTTCTCCCAAGCCCGCAATAAAACATAAATCATGATGTTCACTTACCTGCAGTTACTCAGGCCCGCAGGGGTTCGCTGGGCGGGAGGAAAAGTCAGCTGGCCCCGACCCCCGCTTGGACGGAGACAGTGGAGAGGAAGAGGAGGGTCAGCTGGGGAGAGGGAGGGCGGGGGGCCCTGGGCCTTCCCCTGAGTTACGCAGCTGCAGCCAAGGATTCGTGGAGGTTCACACACGAGATAAAGTGCTCTGGGGACCGGTGGACACCCATTAGCTCCGGTGCCAGGCTGGAACTAATCCAGGGTCACTGCCTGGAGGAGGCGCCATTCTGCTGTGAGGAGCCCAGGCTCATTTCCTGGGAATGAAAAGGGCATCAAAGAGGGGTGGGGGGGCTGGGAGTGGGGGCTGTCGGGAATTTGACCTTCGGGGGCTTGGTGGGGGCCACCTGCAGCCTCCAGGGCTTGCAAAGGCAGTCCTGGTTTTTGCGTTCCCAAGAGGTCACTTCTGCAGATTCTGGGAGGGCCAGCGCCTGACAGGGCAGATCAGTGGTCAGTGCAGTGACCCAGGGGCTAGCAGGAAGGGCCACACGCTGGACCTGAGAGAAGGACACTCCTGCTAAGGCCAGGTGGGAACAGGGTGCTAAAACACTGTGTTTTGTTTGTTCGTTGAGGGGGTTGGGTCTGGTCCTGGTTCCGTGTAGACTGACCTGATTCAAGCAGCTAAAAAGAGAGGTACATACACGCAGGCAACCACACAGCCACGCAAACACAGAGTCGTACAGCCACACAACCACACAGACACACAAACACACAACCGCACAGACACACAGCTACACAAACACACAGCCACATAGCCACACAGCCACACAGAGTTGTACAGCCACACAACCACACAGACACACAGACACACAGCTACACAAACACACAGCCACATAGCCACACAATCACACGGCTACACAAACACACAGCCACATAGCCACACAACCATAAGGCTACACAAACACACAGCCACATAGCCACACAACCACAAGGCTACACAAACACAGAAGCCATACAGCCACACAGACACACAGCTATACAAAAACAGCCACACAACCACACAACCACACTGCCAGACAACCACACAGCTACACAACTACACAGCCACACAACCATACAGTCACAC
>JAOXYA010000041.1:6952872-6979657 GCA_028565675.1 Sorex palustris
CCACATATGCCCACACGTACACACACACTCACAGACTTATCCGCATATACCCACACATGTACACACACTGACAGGCTCACACACTTTCACACATTCACACTCACATGCACTCACATTCATACTCACACACTCATACACATACACTTACAGTTGCACACATACACACATGCATAATATACACTCACACACACTCTCACATACACTCATACACACACATTCACATACACTCACATTCATACTCACACACACTCACACACACTCACATTCATAATACTCATACACATACACACTCACAGTTTCACGCATGCACACAAACACACACGCGTGCGCACACACATCCCGGACATGGACCGGTCTTGTCTAATTTCGGAAACCGTCCTTGTTCTGCAAGTGAGGTGCTCCTGTGACTCTCTCTTTCACTCCCCAAACACTCTATCTCGTCCTGTCTGCGTGAACCCATTCTCGCTTCTGTAACACTCCAGCCTCGGTCGGTCCCCCAGTCCCCACCCCTGACTCTCCCTGCTAAATGGGGTTAAAATCCCTCTTGTCAGAACCCCTCAGCCCACCTGTTGGGGTGCTCGCTGTTGTAAGACATCCCCACAGGTGCCTTGAGAGCTGTTCACTTCCCTCTTTCCAGAGAGCAGTCAGGCAGAAACTTCCAGAAGCTCTCCCAGCTGGTTTCCCCATCCCTGGGCAGCATGGCCCCGGGTCCCAGTGAGCCAGAGGCTACTACCTGTATGTGCCATGTTGTGAGTGGCTGGGAGCGGGGAGCCCTTCTCTTAGGCTCAGCCCCAAGCTGCCTCCCCAGCATAGCTCTCCCAGACCCCCCTCTAGAAGATTGTACCCATCTTCCTGGAGTGTTTGAGTCCGCTCTTCTTGGGGTTTTATTTCTTTTCAGCAGACATCTCTCTGCTCAAGCCCAACCAAAGTTTGAAGTTTGGTTTTTTGGTGGGTGGGGAAGTTTGGACCCTACCCGAGGTCAGGGCTTACTCCTGGCTCTGCACTCAGGGGTCTCTCCTGGTGGGGCTTGAGGGATTGAAAGAGAGTCAGCTGCGTACAAGGCAGCAGCCCCCGACTAGCCCTCTGGCCCTGAGGGTATTTTTGGTTCGATGCTGAGTGTATATAACATTGGGATTTATAACCAGAAATTGATATTTGATCTTGTTTCTGGTACTGAGCTCTGAAAACCTTAGAACTATCCTAAGGGATGAGAGTGGAGAGGGTTGTCTTTGGTTCTATTGGATGAGACTATGTTTAGAAAGCCCCTGTCCCCTTGTCCCCTCACCTCTTCCAGCCTCTGGGCAGGGCAAAGGATTGACCTGCATCAACAGGCAATCTGCAATGATTCAGTTAGTCCAGCCTATCAAAACTGAAAGGACCACAAAGAACCAAAAGTTTGGAGCACATCCTGCTTGGTGACCTGTGGAGATTTGGGGAGCGATGTACACTTGGGGGACAAATGGAAACCCCATGTCGTGACCTTGCTCTAGGCATTTCTTCCATCTCACTGCACCTTTCATACCTTTTTTTTTTCTTTTTGGGCCACACTTTGCAATACCCAGGGCTTACTCTGCACTCAGTAACTCCTGGTTACTCTTGGCGGTGCTCAAAGGACCATATAGAATGCCAGGATTCGACGGCGTGCAAGGCAAATGCCCTACCCTTGTGTTATTATTGCTCTGGGCCAGACTGCGCCTTTTATATCAGGCTAGTGATAGTGTAAGTCACATTTTCCTCTGAGTTCTGGGAGCTGCCCTACCTGAATGGCAGAATCAGAGGAGGGGCTTCTGGAAACTCCTGGTTTATGTCCAGTGGATCTGAAGCACAGGTGACAGCCTGGACAGGAAGTGTCTTTGGCATCCCGGTGGAAGGAGCAATGGGCAGTGGTGGAGGAGCCTGTCCCTGACCATGGTGGCGACTGCCTTCTCGCAGTAAACAGTGTCAGCATTGGTTTGTGCTGCGGGCAGCCACCAATGCTGGCCAACTCGCCTGCCCCCGGCCACGGTGGAATTTAGTGGACAGAATGCAGGAGAGCCTAAAACTCACCTGCTATGACCTTGGGACTCCTTCAATGTTTTTAAAATCTGGAGTGTTTGTGAATTGAGATTTGTCCTCGAAGCCTGGTCCCTTGATAGATTGATCTCACTCCAGCGACCCCTCCACGGTTCAAAGTGTGTTTTCGAGAGTCCCTTTCTAAAATTAACTTTCAGAAAAGGTTTAGGAGCCAAAGAATAAAACTAGTCTCTTTCCTTTAGAGTCAAACTAGGCGTATTTAATTTTCATTTTGTTGTCATTGTTAGTCAACAAATATTTATTGAACCCCAGGCACATCGTTGTTCTTTACAAAAAAAATTTAATATCAGCAACTTGTCTACCTTATTGGCAAGATTTAGCTCCAAATAAGTTTAGTCTTTTTCCAGAAATCGAATCTACCCTCAGAATATTAAAGGCTTATCATCGTGGAGCAGATTTACAACAATGAAAGTGAGCAATGCAGACAGAACAAAACAAAGAACAAAACAAAATCACACACACACAAAAAATTACGGAAAAACAAAATCACCCAAAAGAAAAAATAAATAAGCCAGTAGTGACGTGGCTGGAATCTGTGCAGAACCTCCCTGAGTGCTGCTTTGCAAGGGACGGTATTAACCTGGTACATGATCCTGGGAGCTTTTGTTCAAAGGACCCAGTTCCCCTGGCTTATGTCACCCCGTGTACAGGTGCGCTGTGTGCCATTCAGAGCAGGTTGACTCAGTGGAGTGTGTGGTCAGAGGATTCATTTACATGTGTCAATCACGCCATCATTTGAATTCATTTGCATATTATTTGCATAGACCAGTGGCTCTCTGGGCCGTTGCCTACCCAGCTTGGGCCCCCTTTGGCGTCATTTAAAGTCTCTGGCAGTGACTTGCCTTGAGGGGGGGTGCTGGTTCCTGTTTATAGGGCTGCTGTACAGATAGATGCATGTTGACTCCGGCGCACAGGCCTATCCCCCCAGAGATCAGAAAGGGTGAGGAATCGACTGCTACCTTCCAACTTTGCACCTCTAGACTGAGTCTGAAGCTGTGTCTGGCTTCCTCTGAGAACAGTGGGGACCTGGCCTTTGTCCATTTTGGAAGTGCTCCGAGCCATATCTGGAGAAGAAATTCCCCCCAGGAGGGTCAGGCAGGCAGAGAATGGGTGCCTGAAAAAGACGGAGGGAGGCTCATTTGTTGCCAGGTGGGAGAGGCTGGTGGGACTGAGTGTCTGCAAGTGACTCCCGACTTCTTCCAGCAGAGCAGGCAGCAGAGCCTGCTGCCCCAGACCCCCAGACCTGGCCTTTCTCCTCAAAGAGTCACTATCACCCCAGATCCCCTTTTATGGGTGGGCTCACAATTGCCCTGAAAGGCCTGTGATTGACCAAGTCCCACAGGGGAAGGGTCAGGCTCTGAGCTCACTCAGCCTGCCCACAGTCTCCTTGCTCCTGACTGTGCGCTTTCCGATGGGGCCCCTTAGGGCTGAAGCTATAGAGCAGGGGATAAGGTGATTGTCATGCATGTGGCCAATCCAGTTCAATCTCCAGCATCCCATTTGGACCCCAAGACCCTCCAGGAGTGATCCCTGAGTGTGGAGCTAGGAGTAAGTCTTGAGCACCACTGGGTGTGGCCCAAAACCAAACAAAAAGAGAAGGTGCCTGTTAGACCAACTGAGTGAATAATGTATCAGATTTATTCTTTTATTTATTTCTTTGCTTTTGGGGTCACTCCAAAGAACTGAACTCCTGGCTCTGTGCTCAGGAATCCCTCCTGGTGTGTTGGGGGGGACCATATGGGATGCCAAGGAGCGAACCCAGGTCGGGTGCATGCAAGGCAAGCACCTTCCCCTCTGTACTATCTCTCCGAGCCCCTCATATTTACTCTTTACCCTCCTCTCATCACTGTGGAGGCTCTTCAGGATCAAGAATTTTTTTTTCATTTTATCTGATTAACTGCACAATCCCTACTCCGTAAAACAATGGAAGCACTCAAAAGAGATTCTTGATAAATATTGAATCAGATGAACTGTTTAGATATAACACAAGATTTCAGATGTTTTTCCTCATATAAAATAAGCATATTGTGTTTTTTTTCAGGGTTCGTGACCTCAGTTTCCCTATCTTATAATAGCTTGCATTGTACAGGTGGGTTTTTATCAGTGTTCCAAAGCAATATGCAAGGGCCAGAGAGATAGTACAGTGGGTAGGACACATACCTTGCACACAGCCGACCCGGGTTGGACTCCCGGCCCCATATATATGGTCTCAGAATCTAGTCAGGAATGACCCCTGAATGCAGAGCCAGGAGCAAAGCCCTGAGCATCATGGGTTGTGGCTCAAATACTAAGCCAAATAAATCAACATACCAACCCTGCCCCAGCAAATGTGTGTTCCTAGACTATAGCCTGTCCTCTGTGGGCACTTTTCTTGATGAGGGAGCTGTCTTAAGCCTTGAGAATCAATTAATCTTGGAGTTTTCGGGGTACATAGATGTGCTGATATTTCACTTTTCTTAAATGTCAAACAAACGTCTTGTGGGAAGCAGGTCTCCTCTCTGCCTCAGTCCTGGGCACCTGCACAGTTTATTCACCCACTTTTCCTGTCAGTCCCTAAGCGGAGTCCCACGATTTTAGTCTAGCCCCACCTTTTACAAAGGTAGAGGAGGAGGGGCTTGGACCTAAGAGGTGGAGCTTGAACCTTGGAGGTGGGGCTTGGATCCTGGAGGCGGGGCTTGACCCTGGGAGGTGGGGCTTAACTCTGAGAGGCGGGGCTTGAACCTGAGAGGTGGGACTTAGACCCTGGAGGCAGGGTTTGCTCACATCACAAAATGGGAGGAGTATATGGTGAAGTCTGGTCCACCAGCAGCCCAGGGGGCTTTTCTGTTGCTGTGAGCCCTGGGTAGAGCATCTGGTCTGGTCGAGCACGGGAACAAATGTCATTGGTGCAGGAGATGGTGAGCTCCAGAGAAGGGAGGACAGGGAGGTGTGGAAGCAAGTGACAGGTCATCTCCTGCCCTTCACCACCACAGAACTACGGTGCTCATTGGCACCCCACTTCAACTGACGGGATTTTCAGCAAATGGGAGGGAAGGAGGTTTTTCTCATCCCTCCTCCCCAACACCCCCACCCACCTCCATTGTAATTAGTTGTCAAAAAAATTTTAAGATGGAAGGGGAAGGCTCAGGTCCTGATGAGATGATACAGCAAAGATTTCATTTCATCTTGAATTTGACATTAAACTTTAATAGTCTCAAGGACAAGAAGCCAAGAGATATCAGATGTAATGAGATAAAGCAAAGTTTCTCTGACAGCAAATTTGATCACAAATGGGCTCCAAGATTGCTTCTTTGATATAAATGAAACATAATTCATCTTCCAGCGCCCCGGATGGGTTCTCGGGCTGGGGGTGAGGCTGGCATCGCCCTTGCCTGGCGCTGACAAGTAGGAGACCCGGAGGAGGAGGTGGCGCTTTCCCTGGACCTGGTCCCTTACCTCCCCTAGCGGTTCCGGCTCCATTCCCAGTGGTGAGGGCGAGGGGGGGGGTGCATGTGACAGCACCTGCTGGGTGAGATTTCCCCTTGGGAGGCTCTCCTGGCAGAGAGGGGGCACACCAGTCAGGACCCCCCTGCCAGCCTGACTCCCTCTTATTTGTGGTCCCAAGAGGGTGCAGCTGTGAGTTCCGGAAGGTTCCACTGCCTCTGTGAGTTGTCTCTGGATACAGCCCCTTTTCTTCCATACCCCTGGGGCTGCCCTGTACAATTAATAGGGTTAATGTGGGGGCAGGGCAGAAGGCGACGGGTGGGGGTGGGGGTCCCTTGCTTCTCACCAGTGGCTGTGACCAGTAGAAGCCCGCAGCTGGGCCTGCTGTTCCTTCTCTCTCTCTCTCTCTCTCTCTCTCTCTCTCTCTCTCTCTCTCTGCTACTGGGGCAACTTGGGCCCACAAGAGCCTCCTGTGGGGCTCGGAACCTTCTTGCTTGTCCCCCATCTTGCCCTTCCTCAGCTCCCAAACCTGAAGCTGTGTGGGGCCTAGTGACAGACCAGAAGCCCCAACCCTGCCACCGTCCACCCACCCATGCCCACCCTTCCAGTCTTCCCTTCCCGCAAGCCACCCACACGCCCTGTGGCACCTGCCACCCCCACCACAGCCGTGCCTGCCTGCTCACCCGCCCCCCCCCACTGCCTGAGTTTGTACCTCTGCGAAGCCTCCCCTTTTCCTACCCCCACTTCTTTTTTTTGTTTTTTGGGGTCACACCCAGCGATACACAGGGGTTACTCCTGGCTCATGCACTCAGGAATCACTCCTGATGGTGCTCGGGGGACCCTATGGGATGCTGGGAATCGAACCCGGTCGGCCACGTGCAAGACAATTGCCCTACCTGCTGTGCTATCTCTCCAGCCCCTCCTACCCACATTTCTGCCCGAGGGCCGTGCCCCTCCTCCAAACTTCTGGACCCCTTCATGCCTCAGACTCTGCTCCCCACTGTCCTCTGCTCCTCCCGCACTTGTCTCCCCTGTCAGATCTGGAACCCTTCAGGCCCTGCCAGGGATCTGCCTGTGACCTCTGAGTCCCCATCACGGATCAGTCTGTGACCCTGGTCCCCACGCCTTTCACGGTGCTGTGGGCAAAATGGGTCTCTGTGAAGGCAGTGGAGGAAGCAGGATCCTGGGCCCTGGCATGGGCTCTGAGTGTGCCGGGCTAGATTTGGCCGAGAGCTCGCCCCAGAGTTGCAAGGCACAGAATGTGTGTGGGCTTGCCTCCACACTAGGGTAAGGTTTCATGCATACAGCATTCTAAAACCGAACCACTGACATATAATATATTACAAATATATATTATATATATTATACATATATATCATTGTATCACTGTCATCCCATTGTTCATCGATTTGCTCAAGTGGGCACCAGCAATGTCTCCATTCATCCCAGCCCTGAGATTTTAGTAGCCTCTCCCCAACTCGTCTCTCCCAATGCTGCCACATTGGAGGCTCTTTCAGGGTCAGGAGAATAAGACCCGTTAGTGTTACTGTTTCCTGTTTTTGGCATATTGAATATGCCATGGGGAGCTTGCCAGGCTCTGCCGTGCGGGCGGGATACTCTCGCTAGCTTGCTGGGCTCTCTGAGAGGGACGGAAGTAGCACTGTAGCACTGTCCTTCCGTTGTTCATCGATTTGCTTGAGCAAGCCCAGTAACGTCTTCATTGTGAGACTTGTTGTTACTGTGTTTGGCATATCGAATACGTCACAGGTAGCTTGCCAGGCTCTGCCGTGAGGGTGAAATACTCTTGGTAGCTTGCCAGGCTCTCTGAGAGGGTCAGAGGAATTGAACCCGGCTCCGCTGGCAGCTTACAAGGCAAACGCCCTACCGCTATGCTATCACTCCAGGGATGGAGGTGCTCCAGGAAAAACATATATATATATATATATATACATATATATATATACAAAGATGGGTTCTATAAATTAGAGGTCCTCTCAATCCTGTATCCCTTCTAAAAGAAGCACCCTCCCACCCCTTCAGGAGCATGTGCTGTATTTTGGAATGTCAGGCAGGATACAGGGAAGGAGACTTTTGCTTTGTTTTGTTTGTTGCTTCTGGATCACACCCAGTGATGCTCAGGGGTTCCTCCTGGCTCTGCACTTAGGAATTACTCCTTGTGGAGCTCAAGGGACCATATGGGATGCCAGGGATCAAGCCTGGGTCGGCCGCGTACAAGGCAAGCACCCTGCCTGCTGTTCTATTGCTCCAGCCCCTCCCCTCTTCACTTCTCTCATCTGCTCTCTTCCCCTCCTCTCCCTACCTCTCTGCGGCAGGACTCCCAAGCAGTGCTCGGGAGGCCAGGGTCAATTTCAGCGACACACTCAGCCTGGTTCTATGGACCTGCCAGGTTTGGTGGGGCTCAGGGGACCATGAGGTGATGGGGTTTGGGGGGAACCTGGCCCGCTACTCATCATACCTGCATTGCAGCCCTTGGAACCACCTTACTTCCTGATTGCTTTATTCTCTCCCACAAAGCCGGGCTGTTTTCTGTGACCAGGGCTAGGCTCAGAGCCCGGCAGCCTGCAATGGGCGCGTCACCACAACCCTGCCTTCCTAAGCCGGACGCTTTCCCTGCTGTGAGGTAGGCCCAGGAGCTGCTGTTGAACTAAAGTAGTCAGGATAGACAGCACTGGAGTTTGGGGCCTCTCCATGTCAGTTTGATGCGTTTTCATGCCACGGCTGTGTCAGGGCCATCTCTTAACTTACACAGTCGCCCCTTCTTTGCGTGTGTGGTAAGAACGCTTAAGGTGGGGCCGGAGTGATAGTACAGCGGGTAGGGTGTTTCCTTTGCATGCGGCCAACCCGAATTCGATTCCCAGCATCCCATATGGTCCCCCAAGCACCGCCAGGAGTAATTCCTGAGTGCAGAGCCAGAAGTAACCCCTGTGCATTGCTGGGTGTGACCCAAAAAGAAAAAACAACAACAACAACAACAACAACAACAAAAACGCTTTTAAGCTTTCTGCTCTTAGTGTCTTTGCAGTTTGTGATTCAGCAGTGTTGACACTCAGTACCACGCAACATGTTAGATTTCCACAAGTTCCTCATCCTCTTGCTGTGCCAGGCTTCACCCTTAACCAGCCACTCCCTGCTTCTCCCATCCCCCCACCCCTGGGAGCCACTCACTCTCTGCTTTTTCCTGGTTTTTCAGGTCACGCAGAGATATGACACTGGCCAGGATATCTTTTTCCCTCGTGTCCTTCATTCAGCCTCGTGCCTACTACCCAGGTGCTTACAAGCCAGAGAATTTCCTTCTCTCAAGTCTGAATAATGTTTTGGGACCCCCAAGTCTCTCCAGTGTGAATATGTCACAGTTCCTCTCTGCTCTCGTCCCCCGGTCACCATAGCTGCCTTCCTTGGCACTTGTGAATGGTACCATCATGGTCACAGGAGTATAGGAATCCTTTTGGGATGATGTCAAGTCCTTGGCCTCCAAGCCCACCATGGGATTCCTGGATCTTATGCAGGGTAGTGCGGGCTGGAGATATCGTATGGTGGTCAGGGCTTGCCTTGCCTGCGGCTGACCCGGGTTCAATCCCCAGCAGCCCAGAACATTCCCTGAGCACCACCAGGAATGAGTCCTGCGCATCACTGGGTGTGCCCCCCAAAACTAAAACCAGAAACACCCGCAGGATTGTTCAAGTTTTAATTGATTTGAGTTTCCACCATGCTGCTTTCCATGGTGGCTGTCCCAGGCCCAGGGAAGTGCCCCTTCGTGGATATGCTCAGAGGACATTCCCACGTGTCTACCTGCCCAATCCCTCTAGGCTCTGAGGAGCCCTGGGCTGAGTCCTTCAGGGCTGTAGCACCAGTTTCCAGCTCTCTAGCACTCTGCAGAGCTTTATGCTTTAGAGGCCGGGGCGTTTGCCTTGCATGCAGCCGACCTGGTTTCGATCCCCGGCATCCCATATGGTTCCCCAAGCATCGCCAGGAGTAATTCCAGAGTGCAGAGCCAGGAGTAACCCTTGAGCATCGCTGGGTGTGACCCAAAAAGCAAAAGTAAAAAAAAGATCTTTATGCTTTAGTCTCAGAAAACAGCTGGTCTCAGCGACTAGGGAGCCGAACAGTGCTGGACAGTCCACAAAGGTTGCTGCTTTCTGCCCATGTTCCTGAGGGCCCTCCCCACCGGGTCCCAGGACGGTATCGCCCCCCACCCCCGATGGCACAGTCAGGGTGATCCTGTGAGAGGGAAAGCAGTCAGCATCCTCTGCAGCTGCAAAGGATCCCCTTTCCCTCAAAAGAGAAAAGGGAACGCCTTCACGGGGTGTCTGTGGGCTTCTTTGAACTTGTGGAACCTCATTTCTTTCTGTCTGTTGCTTTGGGACCACACCCAGCTCAGTGCTTTGGGAACCATGCGCTGCTGGGGATAGAACCTGGGGCCCATGCATGCAACGCTGTGCTCCAGCCCTTGGAACCAGCTCTGGCTCCCCCCACCTCAGCATGCGTTTGCTGTTCCGGCCACCGACCTTAACTCGGAAGCCCAGGCATCTCAGACTCCGCCCGCCCCCCAGCCCTGGGTCTTTGTAGTTTCCTCTGAACCTTTGCACGGCTCCTCCATCCCTCCTTCATGGGGCAGCCCAAACCATCTCCTCTCTGAGCACACAGCCCTCCACCCATGTTAAACTGATTTATTTATTTATTTATTTGTTTGTTTGTTTCTTTTTTGGGGTCACACCCAGCGATGCACAGGGGTTATACCTGGCTCTGCACTTAGGAGTTACTCCTGGTGGTGCTCAGAGGACCCTATGGGATGCTGGGAATTGAACCGGGTCGGCCGCGTGCAAGGCAAACAAATGCGCTACCCATTGTGCTATCTCTCCAGCCCCTGTTAAACTGATTTAGAAGGTGAACTCTCTCCCACCTCCTTACTCCACTCTCCTTTCCCCCTAAAGACGCTTCCCTTCTGATAATAGGCAGAGACTTTCCCGACTTCCAGGTGAGAATGCAAACTCCAGAAAAGCAGGGTTCCATGACTGGCGTAACGAGGTTGTCCCAGTGCTCAGACACGTGTCTGATGCGTGGCGGGAGTGCGGCAGATGTTCGTGTAAGGATCAGTACCACTCACGTAATCAATCAGTACTCAATCTTCCCGACCAGGTAGGGGTTGTAAGCGTCCTAAGAGATTGGCAGCTTTCCCCTGGCCACCGCGTAGCAAACGAGGGTGGAGCTGCTTTGGGGGAACATTTCCTTAGAGTTGGGAACCCTTATCCAATGTTCCTTCATCCATCCAACTATCATCTTTACATCTCTCTTTTCCTTGTCCCACCAATCACCTTTGCAGCTCCTCTCTTTGGAAAAATACACCGAGTAGCAGGCACCGTGATATTCCCATGGATCAGAGAATTGACACCCACCCCCAGGCTCTCATTCCTTTCTGGGGTCATGCTTTGCTGGGAGCATATCTCCCAGTGACTGGGGCCAGGGGCCAGCTTTCTGGGGCTGGTTCTCAGCACGCATGGCTGAGGTGGAAAGATTGGGGTGCAGTCCTCTGTGGGCTAGCTTCTTGTGATGCCGTGAATTTTCATCTTCTTTGAGGGTGCCACCACATCCTCAAACTCTGCCCAGAGGAAGTGTATGTGTGTGGGGGTCTCATCTGAATGTTCTGTTTGGCATCAATGTAGTGGGTACCTGAAAAGTCTGATAGAGGGGCTGGAGTGATAGTACAGCAGGTAGGGCGTTTGCCTTGCACGCAGCCGACCTGGGTTCGATTTCCGGCATCCCATATTGTCCCCTGAGCACCGCCAGGGGTAATTCCTGAGTACAGAGCCAGGGTTAACCCCTGTGCATTGCATAAAGGGAAAAAAAGTCTGGAAAAAAGTGACAGGAAGGGCGGCGTGGGTTGGGGGTGATTTTGAACCAGAGGATGGTCTCTTGAAGCAGTCGCTTCAGTTAAAGATGGTCCTGGCCGAAAGCCACAGGGAGAGAAAGAACCAGCTGGCTCTGTGGATGGGCAGCCTCTGTGGATGGGTGAAAGGTTGGTTTCTTAAACCTCTGTCAGACGGAAGCGTCCGCGCGAGGGCATCCTTGAGCCGGGTTTCTTGGCCTGACATGCAAGTTGTGTCCAACTCTTCTCTATTAGTGAAATGTCAACACGCGCCAACGTGATTCTCATCAAGACTTCTTTTTTCTGCTGCCAGTTACTGAGCATTAGCTCCCCGATTTGCGCTAAGGGTTTTATGTGCGATATTTTATTTAAAAGTCACGATGGTCCCTCCTAGGGTGCTGTGTTTTACATCGAAGGCAACAAGCCCGGAGAGAAGGAAGGGAAGGAGTAGGCTTTGTCCCAGCCAGGACCCAGAGCTTGAAGGCAGCGTGGGCTCCGACGTGGTGCATGCCCCATAGCTGGAATATAACCTGTGCATTGATGCGCTGTAGAATTTATACCTCTTTGCACAGTACCCCCAGGGAGATAGTTTAGACCCCTGGCTGCAGCCTTGGGTTCAGAGTAGACCTCACCACATTTTTTTTTTCTTTTTCGGTCACACCTGGTGATGCACAGAGGTTACTTCTGGCTCTGCTCTCAGGAATTACCTCCGGCGGTGCCCAGGGAACAGTATGGGATGCTGGAAATCGAACCCGGGTCAGCCGCGTGCAAAGCAAATGCCCTACATGCTGTACTACCGTTCTAGCTCCCAGACCTCACTGTTATGGCCGACTTGCTGTCAAATCAGGAAAGATTTGCAAATGGAATCAATCAATTTAATGACGAGTAAGCACGATGATCTGACAGGGCTGTGTGGCTTTCACTGGCTGGTCATCGCTGAGCTGCCTCTGGGGCCCAGTGGGGGAGAGCTGGTCATCTTTGTTCTGCAAATGAGAAAACATGATGAGCAGGTCCTGCTGATGGAACTGGACTTTGCGATCAGACTGCCCGGTCCACACGGCCATCTTAGGGGTGTCCTTACTAAGTTTTTCTTTGTATAATTACTCACAGATTAGGTTTCTTTTTCCATGAAACAGGGCTCCTGGTGGTTCGCACACCACAGTGGTAGAGGAAACTAAAAGAGCCAATCATCCCTGCAAAGGGAGTGATGCTGCCAGCACTTGATAAATGCTCATTTTTGGGTCTTGGATCTTGGGCCACATCTGGCAGTGCTCAGGGCTTACTCTTGGTTCTGTGCTTAGGCCTCACTCCTGGCGGTGCTCATGGGACCATATGCTGTGCCAGGGATCAAACTAGGCTCGACTGTGGGCAATTACCTTAACCCCTGTATTCTGTTCCCTTAGTGTTCATTTTAAACGATCATTCTATTTTTTTTTTGTCTAATGAGACAAGAAGTCAAATCATGCATGGCATTGCAGTTCTCTTATTGGGGGGAGGGATGTGGGGGTTGGCCACCTCCTGGCCGTGCTCGGAGTTTATTCCTGTTCTGCACTCAGCCATCGTTTCTGGCAAAATTTGGGAATCATATGGGGTGCTGGGGATCAAACCTGGGCTGGGCGCATGCAAGGTGGGTGCCTTAACCACTGTCTCTCCTATCCAGCCCCTGCAAATCTCCTTAGGAACCTGTTTCCTCCTGGTGTTTACTCAGTACCCCTGTACAGCATCCTTTGGGGATCCAGAAAGTTGAGACTAAAATCAAATTGACCAACCTAAACCAGCCCCATCTAGCCCCTGTCTTCACACCTGTATGTGTGAGGGAGTATGTGTGTGTGTGTGTATGTAGTGTGCGTGTGTGTGTGTGTGTGTGTGTGTGTGTGTGTTGGGAGGGAGGGGGTGGTGCCCGTGTGTTTATTTTCCATTTACCTAGAAAAAATTGATAGATTTCCAATTTAGAGCGAGGGGGCACCAGGAGGGAGAAGGAAAATGGAGCTGCCCATCAAAATTAGCCGGGAAGTGGCTAAAGGTCATTTGATCACAGCTTGGCTGCGCTCTGGATTAACCCACATAACCAAAGCTTGTTGACTCGGCAGCTCTTTAAGGCACGTATTAGCACTGGGACGGAGGCAAGGAGACACCCAGAGAGAAGGTCAATTTGTGGTGGGTCCAGACAGCAGGGTCCCTGGATTTGCGGCCAGAGGAGCCAGCCCTGGTCCCTTGTGGGGAGGTCTGGGAGGGGGGTAGTCTGCTCTTCAGAGGAGACCCAGGGCTTCTCCAGGGCTGATTCTGAAGTCTCACTGGCCGTAGCAGAAACCCAGCCTGGGACCTGGGAGAGCCCGTCCCTCCCTGGCCACAGGCTCCCTGGGGTTGCTGCAAAAAAAAAGGCAGAAAGCAAAGGGGACACCTCCCCACCCTGCCTGGCAATTGCAGGGCCATTAATGATGCAGAAGTGAGCAGGAGGCAGTTATGCTAGAGATGCAAGGACTGAGAGGGAGCAGCAGGGCCTAGGCTGGGGTTATTTTACTTTTATTGTCATTAAATTGCTTCCTCACCTGTGATTTGGGGGGGGGGGCTGTTGCAGTTACACATCTTTGAGAAGGCCCCAGACACACGGCATCAGACATCATCCAGCTCTTTTGTCTCCTAGTGGACCCAGCTGGAAGCTCCCATGGTAGCTTCCGGTCCCCTGGGGCAACTGTTTTTTGGCTTGTCAGAGTTCCCACATTTGAGTTCTCTTTAGAATCACCCGTGTGAATTAATAGGGTGTCGCATCGCAGTATTGAAAGCTCAGATCCTGGGGTTCTGGTCTTCTAGGGGATTCTGATGTAGATCCTGGCTGAGACCAGAACCCCCCGTGCTCTAGGGCATATTGATGCCAACAGTGTGTAACTGCCACTTAGAGAGAAGCTGAAGTCATTCAGTGTCCTGTAGTGTGCAGAGATGACACCCTCGCCACCCTCCACAGGGCTCCTTGGAAGAGATCTGATCTGTGGGTGTGTTCTAAGCATTCTCATAATTCAACGGCAGAGTTGAGAGAAACTGTAGAGTTCAATTCCCAGGACATCCAGGAAAGCTCTCAAAGTCTGCACAGCGTTGGCGGGTGGAGTCAGAGATGGGGTATGCAAAGCCCACCATTGTCATACCCCTGACTATCTCTGCAGCCGTACCCCCCCTTACACACACACACACACACACACTTTGCTCCTCACTCCATTCCTTGGCACCTTCCACAGGATCTCTGCTCTTCTCTTACTGTGATCAATTTCTCTTAAGCTCGGGGGTACCTGTTCAGGTTAAGTCTTCCAGCACCCTCAGCCACGGGGCCCCACAGGAAGCCCCAGGGCCCATCAGTGGGAGGTGCCTTGCTTTGCTTTGTGGCCTTTTACACCTTAGAGGTTTAGCATCTGTATGGCGAGTCACAGGACCAGCCCCAGCGTTCAAGTGCAGTGGCTGCTGGGTTGACTTGTATAGAGCCTGCTCGGAGCAGTTGGCCCTGGGCCCTTTGCATGTACTAACCTGGACACTGGTCACCAAACTTGGGATCCAGGGGTCGCTTCATTTCAGAGATGGGAAAACTGAGGCTTGAGAGAGTGAAGGCCCATAGTCGACGGGCGACAGGAATGAGACACATATACATACAGTTGTCACTCAGTTCTTTCTACCCCTCATGCAACAAATTGGGCAAAGCAGAGTCCCTTGTGCTTGGCAGCGATCCCAGACCAAGCACGAGACAATATATGCGGCAGTGCCTGGCACATCCGCAGTCTGTGGCAGGATCCCTGGGGCCAGGCTCTTACTCAAACCTAGCCAGACGCAGTGCCGGTGACCTTGGGCTGGTTTCTAGCCACTCCAAACCCCACTCCGCACCATGGAGTGAAAAGAATTGGAGGTCCCTCTTTCCTTTCTTTGGGGGTCTTTCCGACTCGAAGGGGTGATGAGATGTTGGGGGTGGCCAGTGCATTGCAAACAGCAAAGCAAAACAGAAATGAAAGAGATTCTCTTAGATGGCTCATGTCTTCCTGCAGCTGGGAACTCCCTCTGGTTGTAGGAAGATGGGATACTTCTCTTTCTGGTGCCCAGAACCCCAGCATTTTTGGGCTGGTGGGGACTCGGAGGCAAAGGATGAGTGACCACCCCTCCCTGATGCATAAGGGGGCTACTTAGAGACCCCGTCTGTCTCGGGCGCTTTGGCTTCTCTGGGATCTGTCCGTGCTTGGCAGAGTTAATTAATGTCTGCAGGGCGAGTTAGCAGAAATAACGATTGCTTTGATTAAGAGAGAGAGAGTGAGAGTGCTGTGAGCTTTTTTTTTTTTTTGCTCCAAGTGAAGCAGGGATCATAGACAGTGCCCATGGCCTCCTAGGCTGGTCCCGGGGGCCTCCCGGCCTCTTCCTGGTAGCTGCCCCTCCTGACAGCCCCCTTCCCCGGTTGTGTTTTACAAAGACCCTGGGTTTTGTGATAACAGCAGATAGGAGGGTCAGTACCAGGTTTGGAGACTTTGGGACAGACTCCAAGATGGGCTGGAAGAGGGGTGAGTGTGGGGACTTCACTACTGGAACAGAGAAGGCCAGCATCACCTGGACAGAAAGGGATTAGGGGCGCTGTCCGTGGTGCTGCCCAGCTCAGGCTTTGTTCCTGCTAGGCGCTATCCGTGGCACTGCCCAGGGTCAGGAGCTGTCCGCGGTTCTCCCAGACTCAGGAGCTGTCTACCGTGTAGCCCGGATCAGAGCCTGTCCATGGTACTGCTCTAGGTCAGGTGCTGTCCCCGGTCCTGCTGGGGTCGGATGCTGTCTGTCTCCTCCTGGGTTCAGGAACTGCCCGAGGTTCTGCCCAGCTCTGGTGCTGTCCGTGGTGCTGCTCAGGGTCAGGCGCTGTCTGTGGTGCTGTCCAGGATCAGGCGCTGTCCCCGGTCCTGTCCAGTTTAGGTGCCATCCCTGGTCCTGCTGGGATCAGGCGCTGGCTGTCTGTCTCATTCCGGGTTCAGGCTCTGCCTTTGGTCCTTCTGGTCCGGTGCTGTCCTTGGTCCTTCCCTGTTTCCTGAGTCTTGCACGCCCTCTCTGAAAGGAAGCGAATAACCTCTGGCTCACCTCAGGGCTGGAGGAGGATGGGGCCACGGTGCTAATTCAGGCTTGCATGTCTCGGATGACAAGATGACACTCATTTTAACCCTCCTTTGCGAGCAAATGGAATGAGAGGAGTGGGAAATGTCCAGAAAAGAGGCAAGGGGGGGCGTTGGAGAGATAGCACAGCGGGTAGGGTGTTTTCCTTGCACATGGTTGACCCAGGTTTGATTCCCAGCATCCCATATGGTCTCCTGACCACCGCCGGGAATAACTTCTGAGTGCAGAGCCAGGAATAACCCCTGTGCATCACCGGGTGTGACCCAAAAACAAAACAAAAAAAGAGGCAAAGGGGCCCCAGAACGATGCTTGGGAGAGGAAGGGACTGAGCCCCAGACTTGCCCGCTGGGACTGCCAGGAGCAGCCTATGCTAAGACATGTTGTGGGGTCTGAGGCACTCAGGGATGCTGCCGGCACTGGCTCCCCGAGTCCCTGTGGTAACTGCTCGCATTCAGGGTTATAGCCCTTGGAGGAGACAGAAGCCAGGAGTGAGGAAATGCTGCTCTCATGCTCAACTGACCTTGGACACATCAGGCTTTTGTCTCTTGACCTCTCAAGTGGTGCTTAGAGAGGCTGAGGGCCAAACCCGGTGATGCTTGGCCTGCCGGGCTGGCAGTTCAGGGCTCAGACCCGAGGCTATGATGCCGTTTGGGCTGTGCAGTGCCAGGGACCACCAGGGACCACCAAGGCCACACCAGTGGTGGTGCTCAGGGTGCCTTCAGGGCCATGCCTGGCGAAGCATCAGATTTGAGCCCTATTCTGGCCAGTGGCCTGTCTTGGTGTCTGACTCCTACTCCCTCTAAGCAGGATGTGGCAGAGTGCTGGCCAGGGTAGCTGGGATGGGCTTTTTTTCCTGGGGAGAGCAGTGGGCCTGGCACTGGGGGCTTGCAGACTTAGAGAAAATTTCAGAGCACCCGATTTTGGTGAGGTGCATCCTGCGGACCCCCTAACTCCAGATGAAGAAAGGCTTCCCTGCCCACAGTGTATAGATGAACCCATTAAGGGTCAGGAGTGTCAGGTGATTTGCCGCAGGCCACCGAGTTGGCCCAAGGATGCTGGTCCAGCATGGCCTACCTTCAAAGCCCCGGCCAATTAACAATCTAATTTTGTACCAAATCAAGCAGCATCTCCTACGAGATCCTATTCCAGGCAAGCAGTAGCAAGGGCCAACCTTTAAAAATAAATTTGGAGCTGAGAAATTCGTAATCAAGGCAATCATCAATTAGCTTATTTCTCTGGGACCAGAGGAAGGTTTGCGGTTATTGATTTGCCGTGGCAGAAGGCGAGCCTGGAGCCTCATTTACACCGGGTGGAGTGTGGTGGCTGGGGGTTGGGGTGGGGTGGTGGTAGCAGACTTGGAGAGCTGATGCCCAGGCCACATGCCCAGAGAGGGGATGTTCAAGAGCTTTCTGGGCAGGAGAGACAGCAGGAAGCCCGGCCAGGTTAGCTGCTGTCTGGGAAAGTGGTTTTGGCTCTTGTGGAGGCAGAGCACAGTATCTGCCAGGAAGGATGATATGTTCTTATATCAAACAAGGTCTGGGAACAAACTCGCTCAATCATTTCTCTTCCCTGCTTGGTAGCTCCTAATGGCTCCCCATTGTATCCCCAGGAATCCCCCGCCCCCACAGAGCTACCTTGACCAGAACAACCTACTCCCTCTTTACTTTTCCAGTTCTGTCGCCCTGTCATCAACCCACATAAACTTCAGGCTCCGGTGAATCAGGCCCCCACTTTATGCCATGAACCCAATTTGCAGTGTTTCCTCTGTCCTTCCTGTCCCTTCCAAGTCTGCCTAATAAAACTCTTCTCATCCCTTTTTCATTAAATAGGAGCCTTTCAGGGTGGTGCTGGGGTTGGAGGTACAGCCTGATGGTTTGGTGCCATGACCTGACAGTGGTACTCAGGGGCCACCAGTGCTATACTTGGTGGTACTTGGGGACCATGTGATGCTCAGGAGACCACAGAGTGCAGGGCATTCAAATCTGGGCCACCTCCACACTAGACCTGTGCTTTGCCCATGAGCTCTCTCCCTGGCCCCATTCTCATTCCTTTCCTGGAAGACTCCTCCTCCATGAAGTCTTCTCTGATTGCCCTTGTGGCTCTTCTCCTATGCTGTCTTAAATTGAGATTATTCTACTTGTCTTGTCTTCTTCCTGGGTACAGTGGGTGCGTGGACTCAGTCATTTGTTAACTGGTAATGAATGACAGGAAGGTTAATGCCTTTTATCTAATGTCAATGTTGTTCAATTGAGAAGAAAGCAAGTTACTTAAAAATATGATCCCAGGTGGGGTGGGTGGGACTAGAGAGCACAAGGGTTTGATCCCTCCTCTGGGCACTGCTGGCCATCACACCCGAGCACCGAGCCAGGGGTTCCCTCTGAAAACCACCACACGTAGGCAGCACAACCGAGCAAACTAAGTGTGTTGAAGAATTGAAATGTCATGAGACCAGTTCAGTGATGCTGTTCATGCATTCATTTAGGCACCCAGCGACCTGGGTGTGGGGTAATAATAATAATAATAATAATAATAATAATAATAATAATGAATATATGTGTGTATTTATATACAGCTCCCTTGGAGGCTATAATACACCCATGGAGATGGGGTTACTGGGGTCCACAGATACCCCAGGACCTTGGTGCTGTTGGAATTGCTGGGGGCAGTCTGCATGTGCACATGTGCCCCATATCTGGGGTCTCCAAAGTTGCTGCCCCCATTCCAGGGCCTGGACTGCAAGAGCATCCCCTTCGGTTGCAGGGTGACTCTCTGGGCAGTTTTCTCTCTTTGCCACATGTCCTGGTTCACACTCACTGCCCAGAGCCATCTCTCTTCTCCTGTTGCTTTGCCATGCCAGCGTGGGTGCTTGGTCGGAGTGCATGTCAGTGGGCAGATCACAGTCCCCCAAACCCCTACTCAGAGCCATCACAGGACAGTCCTGGGGTCGGAGTGATAGAACAGTGGGAAGGATGCTTGCCTTGCATGTGCTGACTCAGGTTCAATCCTCGGCATCCCATATGGTCTCCCAAGCACCATCAGGAGTGATTCCTGAGTGCAGAACCAGGAGTAAACCCTGAGCATTGATGTCAAAACCAAAACCAAATGAAAGAAGAAAAAAGAAAGAGAGAAAGAAAGCCCCACA
This sequence comes from Sorex palustris, assembly GCA_028565675.1. NCBI lineage: Eukaryota > Metazoa > Chordata > Mammalia > Eulipotyphla > Soricidae > Sorex > Sorex palustris. The sequence goes on from JAOXYA010000041.1 coordinate 6,972,510, forward strand.
TCCCAAAAGCCAAGGACAACCTTAGCTTCCCCATTCTCTATGGAAGGCGGAAGAACACAGCAGGAGGAAGTCAGCTTGTCCTCAGCTCATGTGGGGAGTTGGAGAAGCAGCTGAGCTTCTTGCGGGGGTCAAACCGGGCTCTGGAGCCTCTAGCTGTAACGGAAGCTGGGAGGCAGGACTCCAGCTTGTGATAAGCTCAACCCCCCCAGGGATTCACTGTGGGTTGTATTTTGTGGGGTTGGGGGTGGCGGGGAGCCAGGCTTTGAAACCTTGAGATGACTTTAGTTCGTCATGTGAAAAGCTGGGCTCATCATCACACTTTCACTTTGAACCCACTGAGCTAAACAGAACCCCCCGCCCCCCCACAAAAGAGGCCCTCGGTGGGAATGGCCAATGGTGGGCAGCTCTGCTTCCTTCCCACATGCGGCCCCGGCCGGCCAAGCTGCTGGAACCAGCTCATCCCCAGACTCTAGCCTCCTCTTTCTGACTCGTTTTCTAGAATGACCCCTGAATTCCAAATCCAAGACTCAGCTTGAGGTTGTGAGAGCATTTCTGGTCATTTATTCTATGACTCCTTGGTGGACTGTCATCCAGGCTGTCTGTAATTTGGTCTGTGCCACGAATACACCCCCAGTGTCAGTCAAGGACTGTCTGGCTTGGGGCATGGGTGGTCCCAGAGTGAGAAGGGCCGAGAACCACCCTCCCTGTCTGCTCAGATCCAAAGGAAGGCTGGCTGTACTCTGCCCTGCAGCAGGCAAAAATGGTGGCAAAGGGCGTGTGGCCCCAGCCACTGGGATTATTGACACCCAACCAGGCCACTGTCCGCCCTTCTCTTAATTATGTTTCCCCTCTCTGCTGACATCCAATTAAAAGCTCTGAGATGTGGTAATCTAGCAGCATGGCCGTATTGTCATTCTGCAAATTATGTGGAAAGAACAAATTGTTTTCGGGGAAAAGTTTCAAGTAAATTTATGAGCCAGTGGACAAATTGCCTGTTATTGCTTTCAGAAAAAAAATTTTTTTTTTCCTCTAATGCTGTCAATTGACTAATTTCAACCTTCAGAGCAAGATCACTCTCTCGTGCATCCCTGGTTTGAGGGTTCTAAATCTTGCTGCTGCCTCTTCCCTGCCAAGCGTGATCATGGGACAGCGGTAGGGGGGGATCTCCCCTGCAGCCATGTGATGTGGGGGACCACAGAGGTGCTGGAACCCAGAACCCCCCGACTTTCAATCCAGTGTGTTTTTTTTTTTTGCTGCATTACCCCACCGTCACTAGCTATGCACCATTTCACTAACGTTTAATTAGCTAAAAGTGGAAACAGATAACCTTGAAATTAATCCAAGTAATGTTAAATGTCGCTAACTTTTTATGAGTCGGATGTTTCCATTAACTTTTCCAGTGACTGCTTCTCGAGCAGGGCACGGGGCGCAGAGCTGGAGTGCGCCTTCGCGAGGCTTTCAGGGAGAAACAAATCGCTCCTTCAGCCGGCTTCGACTGCGGGGCTGGCGCGGAAGGTCGGGGACGCTGATGACGAAGCGGGAGGGGTTGGTTGGCGCTTGCATTTCTCAAGCGTTTATTAAGTCTCTGTCTCCCAACTGTGATCGGCGAGCATGGAACATCGCACCCATGTGGCCCCAGGCCAGCGTCGCAGCTCTTGAAGCCTTCGCCATCCGCTTTAAAAATGAGGAATGATGCTCGCGCCGCAACTGCTCGGAGGAGCAGATAAGAAAATGTTTGTCGAGACCTTGGTGCTTGCAGAGTCCCTGCAGGAGGGTGTTGGGTTGGGGGCGAAGGCGATGTTGATCCGTGTGGGACTCCACAGTCAGCTCCTGGCCATGCTCAGGGCTGCCTCTTGGCTCAGTGGTCAGGGGTCACTCCTGGCAGGGCTTGGGGGACCCTATAGAGTGCCATGGATTGAACCTGGGTTGGACGCGGGCAAGGCAAGCACTTTCTTCCCCTGTTCTATGTCTGTGACTCCCAAGCTCCTTGGTTATCTGTGACTCTGTTATCTGTGGACCCTGGTTCCAGGCAGTGGGGGATGCCTGGCATCCCATAGCGAGCACAGAGAAAGTTCGTGGTCCATGTATTCCAGAGATGAGGCCAGAGGATCCAAAACCAATTCACCGAGGCCACTTTCACTGCATGAAAGAGGGGACTGTCAGGGCTGGAGCAATAGCACAACAGGTAGAACATTTGCCTTGCATGTGGCCAACCCGGGTTCAATTCCCAGAATTCCATATGGTCCCCTGAACACTCCAGGAGTAATTCCTGAGTGCAGCGCCAGGAGTAACCCCTGTGCATTGCCGAGTGTGACCCAAAAAGCAAAAAATAAAAAGAAAGAAAGAGGGGAATCCCCTCTTCATTTAAGGGACAGCAAGGAAGTCCTCTCTATCCCACTGCTCTCTGCTGGCCACCTCCTCTGGGGCCCTTTGGCCAGTGCCTAAATCAGATGTGTGTGCAGGGGTGTGTGGAGAGAAACCTGCCCTATGTGGGGCCCAAGCTGGGTCTGAGCCACAGAAAGACACAAGAGGGCAACGTAGGGTGCCTAGAGCAATCAGTGGAGAGATGCGATCCTGCCCTGGGCTGAGATGGGGGTGTCCGGAGCTGAATCTTTGATGGGAGCGTGGGGTGGGGGCAGCGCTTAGACCCCTGGCTGGCTGGGGCTTGTGGCATGCTGCCCGGGAGTGAGGAGAGGGATGAGCCCCACCTTGGGTTTCCTTTCCCAGAATCCCAACCTGACCTCCTCTCCTTGAATTCAGCCTCCCTGCCCGCCCCCACCCCACCCCCTGCCACCTCTCCTCAGGGACTTGGGGACCTTAACTGAGACCACATCCTGCTCTCCGTCTCACTCGGATTGGGTTGGGGGCCCTTCCCCCTATTTTACCTGCTCTTGGGTGGTCCTGCAGGGGTGTTCGTAACAGGGGGCCAGGTGGACAGGCCTGTGGCACTTGTCCCCATGTTAGCTGCTGCACCGCCCTGCTCTGTTCCATGGCCCTGTGTCTCTCGGACCCCCCTCCTCCCGCCCCCAGCCCCATGCCTCGTTGATTTCATGAACCTCCCTCCCTTGGAGGGTCAGGCCAGAGGACATAGACTCACCCGTCCAGCAGTAAATTCTTGGGGGGGGGGAGGAGGACTTCCATCTAAACATCAAAGTTCTCAGATCTCAGGCTGTGGTTCAGCAGCTTCTTGGGTCCTTTACTGACCAGTGAATTATTTATTGGGTCTGTCATAGAGCTGAGCCAGAGCCCATAAACTGTATTTATAGCATCACACCCCTCCCCGCCTCCCGGCATCTCGGGTGGATGGTGGCTGAGAACTAAGCTCCTCCTTCTCTTTGCTTTTTTTTTTTATGTCCTTTTCTGCTCTTTGCCCTCCTCCCAGGATTCTGGTTAATGTTTCCTTCCTTCAGTCCATTTTAGGTCCAGAGCTGAGATTTATTTATTTTGGTGGTGATTGGGGTGGGGGTGGGAGAATATTCTCTGCAGTGCTCGGGGTCTGAGTGGTGCCTGGGATGGACCCCTGAATGCCCGCATCAAGGCCCGTGCTCCAGCCCTTTCATCCCCCTCCCCAGTTCCCCCAGAGCTGAGGTTCTTACTGGGTGGCTGTCACTCCATGGAGCCTCTGGGAGGTCACACACTCACTCTGCCCGACTCCCAGCTCATTCCTCTGGAAACCAGTGTCCCCACACCTGAGTCTGCTGCCTGTCTGTGCTGTTCATCTTTCTTGGAGCTTAGAACACTGGTCAGCCTCTCGAAGGTAAAATGCACCTGCTCTGGCTGCTTCACATGAGGCGTCCCAGAGGTGGGTGGGTGAGAGCCCTCCCTGCACCAAAGGATCCAGCTCTGGCAGCCAAAAACCTCCACAACCTGACCACTGCCATACTCAAGGCTGTTCCCCACACGCTCGAGCTGAGCCTCACATATGAGCGAACATATTCCTGGACACATCATCAGACACTCCCTACCCATGCTCCATAAGTACCACACCAAAGAACATCTAATTTTATTGGAAAGTGTATTACAATTTATATTTAAAATATGTTCGGTTGAGCATGCTATTTAATTTTTCACTGAGGTAAAATACAGACTTTAATATCAAATTAACATCTAAAAATTTAGTATACTTTAATTGATACTTAGTAGAGTTAAATACAGAGTCCTTCATATACATTCAAAAAGTAAATTATAATCTTAAACAAAGGCATGATTTACTAGGGGCAGAGCTTAGTTCAGTTACTATACAAATTTCTATACAAAATATTATACACAACATTAAACAAGCAATGTAAAGTCTCTGTGTTGAAGGAGCATATACCTTTTCACCATACCAAGCCAATTTCCATAATTAATACAATATAGGAATGCACAGTCACAGCCAGACATTAGTCATTTACCTATAAGTGATATATAACTCTATTTTCTACATTGAAATCAAATAACTAGATTAAAAAGTTTCTACTCTTTTATTCTTTGCTTTTTGGGTCACACCCAGCAATGCACAGGGGTTTCTCCTGGGTTTGTACTCAGGAATTACTCCTGGTGGAACTCAGAGGACCATATGAGATGCTGGGAATTGAACCTGGGTTGGCGATGTGCAAAACAAATGCCCTACTCACTGTACTATTGGTCCAGTCCTCCCCCCCAAAGTCTCTAATCTTTGTCCAGAGATATTCCCTGTCAAAAAACATACTCATTAGCATTAAAAATAATGCTATATATTGCCATAAGCAAACATTTTTGATACAATTCCCTGTATTTTACGCATAATTTTGTTTAATCTTTATGCAATATGAAGAAATTAATATTCAGTTATGAGGTACAGAAGTTACATGATTTAAATGTTAAAACTATGTTACTACTGCAGACAACAGATGAAAGGAATTTCAACACGCATTTGACCAGAAACTGTCTCCTAATTAGGACACACTGTCTCTCCTTCTCCTCATTATTTAGCGTGCCCAGACATGCTAATGATTGACTTCAATATACAGTTTTACATCATTTTCCAGGTGATATAACCCCAACAAATTGAGGGAGATTATCTTTGCTGTCCTTTGTATTCAAGATTAATAGCAGGGTGACAAACATTTCTTTAGACAGAGAACTGCTCAGGGACACTGGTATTTTCTCTCCTGTCCTGTAAAGTGGATAGTGACAAACCACTGTGTGGAGACACCGGAGTAAATAAGGAATTTATAACCAACAGAGAGTTTTGATTCACACAGGATTTAACTTGTCAAGTCTGTGGGTCCTTCACCTGGAGAAAGAAGATCAGATCATGTTCACAACGTGTGGTGCTAAGGGCCTTTTTATGGCTCTGTGATCAGGGGTCTCTCCTGCTGGTGCCTAGGAACCATGAGCAGTACTGGGAATAAAACCTGCATTCACCACATGCAAGGCTTTAACTCTTATCTATTTCTCCACTCTTTCTCTCGGATTTTCTCACTAAGCCAATAGAGATATCACACACAGAACAACTGTTGAAGAAACATACATTTAAAAAAAATTTATTAGTGAAACACCATGAGGTACAGTTGTAGACTTACAAATTTTTGTGCTTGGGTTTCAGTTATACAATATGACACAAACAAGAAATCATCACATGGCATATGTACAAGGGATGTGTGTACTGACTTCTATGCACACAGAGCACAACTTCCTGTTGTAAAATTCCAAGCTTAATCTGAGATCTGCAGTCTTTTGTAGTTAGAGAAACTTCTAATCCTGTTTGTGTGTCTTCAACTTTTGTTGTAATTATTTGGAACAAAACAATATTAAGGAAGCAACCTGTGCCCATAATTTTCTGTGCTCCTGTGTCCATCCTTAACCTCCAAGCCAGCAAAGATACCATTTTATAAATCTCTTTAGTCAAAATCCCTAAGCTCCTGGTTAAGGAAAGAAAGGTAATTGCCTCAGTCCAATCAGACCTTGGGGAGGATCTTGAGCAGAGACTGGAGGGAAGAGCTTCACCTGAGAGAGTGTCCTCGGTTTCAGGAGCCCCTGTGTTTCTCCTTGCCTGCTCAGTTCTGGCTGAAAGCAGGAATGGCTGGGCTATGCTTCAACAGCAGTGATGCCAATTCACATATCAGTCACAGTTGGATGTGGGACTCTGCCAGACACTCATGGTTGTCCCTAAATAAGTGAAATAAACTTCCCTCAGCCTTTACTAGGAGTTATGAAATTCAGATAAGAATTTCTTATGAATTTTTTATTCAAGTTTTCTTAGATCATGCATCTAAAGCACACAGGCACATAATAGGTGTTCACTGTTATTAGTAAGTTAGTAAATCACAACATGATTAATGCATTCTAACAATTGTTATAGAATTAGAGTTGTCAGTGACTGAGGGAATCTGCCAATTTATATATTTTTCAATTATTAAGCCCTAAGTTGACCTAAGTTGTCCCTCTAAAACAACACAGTATGTGACACAAATATTCACAAAATATTCAGTATAACAATACTTTCTTCATATTTATGCAAAATAACACCTCACATTCAGAAATGGTCAGAGATATATTCCATTATTTCAGAAAGAGACTATATATCTCACTATTTGTATTGCAAATCATAGTGCTCAAAAAGAGAAGGAGGGAGGGAGAGAGAGAGAGAGAGATGGAAAGAGAGAGCAAGAATGAAATGATCTCATTAGTAGCTTGGTCTGTGCTCTTCAGTTTTTTACACACGCTGATGCAAACCCTCCTCTCAATCCAATTGTCCTTATGTGTTGATATTACCATCCCCCACTTCTTCTGTGAACTCTCTGCATTTCTGGAGATAAGCTGTTCAGACACTTCTCTCATACTAATAAACTGCTCATACTAATAGAAGGAGGGATACTTATCTGTATCACATTCACTTGTATTGTGGACTCTTATATTTATAAATGGGACACTGTCATAAAAATCCTTCTGCTAAGAGGTTCTTTAAAGTCCTTTCTACTGTGTTTTCCATCTCCTCGTTGTATCTTTATTTATGGGACCATTGCAAAAGTGTACATATTCCCACTATCGATGTCTGCTAGTAAAGAAATAGCTGCTTCTGTGATGGATATGATAGTCACCCCCATGCTGAACCCTTTTATCTACAGCCTGAGAAACAGAGCTATAAAACAAGCTCTAAAGTTGTTTGCTGATAAGGTGAGATC
>JAOXYA010000041.1:6993320-7010784 GCA_028565675.1 Sorex palustris
ACAAAGTCTCCAATGGAGACGTTACTGGGCCCGCTCGAGCAAATCGATGATCAACGGGAGGGCCTTTACCTTTATATTTTTTAATGAATCACTGTGAGATACAGTTACAGACTTACAAACTTGAATTATTACATTTTGCTCATACAATGATTACCTATTCCTCCTTCAGTGCCCGTTCTCCATCACCAATGTTCCCAGTATCCCTCCTGCCACCTCCTGTCACCCCCGCCGGCCCCTCACCCCCTGACCTCTGTGGCACGCACATTGCCTCTTTATCTTTTCTCCTGGGTATTATGGTTTGCAGTACAGGTACTAAGTAGCCATCATGTTTGGTTCAAAGTCTACTTTCAGCACACAATTACCATCCTGAGCAATCCCTCCAACCATCATTTACTTTGTGGTCCCTTCTTTGTTCCAGCTGCCTTTCCCCCAGCACATGAGATCAACTTCCAAGCTGTGGAGCGATCCTCCTGCCCCTTATCTCTAGTATCCTTAGGTGTTAGTCTCCTATTATGCTTCTTTATATCCCACAAATGAGTGCAGTCATCTATGTCTGTCCCTCTCTTTCTGACTCATTTCACTTTAGCATGATATTCTCCATGTCTATCTCCTTATATGCAAATTTCATGATTTCATCTTTTCTAACAGCTGCATAGTATTCCATTGTGTAGATGTACCAAAGTTTGTTTAACCAGTCATCTGTTCTCGGGCATTCAGATTTTTTTTCTTTTCCAGATTCTGGTTATTGTAATTAGTGTTGCAATAAACATACAAGTGCAGATGTCATTTCTACTGTACTTTTTTGCAGTAGGCCGTGTTTGATGGGGTTTATACCCAGAAGTGGTATTGCGAAGTCAACAGGGAGCTCAATTTCTAGTTTTTTAAGAAACATCCATATTAGAAAATGATGATGGTATGACAATGCAGTGTTCTCAGGGACCCCCAGGCCAAGTGTCCACTGTGTGAGCCACCCCCACAAGGCACACTTGTCCTCACCATCAGTGAGTCCATCAATGAGTGGACATAGTGTTTAGCTCAAGTCCTGACTTGATTTGGAGCCTGCAATTCTCACCTGGATGGAGCCCCTGATCCTGGTGTCCACTAAGTCATGATTCTGGGGGCGTCTCACTCTCCTGGGTCCCAAGGATGCATGGAATCTGCCCCTCCCATGTGCTCTGTGACACACCCCTCTCCAGCCAGCCACCTTGTGTCCTGCTTGGACACTCTGATCTTTGTCCTGGCACTGCAGACAGGATTTTGGGGACGGCTCTTCCCAGCCAGCACCAAGAGCCCCAGTGAGTGTTCGATTTTCTGGTTTTGGTTTTGGGGCCACACCTGGATGTGCTCAGGGTTTATTCCCAGCTCTGTGCTCAGGGATCATTCCTGATGGGTTCAGGGGACCGTATGGGGTGCCGGGGATCAAACCCTGCTTGGCAACATGCAAAGCAAGTGTCCTCCCTGCTGTCCTATCTCTCCGGTCCCCGTGAGGCTCCTGCCTCTGTGCTTGTCCTTCCTTCAGCCTCTGAGTCCTGCAGGTGTGAGGTGCTGGGGACCTGGACGACCCCTCTGTCACCCTGTCTCCCCCGCCTCTGCTCCTGCCCCATACCATGGCCTCGGTTTCCCCCCGCCCTCGCTACTCACTGGCAGGTCAGGCCTCGATGCTGTGCAAGTCACTCTCTGCTTTTCCCTTCACTTGGTGTGAGAACCAGAGCCTGACCCTGGGCACGGGGTTCGCTGGACGTCTCCCACTCCCTCTCTGATGGTCCTCCTGCTTACCCCCGAGGAAGGTCACTGGCCTCCACGCCTGCTTTGCCCTGTCCGGCAAGGCCTGCCCCAGCCCCAGGACCTTTCCTCCTGCTGCTCTCAGTGACCCGCTCACTCCAATGGCAGCTCTTCGTGCTGGTGATTTCTCAGAAGGGCCTTCCCGGGCCTCTCACCTGGGGTTTCTTTTTTCTTTTTGCGTCACATCTGGCGATGCACAGGGTTTACTCCTGGCTCTGCACTCAGGAATTACTCCTGGTGGTGCTCAGGGGAATCATATGGGATTCTGGGAATCGAACCCGGGTTGGCCGTGTGCAAGGAAAACGCCCTACCTGCTGTGCTATCGCTCCAGCCCTCACCTGGGGTTTCTTTCTCTCCCATTCTACAACACACTCGTGGCACAAGTCTGCTGAGGAAGTGTTTATTTTCCTTTCTTCGTTCTCTGTCTCTCTCCTTCCATCAACTTTAGGACGGAGGAATTAGTTTATTTTTGTTCTCGTATCAATACTTCACCACATCTTTCTATGTATTGAGCATGTATGTGTGTGTGTGCTCAAAAATATGTTTCCTATGAATTCGAAGTTCTTCTTTCAATCCCCTGCATCCCTCTATTAAGAGATACCGCAGGAGTCTTTGCTGCACTGTAGAATGTCAGACAAGATACATGGAAGGAGATGATGTTTTTGGATTTTGGGCCACACCCGGCGATGCTCAGGGCTTCCTCCTGGCTCTGTGCTCAGGAATTACTCCTGGCGGTGCTCAGGGAACCATACGGAATGCCAGGGATCGAACCCGGGTCAGATGCTTGCAAGGTACACGCCTGTGTCCCCTTTGTACTGTCGCTCCTGCCCTGCCCAGGATCTTATGCTCCAGGTTGGCCTGAGCAGCCTCCAAGCCTTGGTAGGAAGGAATTAAAGCTCAGAGCAGCGAGGTTTTGAGCTGCACCCACCACGAACCTCAGATGGAAAATTCAACCACCAGGGGGCACTGCAGCACGCGCACCGTGCTCTCCTGGGCTGGTTGCTTGCACATCTGTTTTATTGTTCGCTTTGTGTCGTTTGGGGGCCACACCTGGCCGTGCTCAGGGCTTACTCCTGGCTCTGTTCTCAGAGATCACTCCTGGCAGGGCTCAAGGGACCCTCTAGGGGTGTCAGGGATCCAGTCCGGGTCAGCCGCCTGCAAGGCAAGCACCTGACCGATGTCCTCCAGCCCCCTGGAACACCAGTTTTAGTTGCGGTACTTACTGGCGTTCACACCTTTGCAGTTGTGAGCCTTGCACACAGCTGGACGTGGTCAGACATTGTTCACGGTCATAGACAGCAGAGCTGCCAGGCACAGACTGCCAAGGCATGGGACTAACTTTGCCCGTGAGGTGGCACCAGACATTGAACTTGCAAGCTCACCCTTGCAAGACAGGTGCTCTGAGTCACGGGGCTCTGCTCCGGTTCCTCTGAGTCCTGTTTAGCAACAGATTTTGGAGAAAAGAGAGCGTTGGGAAATGACAGAGAGAAAACTGGTGTGTGAGGCTCCCGGGAGCCCAGCGTCTAACTGTATAGCAATAATAATACTAATAATGACAACAATAATAATGACACTTTAATGATACTTTTGCTCCTTTGTCATCGTTGAGCTCTTTGTGCCGGCATGATGAGAAATTCTGAGAGCGAGGGAAAGCACTGTTAATAATCCCATTTTCGAGATGAATGGAGTGTGGCTCAGAGCAGACAGAGCAAAATGACCCAATTTCTTCCCTGAATGGTGAATAGAAAAAGGACTGAATAGTGTGAATAGAAAAGGGGCGATTGGCGGCCGACTCCCGGGTCAGCACCATGGACAGAGCCTGGCGGGTCTAGCGCTCCTGCAACCCGCCCTGGTCCATTCAACGTGTTTCTGAAGGGGTTATCTGGGACGTACTCATTCCTCCCCTAGAATGGTTTCGGATTCCAAGGAGATACTTTTCGGGGATCTAATTGTGTGTATTGGGTGGAGGGAGGGAGTATCTTTTAATGTTTGATGAGTTGTGAGCCAGGGTCATGTTCTGGGGAATAAAGCAGTTAGATCTTTGGAAGTAGCACTTTAGCACTGTTCTCCCATTCATCTATTTGACCAAGTGGGCACCAGTAATGTCTCCATTGTGAGACTTGTTGTTAGTATTTTTGGCATATTGAATACACCACGGGGAGCTTGCCAGGCTCTGCTGTGTGGGCGGGATACTCTCGGTAGCTTGCCGGGCTCTCTGAGAGGGGCGGAGCAATTGAACCCGGGTCGGCTGTGTGCAAGGCAAACGCCCTACCTGCTGTGCTATCGTTCCAGCCCCCAAGTGGAGTAAGAAGTAAGAAGGCATGTGGGGCATCGAAAGAGGGGGGTCCCAGATGGGGCCCGATGAAGAGAAAGAACTTGGGGCAAAAAGTTGGGGAGAGCAGATGGAAGTTTCTGGGAGGTATGGGGGACAAAGCTTCCCCATCACCTGTTGACTGGAGATGGTGGTTTTGTACCTCGGCTACTGCTGTCTGTAAGTGTGGTGCACGCAGGAAGGGAGGAGCACGCCTTGCCCCATGGGAAGTGCAGGAACCCAGGGTCTGCTGGCCAGCTGGGTCGGGGGATTTGACCTTCCCTGTGGGGGCTGTGGAGAGAAATCAGTAACCCCCTCTCCCGGGTGTGGATGTGGAGATGAAGTTGATGAGATGGTTTAGGGGGCAGAGAGGAAGAAGCGGAAGGCCCTGGTGATGGGGCACCAGCCTGGGCCAGTCTGCACCTGGAAAGTGGCAGCTCGTGGAAGGCCCAGGGGGTGGACAGCAAAGCCAGTGGGAGCCACACAGCAGGGCGAGAGCAGCTATGTAAAAAGAGGCATTCTCAGGGTGGGGTTGTGTGAATGGGGGGGGGTTGTGTGGGAGGGTACATATGTGAGTCTGTGTGAGGCTGAGTGTGTGGATGGATGAAAGTTATGTGTGAAGGTACATGAGTGTGTCTGTTTAAATGTATGCGAGTTGTGTGTGAGTGTGTATGTGTGTGTGTATATGTGATTTCTGTGTGAGTCTGAGTGTGTGGATGAGAGTTGTGTGTGAGGGTACATGAGGAGTATGTCTGTGTAAATGTATGAGAGTTGTGTGTGAGAGTGTATGTGTGAGTCTGAGTGTGTGATGGATGAGAGTTGTGTGTGAGGGTGTGTGTGAGTCTGAGTGTGAATGGATGAAAAAGTTGTGTGTAAGGTATATGTGTGAGTTTATGTGAGCCCGAGTGTGTGAATGGATGGCAGTTGTGTGTGAGGGTATACATGTGAGTCTCTGTGGGTCTGAGTATGTGAGTGTATGAGAGAGTTGTGTGTGAGAGTACATATGAGTGTATGTGAGTGTGTGTGAGTGAATGAGAGAGTTGTATGAGAGGTGTCTGTGTGAGTCTGAGTGTATGAGTGGATAAAACGTGTGATGTGTGTGTGTGTGAGCATCTGCGAGTGTGTATACATGCATGTCTGTATGAGAGCTGTGTGTGTGTGCATGTATTTGTGTGTATGAACGGATAAATAAAAGCGAGTGTGTGAGGGTGCATGTGCCCGTGTGTGTGTGTTGGTCTGACTGTGTGTTTCAGTATGAGAGTGTGTGTACATGTGGGAGACAGGGAGGCTTCGCCCCTGAATGTGGACAGGGCTTTGACGACACCCCCAGTGTCTGCCCGCTGGAGGCATTCCCTGGCCGGGTGGGGTGGGTGGGGGGTACAGGCAGGGGTCCCCACACAGCCTCCTTGTCCTGCAGGGCTTGCAGCCTGGTATCCTCTGCTGGATGGTGACTGGCCTTGGGACCCCATCAGGACTGGGCCCAGGAGGTCAGGCCAAGGCTGCAGAGAGCGGCCGGATGGACAACTCATGAGGGTCTGAGCCGGGGATTGGACGGTATCGTTCTAATTTACACAGGATTTTGTTTCTGTCCAGGTACTTAGCATGTGGATCTGGGCGATATCAAAGGCAGAGCATCATACAATGAGTAGGTTTAACCTCTGTCTCACCCCCTCATCCCTCCGTCTCCTCGTCGGGGCCGCGAGGCTCTGCGGAGGAGGAGGTTGCCATAGTGACCAATTAGGATTACTGAGCTGTTCTGGCCGAGAAAAAAGGGAGGATCGATTTAGCTTTGACAGCAGGGCACCCAGGCAGCCGGAGGGGGGTCGGCATGGATAGGGCTGGAGGGGGTCCCCGCCGAGACCCTCCTGGCCATGTGTGGGTTTTGGGGCTGGACTCCATTGAGGGGGGAGACCGTGAGGACGTCTCCTGCTCACTAAGTGCTGCGAGTCTACGGGACAGCACTGAGGGGCATCAGGGACCTCAGGGTGGCGACAGGGGGTCCCCCAGGGCCAGAGTGATGTCAGAGAAGGGAGTTAGTGGGGTGCACAGGGGCCCGGGCAGACACACCCCAGCCACAGGCTTTCTGTGGGCACTCAGCCAACACTTGGACCCCTCCCTGTCCCGCAGGTGCTTGCCCTGTGAGCACTTCAGTCTTTGAGGACTTTGAAGGGGACCCCTCACCTGTAAAGCTCCCCCCTCTTGGGTCATTCCTGCTTTGGAACTCAAAAGCAGGTGGACACCCCGGGAGCTGGCCAGCCTATGAATCTGGGGTGCAGTTGACTCTAGTAGTGGTGAGTCTGTGGACAAGCCGTGGAACCAAACCGAACCCTGACGATCCCCCCTGTAGACAGAGGGTGACAGCCTCTACGGGATCGGGGAGATGTGCCTCTGCAGATGGACAATGGCAATGGACAGAGGCGAAGCAGAAGGCTGAGAGGAGGGAGGGACACTGGGAGGCTGGCCGCCTGCCGAGCTCAGGAGTCTGCCAGGGTGTGGGGAGGAGGGGGTGTCTGTGGACAGAGATGGGGAGGGTCAGGAGGAAGGAATAGGAGGGGAGGAGGGCAGGGGGTGCCCTGGGGGGTGGGAAGACACTTCGCAGCCTGGATGGGGGCAGAGAGAAGAGCCCCTGCTTTCATGAGGAGAGATTTTTCCTGCCCCCCCCCAGAGAAGTGACTTTGGTCTTGTTTTGTTTTGGGGCCACACCCGACAGTGCTCAGGGCTGACTCCTGGCTCTATGTTCGGGATTCACTCCTGGCGGGGCTCGAGGGTGTTCATATGGGGTGCCGAGGATCGAACCCAGGTCGGCTGCGTGCAAGGCCAGCGCCTTATGCACTATCTCTCCAGCCCCCCAAAGAAGTGATGCCCTAGAGGTGCTTGCAAGTAGGGAGGGGGAGTAGTTTGTGCCAGGAGGGGAGGGCACATGTCCTGCTCCCATGGCTGCTGGGGCCTCGCGGCCTCAGCCTGACTGCTCACATGCAAACCCTGCCGCTCCCCACCGCCGCCCCCCACTCGTGCCACCGGGGGCTCCTGGTTTGCCCACAGGAGTATTGGGACAGAGAACACTGGGCAAAAAAATAAAGCTCCTTCCCCTCCCTGCACCCCCTGCCGCCACTCCCGCCCCCCTTGGCAGGATTTAATAACTGCCCTCCTTAAAGATCAGGAGACACGATTAATTCTGACTCAGGGATTATTAAAATGCTTCCACCAAGCATCTGGCATTAAAAGTTTTAAATCAATTAATCTGTTGTTTGGGGAAGCGCGCCCCCGTCTTGGCCCAGCTGTGGAGGTCACGCCTCTTGGGGGCCGTGGTGTGGGAGGGGCTGCTGAGGAGGGAGGACCCCCACGCCCCCCTCCCCCGGGAGCTTCTCCCATGGGGCTGCCATATTCATCCCAGGACCCCCAGCTGCGTGCTGATGTCAGGTTGCAATGAAAAGCGGCTTCGTCTCCTCTCGCCTGTGACCTGCAGGATGGGTAGATCAGAAAACGCTCCTGTTTGACGTTTGACCTGAACTCCCGATTTTATTGGGCAGTTTTGTTTGCCTGTTGATTTTTTTTTCAGGGTGTGGTGAAGCGGGGAGCACACTGCTCAGGGCTTACTCGTGACTTTGTGATCGGGACTGGGGGACCGTTTGGGGGGGACAGGGATCGAATGTGGGCTGATGTGTGCAAGGCAGGCGCCCTCCCCACTGTACTATCACTTCAGCCCAGGCATCATGGATTTGTCTTGCCCGAGTCCAGCAACCCTGTTTCCTCTTCCTGTTTTTTTTTCTTTTTGGGTCATGCCCAGCATTGCACAGGGGTTACTCCTGGCTCTGCATTCAGGAATTACTCCTGGCAGTATGGACCATATGGGATGCTGGGAATCAAACCCGGGTTGGCTGTGTGCAAGGCAAATGTCCTACCTGCTGTGCTATCGCTCCAGCCCCTCTCTTCCTGTTCTTGGAAACATGGCACGCTGTGTTCTTGGAGTCCGTGTCTTGGCCATACTCTCTCTTGGCTGAAGATCCCCCCAAATACCCTCCCTGAACTTGGGGCACTGAGGGTGTGGCATGTGCAACTGCAAAGTATCCATCTCACCGATCCATCCAAGGCTAACACGACCCTTTCTCCTAGGAGAAATCCCGCCCCGGCCAGCACACCCCCTCACAGCGCATGCCGTGTCTTGCCCATTGGCTCCATGAGCCTCGCCCATGAGCCGGCACCGCCCACAGACCTCACTCATGGCAGCCCCCGCACGTGGAACAGTGCCGTAAATGATCACCGACTCCCGAGTCACTCAGGTTGCTTATAAGTGACAAGGGAGAAGTGGTCATAAGGCGCCCGGGGCAGGAGCCCTAGGCTCGGAGTTGGAGGACAAGCTCTCCTGTGTTTGTCTTTAAATTTATTTTTATTTAATTTTTTATTTAGTCCCCATGCAATGACAAAGGCATTCACGATTGAGTTTCAGGCACGTGGTGTTTCAATGGTCACCCCCTCACCAGTGTTCCCTTCTCTCCAGTAGAGGCCCCCTCGCCCCCACCAGCCTGTCACGCTTGTTGGTTGGGTTTGGGGGCCGTGCCCGGCAGTGCTCAGGGCTTGTTCCTGGCTCTGTGCTCAGGGAGCACTCCTCACAGTGCTCAGGAGGCCCCCAGAGGTAGTGTCAGGGATCCAAGATGGCTTGGCCACGTGCAAGGCGAATGCCTTCCCTGCTGGACTCCTCTCTCTCTCTCTGCTGCCCCACAGTACTGTCTTTGAAGGCTTCGAAGCCCTGTGGCTAAGCCCTTTCCCCTCTAGGGTCCCTGGCGCTCTGCACGAAGGGATCAGAACAGAAGCATTCAGAGACGGGCCCTCTGCTTCAACTCAGCCCGGGGCAGGGAGCAAACCACGGGCCAGACCATGGGCACGGCCACTGCCCAGGGCCAGGCCAGGTCCTGCCACTACACTCCCCTAGTCTGGGGGCTGGTGTGGGGCTCCAGTCAGCTCTGCAGTGAAGGTATTTGGAGGGCCTCTGCCTGAGTGGAGAGCAGGGAGACCTCCCCGCTCCCACCCTGCTACTGCCTCCTGCCTGGGCCGCCCTGACCCTTGGCATCGCTGCGACAGCCCCCATCCCACCCTGTGCCCCTCATGTAAAATGCATCTCCCGACACTTTGCCAGGTTAAATGATTTAACAGCCGAGGCAGAGAGAATTAGGGGTCTGGGAGCAGGAGGCAAAGCCTGTTTCTCAGATGAGATTGGAAAGGAGATGGAGCTGGGCGGTGATGATAATCTCGGATTTTAATAATATAAAATAACTGTCCCACTGAATCAGAGTGAGCGATGGATTCCGTGGCCCGGGGCTAGAGACAGCCCAGGCGGTGGGGGTGGGGGGCTGGGCGTTGAAATGCCGGGGCCACGTCTCTTCCTAACTGCGTACCCTCCTTTGTCTTCATGGGACCCCTGGGTGGGAGTAGCCAGAGACACTGAGTGGGTATGTACACATATGGGAGAATGAGGTAGGGGAAGAGAGAGACAGAGACAGAGACAGAGACAGAGACAGAGACAGAGAGACTGGAACCAGATATAAATGGGGGCATGAAAGGCCACTTTTCCCTGGACCCCTGTATCCAGAAGACCCTGAAGGGGGGAAGAGATGCTGGAGTCCAGTCAATGGCACCCCTCTTTTCCCTTACTCTCCCAGTCCACAAATAGTGAAGCCCAGTGGCTCCCTGCCTTCCTGACTTTAGCAGGACTAGCCCAGGGAGCCCCCAGAAGCCAGAAGGAGCCAGGGGCTGAGGGACCAACTCAGTGGCCCTCGTGGGCTTTGCAGGGCTCCCCTCTGCCAGGCTGCTGGGAGCCGAGGACCCGCAGACCTGCCTCGTCCATGGATGCTCATGGTGCCAGCCTGGCTCAGATGCCGCTCACCCCTCATGGCAGAAGGGACCTCCTCCTGATAGTGGGTCTGTGAGTTACGCGGGAGCATTTGGGGGATGCCCTATGGGTGCAGTTACTATGCCCGTGTGATCCGGATGTCAGTGTCGGAGTCTTGAACAGAACAAGGCGGCGCTGAGTGATGGCTCGGCAGATGCCAGGCAGCGTGATTCCAGAGTAACCCCGAGAGCGGGGCTCACCCGTGGGACTGTTCTCACTGCATGGCCACAGTGAGCGTGTGTGTGTGTGTGTGTGCACGCTCATTTGTGTGTGTATGTGTGTATGCACACGCATGTGTGTGTGGGGGGGTGGCGGGGGCCCTTGAAATCTGCTTCGTTGCACTGAGTCTGTCTTCTCGGTCACCTGTTAGATCCAGGGGAGACAGAACCCTCCTCTTGATAGCCTAGTTCACGGTGGAGGGTTGCTGGCATTTTCTCGGGGTGGGCCTGAGATTGCAGGGTGTGTGTGCAGGGATGGGTGGGAAGGCAACTGGGACTTGGGTCCAGAAGGTGACATTAAATAGCTTGTTTTCTGCTCAGCAGCCGGACCCCAGGCCTGAGCATCTGGGCTGCACTTGGGTTTTTCAGCACTTGCAATGAATTTTGTATTGTGTTTCACAGTTCTCTCTGTGTGTGTGTGTGTGTTTGTGTGTGTTGTATATGTTGTACATCGCACCCGGAGAGCTGGAGATGGCAGAGAAAGGAAGATTTGGGCTGGGGTTAGAGTGATAGTACAGCGGGTAGGGAACTTGCCTTACACACAGCTGACCCGGGTTCGATCCCTGACATCCCATAAGGTCCGCTGAGCACTGCCAAAGTGATCCCTGAGTGCAGAGCTGGAGTGAGCCCTGAGCATTACTGGGTGTGACTCCCAAACCCACAAACAAACGAACAAAAACCAACAAAGCAGATATTTCTTTTTTGTTGATTGGCTTATTTAAATCTGATTTTCCAAGAAGGGTGCTTGATGCATGGGACTTTCCCTATTTTTTTTTGACGTGCGTGGAACTTTCCTTTTCCCCCCCCTAAGGAGATGATCTCAAGTACCACATCCTCCGAGACAGTGCTTGTCAGATGCCCTCTTGGAGTTTTCATTTCCTCTTTTCCTCTCATCTCCCTAAACTCTTTGTGGCTGGGATTCTCAGGGAGAGACCGTCTCGAGCCCCAAGAAGACCCTTCCTCAGCCCAGTAGGATTTCTGCAAGTGGTATAGGTTTAGGCATGTAATGAATTTAGATTTAATTTGCAAGTGAAAAAGCTTGCTTTCTTTTGTAGCTTATACCAAAGCTCAAACGGCTAAGCTTCCAGGGTTTAAGTCTAATTAACTGTATTTCACAGCTTATTTAAAGAAAAGAATGGAGGCATTAAAATTGTAAAATCTAATTTTTGAGTAAATCTTTCAGTGCAAAATTAATGTCGCAGCATTAGAGCTGCCTGGGCAATATATCTCTTGTCTTCAAATTTCAAAATGAGCTTTTGCAAACATGAAATTATTCATTAGCCTGTCTGGTAAAGAGATAAATAAGTGTCTCTTCAAATCCGCGATCTCCTCTTCTCTGTTTAGCTAGAGACGGAGTTATTTGGTTTGAGGGCAAGTGGGTTCATCTGATTTGTGCGTTTCGACAGGTGAGGCGAGCGGTGAGGGAAGTGGGTGCTGTGTGTGTGTCCACAGGTCTGTCCTCCCGGCCATTCCCCAGACATGAGATGGGGCTAGGCAGGGGACAAACGAATGGTTTCCCCCACCCCCCAGGCTGGATACAGGCATCTGCGAGGGACTGAAGCACTCGAATTTCCCAGTACCCAGGTGGTCACTGTCCATCTCATAACCAAGTGGTGGATGTCTTGTTTGGCCAGTTATGGACATGGGGTTCATTTCTGTTTCCTTGTCAGGGTTGCGCTCCTCCCAGTTAAGTGCTCATACACCACCTCTGCCCTTCCTTCCCCTCTGTCTCTCCTTCCCTCCCAGTCCTACTGCCTGTACCCCTGATACGGGCTCCCAAGGAGCCCAAAGTCACCCCCCTCCTGGCTAGAGGGCATGTCCTGCTGGAAGGGAGGTGTCCGGCTCTGTTACCCACATCCCGATGTCCACCCTGGTTTCTAGTACCCCGGATGGGCCCAGTTATGTGAGTGATGATGATGATGATGATGGGATTTTGGATTCCACTTGTCCAGCCTTTGGTTTTGTTTGGCAGCTGCTCCCCTTTAAAGCTGGGGGGAGGAGGAGAGAGAAGTAGGGGTCAGGGGCCACCTTGGCCCAGAGGGCCCTTTCTGAGCCTCGGCGAGGGCAGGGAGCTGAGCTCTGCTTCCCAGGCCCCAGGGCTCAGTGCCCGCTGGCCTCCTTCTTTAGTCCATCTCCTGTGGACTGGAAATAGCATGGAGCAGGGCTCAGGTGAAGCTCAGTGGATGCAGGGGAAGCTGATTCTGCTGCCAGGCCCAGGGCAGCCTCTGGACTCTGCATGGTGCAAGGGGACAGAAGCCAGAAAATGCCCAACACAAGTGTCTGTCCATCTGCTCCTCTCAGGACCTTTGTGCTGTGTGTGGGAAGTGGTCTCTGCCCTGGGCTCTGTCTCCTCCATGTCATTAGCTCTGGCTGGAGAGAGTCTCTGCACAGAGGCAAAGGTGCTGGCCTTGCACGTGACCTCAGTGGCGGTTCAAATCTTGGCAACTGCATCATGGTCCTCTGAGCACTGCCGGGGGTCTTGCCCGCCACCCCCTACTAGGCACAACACCATGCATGGTTCCCAAATAAAAAGTAGGAACACTCCATTTTATTTATTTATTCGATAGCACAGTGGTAGGGCGTTTACCTTGCGTGTGGCTGACTCAGCTGACTCGGGTTCTATTCCTCCACCCCTCTCGGAGAGCCTGGCAATCTATGGAGAGTATCTCGCCTGCAAGATCTCATCAAGCTACCCATGACGTATTTGATATGCTACACACAGTAACAACAAGTCTCACGATGGAGACGTTACTGGGCCTGCTTGAGCAAATTGATGCACAATGGGAGGACAGTGCTACATTGGTTTTTGGGTCACACCTGGTGATGCTAATGGGTTACTCCTGGCTCTGCACTCAGGAATCACTCCTGGCCATGCCTGGGGAGACCATATGGGATGCTGGAAATCCAACCCAGGTTGACCACGTGCAAGGCAAAATCCCATACCCGCTGTGCTATCACTCTGGCCCTAGAAATGCCCCATTTTAATCCAGTGCATCTTCCTGATTCTTCACCTCTTGTCACCTGTGCATGGGTGACACCTTGCTAGGAAGCTCCAGAATGACACAGCTGGGCGGCACCAGGCCCAGTGGGTTCCAGCCCAGCTCTGTTGGTGACAGCCCCGGGACCCTGTCCCCTGGGTGGGTCTCAAGCTGCTCAGCACCGTGGGGTTCCAGGGCCTTTGCCTCCAGACAGGCTGGAGTGGGCAGGGGCCCAAGGTGGGCCTGGCAGCGGGTCTGTGCCTGGGCAGGGGTGTGGCTCCCTGCACCCCCAGGTCTGGGCAGCGTCCCCTACTTGTAGCCAGACAGCAGATCCTCCTGGGGACAGGGGTCTCGGCCTTGCTAGCTGCACACGGCCTGGGGACAGAGCTGTTTGTTCTGAGGATCTGGGCCCGCTGGGAGTGTCTTTGAAGTAATCACTTCTCAGAGCCAATTAGTGTCTGGCCTCAGAGTGGAAGGACGCAGAGAGAGGGCGGGCGGGCAGTGGGGCTGGGAGAGAAGGTGCCTGGGTGTCTGGGGCAGGGGGGACAGTGTGTGGGGGTGCTCTCGTCCACTCTGGAGGCCCTGCCCCGCCTCGCAGCAGCTTAAGGAGACCTCTGGCCCTGGGGGAGGGGCAGGAAAGGGCACCAGAGGGTTGCTGAGGTGACCCAGCTGGTTCCCACCAGCTGTTACCTCACAAGTGACTTCCTCCCTCTCAGCTTCTTTTCTTCTAAGAGCCACTCTCTGGAGGGATTTATGATTATCACCTTTTTTTGTTGATTATCACCTTTTTTGTTGATGTTGTTTTTTTGGGGGGGTGGGGGCACATCAGGCATTCTCATGGTTTACTCCTGACTCCGTGCTCGGGGATCACTCCTGGCTGGGCTCAGGGAGCCATATGGGCTGCTGGGGATTGGGCCTGGGTTGGCCGTGTGCAAGGCAGCGCCCTGCCCACTCAGTGTACTATGGCTCCGGGCCCCCAGTTTCGGTACTTTCTGTCTTTTGGATCTCCCAGGCGGGGCTCAGGAGGCCCAGGGCTATCTCTGGCGACCGTGGGCTCCTCAGACCGCTGGGTTGAAGTGAGGGTCTGGGACGCGGGGCTCTTCCAGGTAGTGTGAGGGTCTGTGGATGGGGGGCTGCTGTAGGTCTGTGTGCCAGGGATCCCTGGGCCATCCTGGTGGTGCTTGGGACCCTCCAGGGCAGTACATGCTTGGGATCCTCATGGCACTGGGGATGAAGCTGGGGTCAGCTGTGCAGTGTCCACTTCCTGCATTCTCTGGCTGTGGGGTGGAGGTGGGGGGCGGAACAGTGACATCTGGGACCTCCCATGCTGTCTCCCAGCTCATCGTGGTGCATTGGGCCAGGCTTTGTTTTGTGGTGTTGGCCTGCACCCTTCTGGGAGGCCCCTGGACAGACTTGCCTGCACCCTCCCACCCCCAGTTCTGAGACCATCTCTCCTGTGAAGCCTTCCTTGAGCCTACACCAGCTTCTGACCTAGTAAGAACCGTACCCCTGGGGAGTTGCTGCAAGTGTTCATGAGTTGAGAGCTGACTTAAAGGGGACAAGATGCTTGAGGTTAGGGAGCAAGGCTCACGTGGCATTAGTGAGTAAGCATGTGTGTGCACATGTGTGTACATGTGTGCATGTGTACATGTATATATGTGCACACACATGTGTGTAAATGTGTGTACATGCATAATGTGCACACGCACATGTGTACACGTGTGCGCGTGTACCTGTATATATGTGTGTGTGTGCACACTTGTACATGCATGTATGTGTACACGTGTGCGTAAGTGCACACATGTGTACATGTGTGCGTGTGTGTGCATATGTGTGCACGTGTAGGACTGTGTATATGTACATGTGTGCATGTATGTGAGTGTATACGTGTGTACATGTGCACACGTGTGCTGTGTGTACATGTGTGCGTGTATGCACATGGGTGCATGTATTTACGTATATGTGTACATGTGTGCGTGAGTATACACGTATACATGTATGCATGCATGTACATGTGTGCATGTGTGTGTCTTCCTGTAGATGCTGTGGGAGCTCAGCTTGGGGAGGATGAAATGCTGCCTCCATGGGTGTTTGACGGTTTCCCACGTGCCTCTGGCCCTTCTGTTTCCACTTGGACATGGCTGTGGGGCTAGGGACAGGACTGCCACCTCCTTCCTTGGCCAACAGCTAGAGGGCATCCCCTGGTCCTTCCCATCCCCCAGCTGTGACTGGGCTGCTCAGGGGTCCCAGGCAAGCTCTAGCTGAGGAGCCGTGGTCAAGAATGAGCCAGAGCAGGGGCTTGAATGTCTCATCTATTGGGGTTGGGGGCAGGTGGTGGGGTCTCCTGGCTTCCACCTGTGCCCCAGTTTTGCTTCTGAACCCCAGCAGTCCTCAGCACGGGGAGTCACCAGAAGGCCTGGGGTTCAATTTCCTGAGACACCCGCAGGAATCCCCCTGGGCTGGGGCCCCGAGCACGTGACCTTGGTTGGGTTCAATTCGAGGCCTGGGGTGGCGGGTAGGGCTGAGAGCGGGCAGCAGAGGGAAAAGGACATGGATTAGATGTGGGGGCAGCGGAACTTCTGAGAGAGGAAGCAGGGGTGTAGGCGAGTGTCTTGCTTGAGGCGTTTCTTCAGGAGGGTGGTTGTCTGGTGGCACCCCAGAGACATGGAACGGGGCAGGGGGATTGCCATCCCCACGCCACCACGTTCCCTCTCTCCCCAACTCTCCCAGAATTTCGTGTTTCCTTCCATGGCTGCTCTGGCAAGGCTTGGGGGCCGGGGAAGTAGGCAGAGGTGGGAGCCTGAGACCACCGGGGGCTGTGTTCCTGGGAGCCAGCCAGCAAATGTCCCCATGACATCTGCCCCCCGTCCCCCCTTCTCCACCCCAACCTCAGACTTTTCAAGGAATCTTGGCTTGCGACTCAACCCGGCCCAGCGAAGCTGCTATTTTTCCATCGAGAGTTGAGAATCCCTGGGTGAAAGGACTTCTTAAATATTTAATACTCCTCATCGAGGCTGGCCTTCAAAATGCAAATGATGCCGCGGCGGCCTGGATTGGAGCAATAACACAGTTTACCTCTGAGATGCCCTTTCCTCCGGCACTGCGCGTTGCCTTCGTGCCTTGGAGGGAGGTTTGGCACTGGATGAGTGATTGCGTCAAGGAGACTCAGAAAGGACAGCGACCATCCGACTGAGTGGTGGGCAAGCGTCTACCCTGGCCCGTTGTCTTGGATCTGGAAGGAACAGAACAGGCAAAGCTGGGCGTGGGGTTCTGTGAGAGAGCGACAGGAAGAGAATCAGACGCTCCTCGGGAAAGAACAGAGACGGGTGGGTGGAAGACGCAGGGGATGGCACCGCACACTGGAGTGGCTGATTCAAGACCTGAGAAAGGAGACGTCTCAGCCACCGTCTCCCAAATCCACAAAAAGCCTGGGCTGGGGGCTGCGGAGAGTCAGTTCCTGTCCCTTAGCTCTGCACCCAGGAACCAGGCGATCCGCCAGCTCCTGCACAGGCAGGACCTGGATTTTCCAGGGACGGGGGCAAAAAGGAGGCAATAGGGCTGCCAAGATGAAGATGGAGCATCAGCACCCTGGAGCCGAGGACTGGTTGGCATATGCTGATGTCCCAGGAGACCGGAAGTCCTAGTTGAAGTTGTCTGGGCCGACTGCAGGGGCCAAGGACAACAGCGGGGTCCCTAAGCTGGGCTGTGATCCACCACAATCGGGAGGTGGCCGCCACCAGGGGCTGTCCCGTCCAGCCAGGGGTCGGGCCCCGCTGCCTCGCCCACTGCCTCTGCAGATCACGGAAGAGCTCTGCGTTCCCAAGGGGTACGGTGTGTGTGTGTATGTGGGGGGGGTGGTCTGGTCCCAAGCCAGGCTGGGGCCTCTGGCTCCTGGAGAGGCAAGATCGCGTCCTTGCCCCTCGCCTTGGCGTCGTCTTAGCTTCTTTTTAACGAATTCTGAATCATAATGGAAATTTTCCTTGGATGTGCCGTATGCCTGACAATCAAATCACCACTAAATCAATTCTTTGCAATCAATGTTTTTCTAATGAATTTTGCATTTCTAATGTCAGGACCCGGCTCTGTCTGTTTATTTTCTTTCTTGCCCTTGGCTCCCTCCCCGCCTCCTTGTTTGAAGCAAATGACAGAGGAGGCTGCAGAAGCCAGGAACCCCTCTCACTCATTCTCTCTCTCTCTCTCTCTCTCCCTCTCTCTCTTTCTCTCTCTCCCTCTCTCTCCTCCTTCTCTCTCTCCCTTTTTGTCTCTCTCTCTCTCTCTCTCTCTCTCT
>JAOXYA010000041.1:7021776-7041380 GCA_028565675.1 Sorex palustris
TCTCTTTTCCTCAGTCCAGTAAACAATCAACTACTCCTGAGGTTATGCAGGAAGGACAGGACAGTGTTATGCTACAGTCAGGTGGTTTTCTTTTATTTTTCTTTCTGATTTTCTGTTTCCCTCTGATCTGACTTGAAATCCCGTTGCTCAGCCCTTTTCTCTTATTCCCTCAACTTCTCACAGCTTTCACTGACCACAGTGTTTTTCCATTCTAAGGGCTGTTGTCATTGTGAGCCAGGTTCCTGTCACCTCTATTCTGGACCACACTATTTGCTTCTTAATTGGCCTCCAGGACTCTATTTTTCTCTCTTGATCTGCCCAATTATCATTGGAAGACTTGTCTTCCTAAAATATCCCCTTAATCATGTCACATCACTGCACCCAAACGTTCCATAGTGCCCCAGTGACGAAAGTGTGAAGCCCATCACCCTATTCCAGAAGTCATTTGCCTTCATTATGTGACTTCAATCCACCTTTCCAATCCATATATGACTTTTCTTGGCCCTCACATTCAGTTCAATCCAGTGTTAACGTATATAGGTGGGTATAAAGGAGACTTGATTGCAAATATTATTTAATTCACATTTAGAAGTCAACATGTTCCTGATTTCACATCACATTTCTCTGCTTCTTACTCTGCTTCTTAGACGCAGCATAAGCCTACGGTATACACTGAGATCACCTGGTGTTTTTGAACTCTGTGCACTACCAGAGATTCTGAATTAGGTTATTGTGGCATCAGGATTTTCAAAGTGCTCTTGAGAACCTAGTTTCCTTGTTCTACTTCTGGCTTCTAGGAAAGCTGGTGGTGTATCAGTTTTGCCAGTGTTGTAGTATAGTACAAATACAACCATCAACTACAGCAAAACAGATTGTTGCTTGCTCTCTTTTAACACTTCAGGAATGAACAGCCACTCAGTAAAACTTGCTGTGTTATGGAATTGGGAATCTTACTGATAACCACCTTCATTAGCACACAATTGGAAGAAAACAGTCTTTTAAAAGCATCCTTTGAGGGGGTGAGTTCATACTCTAATTTGGATGCTGCATTTTCCAATCTCTATAGGAGGTCTCTAAGAAAAACACAAATAGGGGCTTTAACATTACCGTCATGGGCAAATGAATCATGTTCTAATTGCAGATTATCAACAGAATGGCTACAAGTGTGTCAGAAAAGCTAAGAAAATTATTTGCTATAGGCAGACAAAAGGTTCTGATCTTTTATGTTTATATTTAGATAAATAAGAAGCTTATTTTGTGTTTGTAATCTATTCGGTGACTGAACTATTTTAGGCACTAGTACACTTTTCCATATGTCAGATTATACCAGGCTATAATATTTACTAAAATGATATATTTACAATGAAAGACCATTCCAGGGAAGGATGCCATATCTTGGTGCTGTGAGCTGCCTCTGAAAACATAGCCAGTTGGAGTCATTCCGAGAATATTTCAGACTCACCATTAGCACAAAATGACTTTCTGACTTGTAGTATCAGATAGAATTTCTTCTAACAAATCTTAGGTAAAATTAGTAAGAGATATTAGCAGAAAGGTGACTTAGAATTTCATTTAAGACTTCATCATTCTTCATGAAGCCATAGAGAGGCATGAACTTATTATATATCTCAAGTGGTATTTTAATTCCATAACATGCAATTAGGGAAATTATGAGCATTACTCTCAAATCTTTGAAAAGGTTACTAAAATAAGAGATAACGTTATCAGTGATGCAACCTTTTGTATCCTTGTCTTTCTTAGTGTCTCTATATATTGTTATTGAACAAAAATATTGTTTTATTGGTGGACAAATCAAGGATATTTAGTCCTTTCCATACATGGTTGGTGATCTCTCGGTAGTGATGTGGATTTTCTCTGGGTGAGATTTATCTCTACGTGGGAAAGTCCTTATTGGGGAGGATTTGGATGTGGTTGCTTGGTGATATAGTGTGGACTGACACCATTACCCAGTATTTTTAAATATGAGTTAGCTCTTACCAATCCATTAAACTTTGTAATTAATATTGAAAGTGATTTTGTTCTTTAGTTCTGGGATTATAGCAAAGGCATAAATCTGAGGGTAAGAACAGAAAAGCACTTCAATTCTAATTATACTTACCAAAGAGTCGCTACCATTGGGAACCTTCAAAGCTAACTTTATAAAGTGGTGGTATAACCTGCCTATAGGCATCATCTCCTATCCCATCTCTGATAGCAAATGGATATGAAAGGGAGAGAATCCTGTGTCAGGTAAGAGGTTTTCTCCTCTCTGCATCACAGAAGGTTTAGTAATAGAAGTTGAGGGCTTCCATGAGAAGAAATATGTTTCTTCTTTCTGATATACAGGATTGAGCTCCAGAGCTGGATAAAAATTTTTAGGTGAGACTGTGCCTACATAATGTGAGGGACATAGAGATTTGGTCACCATTATCCATTATACTTAAGATCAGGGAAACCTTCGGGAATAGCCAGACCCGGCAGGGTATAAAATGGGCTGTAGCTAGGGCATGAAAGAATCGGATGCAGCCGTAGCCACCATAGTTTTCTGTAGTCTCTATGGGCAGAGAAGAGACCTCAGAGGAGGAACAAGAGACAGATGCATAGGGCTACTCAGATAACCAATAAGTTAAGCAAGATGACACTCAGCTCAGAGAAAGGGCTGAATGCGTGTGCTTCTGAGAGACAGGTTATGTTTCTTCTTTCTGGAGGGTCCTCAAGGCATGGCAAGGCAAGGTTAAAGCTTGTCATTGGCCCCAAGAAACTATGCAGAATGACTATGCAGAAATGACACAGTGCTTAATTGCACAGTAACAGCCCCTAGGAGGCTAGCAGAGTCCACCCTGAAAAATAAAGAGGATAAGTGTCTTCAGAGTCAAATTATCTTCATCTTCTTTCCAAGAACAAGAGACTGTGGATATGACTGTCTCAAAGAAGCAGAGATAAACAGTTTTCAGTCAGTGAGAATATGAAACCATTTCAGGAGTCACACTAGGAACAAAAGTTACTATTAACCTTTGAGATGTGTCATGAAGTCATTGGTAAGAAGCAGGACTGATTTATATGACAATGCATGCTTGGAAGAGGCTTTAGGAAAACAGCAATTTCACGTTAATAACCCTGCTGAATGGGAAAACTCCCTCAGGAACTTTCTACATCAGAAATATTGAAATGTTTTTACTAGTAGTATGTCTGAGTTTGAGATTTGCAGGGACAAAGACAAGAGGAGCTCAGGAGTTATGTTTACCTCTGAATATAAGTTGCTGGAGTGAGATTCAGGGAGCTAGAAGACTGTAACCTCTTTTTGGATCTTATGATCTTGCCTTTTCAGAGTAGGAGTAGGGGAAAAGTAGAGTAGTGGCTGTTCTGGGAAAGAGACAGCTTTATAAAAGGCGACAAGTTTGGGCAGGAAAGAGGATCTGAGCAGAAGTGCACTGAACTGCCAAGAAGTAAAGAAAGAAGGGTGCTCACAAGCTATTCCTGAACCTGTTCTTAGGTGTGATCTCTGGCAGTGCTTAGGGGACTATATGCAGTGCCGGGGATTGAAGTATGGTTGGCAGGACACAAGGCAATTGTTTTCTATCCTGTACTTCTCTTTGGCCCCCATTTGCAATCTTATCTTGATGTTGGTGAGGATTGAAATAATCATCAGAAATAGAGGCTTCAGAAATAGTCATGACAAGAGAACCTGCACCCACTGAGCTTATTGGCAGAGTGCTGATTTCCAACAAAAGGCCTCGGTAGGTGTATAGGCATGGCTAGTATGAGTGTAGGTTATGGAGACCAAGAATGAGCATTTATTAACCTGGGGTAAGAAGCAGAGAAAATGAATGTCACTATACATCCTGCCCTTCAGCAGCATCTGCACAACACTCAAGAATAAGATTATCTAGTGGGAAGGCTTGGTCCAACGAGGGGAGTGTGCCTCGTCATTTAGAGCAGGTGCATCAACTCAGGGAATGAGACTTGCACTTACATGTCGGGAATAAAAAAGGCATCTCCACCCCTTTGGGGAACTCTGATTGGGCCATACTCACAGCAGGAAAAAAATAAGGCTTTAGCTTGCTTTTAGTACCAGACCGAGAATGCTGTTGTCCATGTAGGACACTTGTGATGTCTGTCACTCCACTGCTGATCTGGGGAAAAGTGACCAGTCAGTAAGAATAGATATAGGTAAAGTGACAGAATAAAACACAGAGAAAATCTGAGAAAGTTAAAGATTATTCCAGTCAGCTTTGTATATGGTCCAGTACGAGTAATCAAGAAGTAAATGGAATATGAATATGAATTCCATGTTGCCAGATGCCACCCTAAAAGCTAAGTGGTCACTCATCCCATTGCTGATTGGCCCTGTGGACACATTAAAACCAGCTGCTTCCCAGAAGACATACATGTGGAGGCCACTGGAGGTGACAGGAGACCCTGTGTTAAGCTCTCCTTTTGGTGGTCTCCAGAAATAAGTTAAAGGTGACAACTCTGTTGGCAATGAGTTGATAAGGAATTTTCTGAACCCAACATTCTACCTCTGCATCAGTGGGATTCTGGTCTTCCCTAATGCAAGATAAATGTAAGATTGGCCTCTTAAATCCATTGTCTCCAGAGGAAAACCCACTGAAAACGAGGAGGTGGTGGGAATCTTGGGCTGGCATATTCTTTCCACCCACTCTTCTATTTCTCTCTCTTTTTGTCTGAGTGCAGCCTCCTGCAACCTACAAGTAAACAAGTACAACATGTACAACTAGGTCAAGTTCCTGTAGCTTCAGCCACATTAATATCTAAAATCAGGCCACAGGCATAATTCTTATAGAAGGGGAAAACTTTCCCATACAAACTCTGACTAAATTTCTGTTAGAATTTTGCTCACAAGGAGGCATTCTGCCATTATTCAAGCATAAATATTTTGTGTTCATACTTAATAAATCTGCTGACATCTTCATACATGATAAATCTTTATTAAATTACCTGAAAACCCAAGTGCACATGGTGAGTGATTCCACTATCACCTGTATTATCTCAGCATGTGCCTATATTGCTGTTGTGATATTTGCCTCTAACGTGGCCAGACAGCCACCAGACCAGTCCCATTTATGCTACCTAAATTCCTTACCAGCACTTTCACTCAGGGCATATTGAGGAAGAGGAAGGGTGTAAAATTAATATAATCTCATTATAAGAGGGTGTTATGTTGGAGGTCATGAAGAGGTCATGATTACTGGTAGACCTGTGAGATGACTTGTGCAATGAGATCCCTCCATCCCCTCCCTGAAACGTCAATTCTCCTACCCTCACATTAATTTCCTAAGGGAATTCTGGTAGGCTGCACCTAGATCTATTTTTATTGCCCAAGACAAGCCTTTTAAGTAAATTTTTCTGCTTCTAAAAGCCTCTACCTACCAATCTGGAGTGGTAAACATCTTTATTTGGTCTCCACTAGCCCTCTGTGCATAGTGGGGCCATTGAGAATTTCACATGAAAAACTCCTGGGTTTATGAATTGGTAGAGGTAAAGAGAAGGGGTGAGGAGGATGAAGAAATAGATCCAGGTCTGTTTTCTAGATTCAAAAGGAGATGGTATGTGATGAACCAGTTATGAGTGAAGAGTCTGGGCTTGTGCAAAAGACTTCTGAATGACATCTGAGCTCTCTAACACTCTGGAGAGCTCCAGAGAGCATTGGGGGAGATTTGAAGAACTCTGCAAAATTAAATTTTCTCCAGGTCTATCCTTCTTGTCATTGGGCCACAGCTGAGATTTAACATGACTTTTTAATCATCGATATCAAAGTCTCAAATTGTTTGTATAACAATCTAACTCTTATTTTGTCACTGTCTTGTCACTGTCCTCCCGTTGTTCATCCATTTGCTCAAGCGGGCCCAGTAACGTCTCCATCATGAGACTTTGTTGTTACTGTGTTTGGCATATTAAATACGCCACAGGTAGCTTGCCAGGTTTTGCTGTGGAGGTGAGATACTCTCGGTAGCTTGCCGGGCTCTCCGAGAGGGGCGGAGGAATCAAAGTCAGGTCGGTCATGTTGGCTGCGTGCAAGGCAAATGCCCTACTTGCTGTGCTATCACTCCAGCCCAACTCTTATTTTATAACTCTTATTTTCTCACATGTGAGCATTTTCTTGGAAAACCATGAAATTAAAAAAAATTGAATACATTAGGAGATTCATGATCTGAGATCCCTTCCACATTAAATTCCATGAGGTTACTGTATTTTATTAAAACATCTTATTACCCACGTTCTATGCTTAGTGGTATCTGGAAAAGATAATGATGGTTTTATTTTACATTTTGAAGGAGTTGTTAAAGACTGGTTGAAACTCTGAACACTTAATTTTAATTGGGCAGATTTACAGTTTCAGAGAATATTTTTCTAGAATTGGTGGTAGAATGATGTGATTGCTTTGTTTCTTAGGCACAGATCAAGACACAGTTCTTGAACATATTGGGTATGAAATTATCTTCCAGTGAACTTCTTAGGCAGACACATAAACTTCTTTCCTAAGGCAAAAGTGAAGTGTTGCTGTCAGTGTATACAAAATTTTGGTAAATGCCACATCACGCTTAGAATAAATATTGTTCTCTTGTTTAATTAGCATTCCTTTAGAATTGTTCTGGATTCAATTTTTTTCTTCAAGCCAGAGGTGAAACATAATTAGTGTTTCTAATCACAGGCCTTTCAACTGGTGGAGATAGTAGGAAGAAATAATCCTCAATTCTTGGTGGAGTGGGAGGGGGAGCAGTTGGTAGTCTCTATTGCTGTTCTACTGTGTAGGAAGGATGGTTATTGAGTCCCTGGACCCAAGCATTATTGAACACACCGGAAGACTTATTTTAACTTCAGTTTTAATGGTAAAGGGATGGTCCAGATATTTAAATTAGAGAATACAAAGCCAGGAGCTCAGGTTTAAAAGGTGATTGGAATAGTTTGATTCCTGGATCATTCAGTTATTAGCCATTTGACCTTTTATATGTTCTTTTGTTTCCCTGAACTTCAGTTGCTTTTTTGGTAAATTGTGATTGGCCACACTAGATTGTGAGGAGAGCTAAATGGAGTGAGGAATATCAGTTGATATAGAGTGACATGCATTGGGTGAATAATGAGTATTTGATGACTTGATCACCCAGCATCTATTCTTTTGATGACAGTATCTCTCTCTCCCATTTGAGAGCTGTCCTCCTGCTGCTTTCTGGAGAAGTGTTGTCAAGAAAACTGATTCTAGGACTAGAACCAGAAATACACTCTATAACTCAAGCCTGGCCACAGAACATGTCTCCCCCAGCTATAGTGACCCCTGCAAATATTGATCTAAGTCAGTCTAACTAAAATATAATCCTTTGTGAGGGGAAAAAGGGAGAGATACTTCTTCCCACTGTGAACTTGAACACAGAAGAGGACTGAAGCTGTTGACAGTTCTTTTGCCCCATGGAGCCATAAGAATGATAGAGCCCCAAGGGGGTAAAAAATCTCATTTGAGTCACAGAGCCCCAGGTGTTTTAGCTAAATTAACTTACTTACTTGCAATGAAATGAATTCTGAGCAATGCAAGGTACAAAATAAATTTTGGTTATTTACCTTCTACTTACAGAGACCAGAACTCTGTAGAGGCAGCATTAAAGCATTGAGCACACTCTCAGATTTCCTACAAGAGGCAGATATATAAAGGATTGCTTTCCAGAATCTGTAATTTTACATGCATAACAGATTCCATATTATATATTTTATTAAATTACAAGGATGTGAAACTACCACAGCCTCTCATTATTTTCTATGAAAAGTGCAGAGCCGCAAAATAAGAATAGAGAGTATAATAAAGAATAGTATTTGGCGGGGTGATGGGGGGGGGCACACCTGGCAGATCTCAGGACTTACTCCTGACTCTGCACTCAGGGATCACACTTGGAGTTGCTCAGGGGACCATATGGGATGCTGGTGATCAAACCTAGGTTGGCCACATGCAAAGCAAGTATCATAGCTGTTGCACTATATCTTCTGCATCAAAAAAATGTTTCAAGTGGAAAAAATAAACCCCCAAACCTTAACTTTAAGAAACATGTACTCACTGTCCTTATTTCTTTCATTTGACCACAGAACAGCAGAAATGCCAGTGGTTTTATAAGTTTTATTGGTCTGAATTAAGACTTCCTGGAGTCAAATTCTGGCCCGGTCACCTGCTAGCTGTTCTGTTACACAGACTTTCAGTTTCCTCATGTGTAAAGTGGAAACAACGATCTCTTTCTCATAAGGTTTTGATAAGGATAAAAAGAATTGGTATAAAGGTTTGAGAATAGTGCCGGACATGTAGTGGGTCAGTGTTATTGTCATTGTGATTATCATTACTAATCGACACTCAGAAAGTATCTGGGACAGGTATCAGCTTCTAATTTCAGACTTGACACTAATCCTATGACTTTAGGCTGAGCAGTTCAGCTCTACTCTGGGATTTAGAATATTTGTGGTAAAATGCTTGTATTTCATTACTCCCTAGAGTGCCTTGAAGTTCAGTGTCTTGTGGATGCTGGAAGCCCAACACATTCTGGGATTCTGTCTGGGGGATTTGGGATTTGGTTTGTGGGAATGAGACACCACTACTGCCCAACCCCACTAGTCACAAGATTCCTGCGAGGTGGCCAGTTCTTCACCGGGGCTCACAGAAGGCTCCTTTTCTTTCAGGATGACAGAGAGTTTTAGAGAAAAGGTAGGTTGGAGTAGTGAATGGAAGGATTCAGAGTAGGAAGTTTCCACACTGGAGGGCTGCTGGATAGTACTACTTTCAATCTCTCTACCGCCCTCTTCTGGCAAGGTCTAGCGACTGGTGAGAACATTTCTTGGACTTTTTTCTTTCTCGGAGTCATAGTCCATCCTGGAAGGAAAGCTGAGTGTCCTTCTGGGTGGAAGTAAAGACGATTTCGTGATGCACAAGTCTGAATTTGACTTTGGATCTGTCTAGGAGGCTCTGATAGGGGTCATTGTCTCAATGTGCTGATGTGCATAGGGAAAGTGAGAAAGGGTTTTATTTTTTAAAATATCTTTTTAATTTTATAAAGCAGTTCACAATATCTCATTACATTTAATATTCAAACACCAATCCCACTACCATTACACCTTCCTACCACCATGTACTGGGTGTTTCCCTTTGGAACCCCAATCATTGTCCCAAAGCAGAAGCAAAATGCTATATTTTGTGTTGTTTGTTATGAAAAACCGCTGAAAATCCTACAAAAACGTGAGGAAGGTTTTTAGCAGAAGTCATCTGAGAGTTTTTATGGGGCCAGAAGAATGAAGTATGTGATGTGGTCTTGTCTCAGGTTTTCTCCCCTGATATTGCTAACAACAGGGTAGTTGGGACAGAAGATTTCACATTCTCATGACTTTCCTTGGGAATTAGGTTGTTCAGGTCTTGTTAGCAGCTGTAAGAGCACCTCTTGAGCATGTCATATGTATATACGACATACAACATGTGATTGCCTGTGAGTTATCTAAGCTCTTTCAAACTCAGGGGAAGGGGGGATAGACAAAGGAAGGAAAAGGGAGGAAGTGGGAGAAAGAAGAGGAAAAATAAAGGAAATGGGTGAAATCAAGCCAGGCAACTGAGGTCTATGTCTCTACTAATTAAAAAAAAGAGTGTCTTAATGATTTTTCTTAACTCGATTGTTCAGGAAACATTAAAAATTATTTTTATTATTATTATTATTTTGCTTTTTGGGTCACACCTGGCAATGCACAGGGGTTATTTCTGGCTCTACACTCAGGAATTACTCCTGGCGGTGCTCAGGGGATCATATGGGATGCTGGGAATCGAACTCAGGTCGGCCGTGTGCAAGGCAAATGCCCTACCCACTGTGCTATTGCTCCAGCCCCCTGTTCATTCATTTTAAATGTTAATTACTTGGAGAGGGCCATAGATGGTGGTACTTGGGGGTTGGGTACTCCCAGCACGGTGCTCAGATGGGAGTACTCTGAGGACCATGTGGTATGTGGGATGGAACCCAGGCTTCCTGCCTGCAAGCCTGGCCTCTGGTACTTGGGTGTCTCCCTGTTGTCAATGTCCATCCCATTCTCTGGTGTCCCTGTTTACAGAGAGGGTGGTGGCAGGCGGGTGCTGCGTTGCTTGTGCAGTGACTGTTCTTGGATTGGTTTCCAGGAGGTCTACCCCGGGATCACCCCTTCCTTTCCCCCCTGTTTTAGGGAAAGAAGGAAATTCAAGTTTCCACATGAGGCCAAACTTCTCTTCTTTCAACGGCCAACTTTTCCAGCCATTCATTTATTTAAATTCACGGTCACGGTCCTCCCGTTGTTCATCGATTTGCTCGAGCGGGCCCAGTAACGTCTCCATCATGAGACTTGTTGTTACTGTGTTTGGTATATTGAATACGTCATGGGGAGCTTGCCAGGCTCTGCCGTGCGGCTGAGATACTCTTGGTAGCTTGCAGGGCTCTCCGAGAGGGGCGGAGGAATCGAACACGGGTCGGCCATATTGTTTTAATTTAATTTAATTTTTTTTGTGGCGGCACATCCAACTATGGCCAGGACTTACTCCTGGCTTTGTACTCATGGGTCATTCCTGGAGAGGCCTGGGGGGCCGTATGCAGTGCCAGGGATGGAACTGGGGTTGAAAGCAGCATGCAAGCGCTTTATTAACTCCTGTGCTGTGTTCCTGACTCTTTATCTCCTTTTATTTAGCCTCACAAGGGTCAACCAGCTTGTTCCTCTGTTACCAGTCTCTGTCTGTCTGTCTGTCTGTCTGTCTGTCTGTGTGTCTCTCTCTCTGCCTTTGGGCCACAGCAGTGATGCTGAGGCTCACTCTTGGCTCTGTGTGTAGGGATCACTGCCGGAGGGAGTGGGGCACCCTAGCTGTACAGTGTCGGGAACTGACCCTGGGTCAGCTGTCCCTGCACGCAACCTGTCACTGGGTTTGTGGTGCTGGAGAATGAACATAAACCTCACGCATCTCTGCCAGCCCCCCTTCCTCCTTTGATGCAGGTTTTATTTGTCTGGGGGCCACACCCAGCAGTGTTCAGGGCTTATTTCTAGCTCTGTGCTCGCGGATCATTCTTGGCGGTGCTCTGGGGACCGCATGGGGTGCTGGGGATTGAACGTGGGTTGGCCCCCTGCAAGGCCAGTGCCCTGCTTGCTGTGCTATTGCTGCAGATTCCTGATTCAGGGGTTTCGAAGGTGACGGTGAGATGAGGGGCGAGGAGGGATATGCTTCAACCTTACCCTTTACATGGGATGCTGGAGGGGGAGCTTTAGGGCTCCCCTGAGAGACACCTTCAGTGGGGTCACTTTGGTCTACCCTAGGGAACCCTGAGACTCTGAGAAGGGTGACCGGGTGCCCAGTGGCCAGCCTCTCGAACCCCTGGCCAGTTGTCTCTGCTTCCCTTTGGAGTTTGCTGCTGGGAGTGGGGGAATGGGGGGGACGGCAGGTGCCCACCCCCTCCCTCAGGGGGTCCCCAAGTGGGGTCATTCCACTCACTCGTTTCCAGGTCCAGCAGTCCCTGCCTGTGTCAGAGGGACCCAGCTTGGGCGCTGTGGCACAAATCCAGGTCAGACCCAGGGGCCCTCCATGCTGCCCACACCTGGATCGAGTTCCAGAGCTGACCCGAACTTTCATTTACCCCCCTCCAGTCACCTGCAGGCAGCGTACATAAGAAACTGCCATTTCCGCCCCCGCCAGCCCCTCCTGAACCTCATCAGCCGCCCCTGCAAAGGGCTCACACTGCAGGGAGGTGGTGGGTAGAGCCGGTGGTGACCCACCTGGGCAGCCAACTGCGGAAACCAGGCCCTGTGCTGGCCCGGTCTGAGTGGGGGCGGGCAAGGAGTCCTCACTGCCCACCCAGCCCCATGCCCACTTCTCATACCAGGCCGGGCTATTGGGGATGGGGGCGGGGCTGGGGGGTGTCCCGGGGCTGTCAGGGAGTCCCACCTCCTCTGTCCGCCCACCCCATTCTCTAGAAGCCTCCTCCAAGCAGCCCCATCCCAGGAAGTGGGGAGCAGGCAGGCCCGGCTTCTCCCGGCTTAGGTGCCAGGTTTGGTTTGGCTTTGAGTACAGGATTGTTTTGTTTTTGTTGTTTGGGGACCATGCCTGGCGGTGCTCAGGGTTTACTCCTGGCTCTGTGCTCGGGGATCACTCCTGGAGTTGATGCAGGGGACCGGATGGGACATGGGGGCTTGAAGCCAGATCAGCCGCGTGCCAGGCAAGTGCCTTCTGCACTGCTCTCCCTTTCTCTAGCCCAGGGAACGGGTTTGACGTCCAGTCCTTTCTGTCCCCTCACCTCTTTCCATTCCAAGGTATGAGAAACAGACCCAGTGGCGAGTCTTTCCCCCAGCCCCCAAGTTTCCTGCCCTTTCCAGCATCTCTTGAGTTGCCTGTAAAGAAAGGGCTGAAAAAAACACGGGTGTCTGGGAGCAGCTGGACTCTGCTTCTCCTCTGCATGCAAGGACCGCAGGGGAGGGAGGGAAGAGGGCTGGGAGAAATTGGGTGTTGGGAGAGAGTGTTCCCACCCCTGAGGCCGGTGCAGATGCCCGGATGAGAGTGTGGTGGTGGGGAGCCATGAGTTGTGATTTGAGCCCGGGGCAGTGAGAAAGAACCCAGGGTCAGGGAGGACAGTCCGTCCCCAGGTATCCCTGGGCTGCCCCCAGCCTGGTGGGGGGTGCCATCTGCTGGGTGTTCTATCTTGAGTTTCTTGCAGGAGATCAGGAACTGGGGAGAGGAGACCCAGCTCCCTCTGCACGGGGGTCCCCAGCTCCAGGCTGCAGCACCCTGGGAATCAGAGGAGGCCATCACTCCTGTGGCCATCCCTCTCGTCCTAGATCCTACTGCCCGGTGCCCACCGCTGAGACACGCGTCCCCATGTGGGCTGTGCATGGTGAAAGGCAATGATCTTAGCTGGTGGGTGAGCGGAGGGACCTCGGCACCAGATAGAGTCAGGAGTTGGGGGGTGGGAAACACAAGATTGCAGGGGCCAGAGAGAGAGTTCAGGAGTTAAAGTGTTTGCCTTGCACACGGTTGACCAGGCTTTGATCCTGGGAAGCCCATATGGGTCCCTCCAAGGACCACCAGGTTTGATCCCTGAGCAGAGAGCCAAGTGCAGCCCCTGAGCACCACTGGATGGACCCCCAGAACTTTTTTTTGGCTTTTTGGGTCACACCCAGTGATGCTCAGGGGCTACTCCTGGCTCTGCACTCGGGAATCACTCCTGGAGGGTTCGGGGGACACGATGGGATGCCAAATCGAACCTGGGTGAACTGCACTCAAAGTAAATGCCCTCCCCACTGTCCTATCACTCCAGCCTCAAAAAAATTTTTTTTTTCTTCTTAAAAGGAAATTCAGGATTGTTGAAAGCTGGAGGGAGGCCGTGCTGGCGAGAGGGCTGTGCCTCACGCCTCACTCACGTCTCAGCCCCAGTGCCTGGAACCACCGGTTAGAGGCGAGGGAGCTCAGTCTGAAGGTACCATGCATGTGAGTGACCCCTCTGCTCAGCCATCCTGCGCACCCCAAGGCAAGAGGGTTTCCAGAGCAAACGAAGGGGGGGGCGCCCAGATCCCATGCGTGTCCTCCTTAAAGACAGCTTTCTCTGTGCCTCGCTGCTGCTTGGATGCCCCGGTGCTGTCTCTGGCCCCTCCTCTCCTCGATGAGTATAATTTCAGTCAGGTTGGACTAGGCTTTGCCAGCCCAGGCTGAGGGGATGGGGGTATGTGTGGGGGGATGGGGACGAGCAAGCAGACCCAGAGGCAGGGCTGGTGGGACCCGCTCCCTCACCAGCCTGTTTTCCCAGACAGGCACCCCTCCCCCCACACGCCTCATTCCTTCACTCACACCCCTTCCTCTCCTGGCCATACCAGCGCCTGCTCTAGGCTAACTGTTGAAAACACAAAACAAAACAGTGATTGATGACAAGAATAAAGTAATGCATTCTCTGGCAGCGACTCTGGCTAAGCCACTCCTAGGCTCTAATTGACTGGATTATTCTCCTAATAGCCCTGAAGTGGGCACTGGGAGCTGTGAGACATCTCAAGGGCAGATGGTGTGACACCCCTCTGCCCCAGTCCACTCTTTGCTGCAGTATCTGTCCCTTCTCTTGTACTGCAGCTAGTTTGCCTCACTTTACATTTCCCTCCCTTCCAATCTCCAGCCTTTCCAGTTTTTTTGTTTGTTTGTTTTTGCTTTTTGGGTCACACCCAGTGATGCACAGGGGTCACTCCTGGCTCTGCACTCAGGAATTACTCCTGGCAGTGTTCGGGGGACCATATGGGATGCTGGGAATTGGACCTGGGTTGGCAGGGTTCAATTGCCTTACCCACTGTGCTATCACCCAGCCCAACCTTTCCAGTTTTTGAGGGGTATCTCTGCATGTTTTGCATGCAGTGAACGGTGGGGGGAGGGGTGCATCTTACATTTTCTTCTACTCGTTGGAACAAATCTATGGGTGAAGGTAGAAGAACCATCAGGTGGCCAGTGGCCTTTCAGAGGTCACACACAGGGCTGGAGTGACAGTACAGCGGGTATGGTGTTTGGCTTGCGCATGGCCAACCCCAGGTTTCTCCCTGACACCATAGATGGTCCCCCAAGCACCTCCAGGAGTGAGTCCTAAGGGCAGGACCAGAAGTAACCCCTGGGCATTGCCAGATGAGACCCCAAATCCAAACCAAGTTGAATAAAGTAGTGGTCACACATCTCCACACTTCAGCTGACCTTTAAATATATACATTACTTGACTTTACTGAGATCACCTAAGTTTTGCTGAGCAGTGTGGCATTCCATTCTCCACTTAGACAATTATCTGTTGCCTTGCCGGCCCTTTCTCGCTAACTCTTCCCTCCAAAAGAAATGAAGGTCTTTGGTCCGTGCTGAACATTCGCTGGTACTCCAGCAAGTCGTCACGTTATGCATTAACCATGCGAGGGAGCGGCCAAGACGGTGGCATCCTCGGGTGTCAGGACCAGGACCAGGTCAGGACCAGCAAGTCAGATTAAGCACGGGGCCATGCACACATTGAGCCATCAGCGCAGGTCAAGAGCAGATGAGGACAGAATCTGGTTTGGGATTGAGGACCTTTGTGAATGCATTCACAGGTCTTTAGGCCAGTGGGTGTTTCTCTAGCCCTTGCTGCATCCGGTAAGCCAAGTGGGGACCTTTTCTTCTGACTCCTCACCAGTTTCTGTCCTGCACACCTCACTCCCAATTTAAAAGGGCAAGAGGCTTTTCCAGTTGGCAAAGAAGGAGTCACTCCTCGCTTCCTGAGAGAGGGTACAGGGTCCGTGTCGGGAGTGGTGCTCCCTATACTAGCGCCATGTGCTCCACCGGGCTTGGATCTTCTCTGGGCTGGTGGCAGATTAAGGTCTGCGGTTACACTCCTCCCTGGACCCTCGACAAGGCTCAGGTCCCTGCAAACCGAACCTACCCGGAACTCTGTCTCCGTGCCAGACTTTAGGTGGAGGCCGGCCACCCCTCCCAGAAATGAGACAATCTCTAATAATTCTCCCTTCCTTTGACTGCATACAGATTATGCATAGCTTTTGCTCTGGGTAATATCTGTCGTGCATAAATTCTGTGTTTATGAAAGAATGTTTGTTTTCCGGCTTTTTATTATTCAAACGCACATAGGTAGAGGGAAGAATATAATGAACCCCCACGGACCATAATTCAGCCTTAACAACTACCAATATATGGCCATTTAAAAAAATCTATACGCCCCACTTCTCCCTGCCCTCTGCCAGGCATCCTGTTGTTTCATATGTAAATGCTTCAATTATGTATTTGGAAGAGAGGAGGGCTCTTTTCTTCTTTAAACATAACCACATTACCATTTTACCATCTGAAAATTAGAATTTTATTTAAGGCCTTATTATTTTTACTTTTTATGAAAGTAATGTATTCTCATTGAAAATACTCAGACAATACATAAAAGGTATAAAGAAGAAAATGAAAATTACTCAAAAGCCAACCCCCAGACATAAACACTGTCAGCATTCTGGCATAGATAGTTATATATTTTTGCACACATTCTTTATAGGGGTTTACAGATATATAATTATGCCACAGGTGATGTTTGTGATCTTCTTTGATTAAAAAAAAAACTGGGATGAGGACTTTTGAAGCGAAAGATGGATACAGAAGAACACACGTTTTCGAGTGCCTAACTCAAGGGTTTCTCTTTGTCATGTAACGGAGTCCCATCCAGATCAAGAAGCACCGGGAAACCTATCTCGGTCCCTCCCCCCACTCACATCCCTCCCCACCTCTGACCTCCATCACTCTAGAGGAGTTGGTCTTGCTTTTGGATTTGCTCCAAATAGAATCGCCACGTGGTCTTCTCCGTGTGGTTTCTATCTGCCTCATGTTTGTGACGCGCATCCATGCTCTTGTATGTATCGAGAGGTCGGCCATTTGCTCCTTTGTGGTGTAGATGACAGTGAAAACAGGTCGTTTATTTCCCACCCTGATGACAGGACAGTGCAGAGTTGAAGGCCCTGGCCTAGCTCGAGGCAGCTACGGCTGTGACTTGACCCTTGCCCATGGTCCCCTGAGCACCTCCAGGGATGGACCCTGCTACGAGTGTGGTCCCTGAGCACAGAGCCAGGGGTGGTGGTCTTGGAGCTCTGAGGGGTTCCCCTGCCCCAGCTCCCATATCTGCCCCCCGGGAATGTCTTTGAACCCACGCAATGTATGGAGTATCTTTGACCCCACACATGTATGCATTTTCATGAAGCTGATTCCTGCCACTATGTTCTTGATGGTAGTGAGAGGCTCGCACCACTGTCGGTGAATCCCGTTTGATCCACATCCTTGCCTATATTTGTCTAGAGTCAGTGCTTGAAATCTTTTCTGCTTGGAGGAGTGGGTCGGTGGCACCTCACTGTGGCTTAGCGTGGCACTTTCTGAATGGTGCATGGCACTGACTGCCTTTTTATGTGCTACAGGATGTCTGGATGTCCCCTGGGTGGAATGCCTGGCTCTCCTGTTTCTTGAGAGTTCCTTTCCCTGTGCTTTTCTATTGATTGTAGAAATCAAATGCGTATTTCAAAAAGGTATTTCAAATACCTTTTCTCACTCTATGGACCACCCTTTCACTCTCTTCTAGCATTCTTTAATATACCAGGAGTTTTGAATATCAATAGTTTTCTTTTTGGTTTGTTTTTAGGTCACACCCAGCGATGCTCAGGGGTTACACCTAGCTCTGTACTCAGGAATCACTCCTGGTAGTGCTTGGAGGACCACATGGGATGCTGGGATTTGAACCCGGGTCAGCCATACAAGGCAAACACCCTACCCACTATCCTATTGCTCCAGCCCCTCAATAGTTTTCTTTATTGTTAGTGCATTTGTGTTCATTCCCCACCCCCTTTTCTGTCTTAGGGCCATACCCAGTGGTGCTCAGGGCTTACTCCTGGTTCTGTGCTCAGGGATCACTCCTGCCAGGGTTGGGGGACCATATGGGATTCTGGGGAATCCAAGCATCCTGCCCAAGGTGCTATCACTCTGGCCCCGACCTTTAGGACTCTTGAATAATAAGCATTTATTCACCTCAAGGTCATTAACATAGTCTCCTATGTTCTAGAAGCTTTTTGGTTTATAATACATCTGGATTTTTGTGTGTGTGTGTGTGTGTGTGTGTGGTATAGATAGGTATCCAGTTTTATTCACTTCTTCTGTATATAAAAATCCAACTTATTGAACTTTTTTTTAAAGTTGTTCATTTCCTACTTGTGTGTCATATCAACTTT
Organism: Sorex palustris; assembly: GCA_028565675.1. NCBI lineage: Eukaryota > Metazoa > Chordata > Mammalia > Eulipotyphla > Soricidae > Sorex > Sorex palustris. The sequence goes on from JAOXYA010000041.1 coordinate 7,039,504, forward strand.
TTTGAGGTGAGAAGACAACACGATTGAATCTGGTTTGAGATTTTCTGTTCTGTTTTGTGCTTTTGCTGACCTTTGGCCAATGACCGGAATTTTGTGAGAAGATTTCCCTCATATCAGTCACTTAGGGCCTTCAAATTGCTAACTCTCCTTCCAGATTGTCTCCACTATCTTAATACACATTCTCACAGGTTTTAGATCAGCCTTTCTGAATGAAAGAAAAACCATGCTTTGGGCCAAAGACATAGTACAGTGGGTGGGGCACTTGCTATGCATGTGGCCTACCCAGGTTCGATCCCGGACACCACATATGTCAGGGCCCTGGCGCCCTGGGCCCTGCTAGGAGTAAGCTCTGGGCACCGTTGAGTGTGGCCCCCAAACAAAACAAAATCAAAATAAACAAAAAGTGCATTTTGGATTTTGTAGGAACTTGGGAAGAATTGATAGTTGTATTATTTTCTTTCTTTGGACCTCTTTTGGTGGCATTCAGAGGTTGCTTCTAACAGTGCTTGAGGAGCCAAGCAGTCCTGGGGTCTGACTCCTACTTGTAGTGATCCAGGACTTCTGCACGCAAAGCTCGCTCCTCCCTCAAGAATGGAGTTTATTTAGCAAAATTTAATTTTCATATTGATCCTTTCAATCCGTCAATATGTGTAACAGTCCACAAGTGTGTTCCCCATTCATGTAACTTTAGTAGAATTTGGCAAAGAGTTTGGGTCTTTGTTTAAAGGTCTTTTACATCTTTTGTTGGATTGATTTCTGTGTATCTTGGTTTTGATGCTATTGAATATGGAAACTTTATAAATGCTTCTTAATCATTTGTTGATTATCTATAGAAGTACGATGAGTTTTTGCCTGCCGAGCTATAATCTTGCTCAACCTGGCTTCGTTCATTTCTCAATCTCCGTCAGTTACCCACGCATCTTAATCATAAAGGGGGGCTAAATTTATCAAATGACTTTTCTACATCTATTGAGGTGATCATGTAATTTTTTTTCTCTTTCATCCTGTTAATTGGCGAATTACAATCGATCATTTTGATTGATATTCAAAGAGTAAACAAATTTTGCTTTCCTGGAACTAACCCAAGTTGATTATGATGGATTATTCTTTTTCCGTATCAGTTGGTTCAATTGGCTGCAATTTGTTTGAGATTTTTGCATTTACCTTCGTAAGAGACTGAACTTCAATTTTCCCCTCTAGTATTCCTCTAGGACTTTGATATCAAGATGATGTGGTTTTCATACTGTAGATCGGGGAATATAAGTTTTTTCCTATTATGTAGAGTGGACATTTTTTATTTCTTAAGGGTATGATAAGATCCACTGGAGAATTTGAACCTGGATTTTTTCGGAAGACTGTTCACTGTAGCTTTCTGTCTGGAAACTTTATCAGACAGAAGTTATCTTTGATACCTAGCTTCCTGTGAGTTTTTATGAGGAATGCCCATTGAGTTTTGTCAAATGCTTTTCTGTATCTGTTGGGATGATTATATGGCTTGTCTTTTTCGGTCTGTTAATTCAATGAATTACATTGATTTTTTTTTCAATGTTAAACCAATCTTCTATTCCTGGCCGTGATACATTATTTTTTTATTTGTTGCTCTATTAGCCTTACCTAAGATGTCTGCTGCTTTCGTATTCTTCGTTATGCTTTCATTTCGTCTCTTCGGTTGTGGGCTATAATTCTTTGTCTTGCCATTTTAGTGGTGTCTTATGAGTTTATAAATCATACAGTTTTTTATCTATCATAGTCTAGTTTTAGGAGGAGGGAGGAGACAGAGAGCAAGAGCGAGCGAAGAGAGGAAGGAGAGAGAGAGAGAAAGAGAGAGAGAGAGAGAGAGAGAGAGAGAGAGAGAGAGAGAGAGAGAGAGAGAGAGA
>JAOXYA010000041.1:7047880-7058174 GCA_028565675.1 Sorex palustris
CACTCCCATTCCTTCCCATTCCAGTCATTGCATGACGTTCTTGAGGGTGGCACTGAAGAGTTTCGGTGAAATGGTATTACCCTGCCGAGCCCCTCACTTGACATGGATGATCATTTCCTTGTAGAATGGTGAGATCCTGGTAGTGAACCCATAATACAGCTCATGGAGGATCCTGATGTATTGAGTTTGAACTCCCTCTTTGGCTAGTGTTTCGATGACCACTTCAGTCTCAACAGAATCAAAGGCCTTTAAATCAATGAACGTTAGAGCAGCATCTTGAACTCCCGAGAAACCTCAATGAGCTTGGTTATCATGTGGATCACCCTCTTTTGCTCTTATATCCTGCTTGCCTCGGTGGCTCTTGATGATTTTTATTAGTTTTTTTTCCATTTTGGGGCCACGCCCTGAAGTGCTCAGGAGTCACTCCTGGCAAGGCTCGCGGAACCACATGGGGTGCCAGGGATGGAACCCAGGTTGACTGTGTGCAAGGCCTTACCTGCTGTACTATCTCTCTAGCCCATTGATGATTTTTGAGGTGTGGGCTACAACCTGACCATGCTCAGGGGTTACTTTTGGCTCTGTGCTCCAGAATAATTATCAGAGGTATTTGGGGAACCACATGGGGTGCTGGGATTCAAATATGGGTTGGCGCATGCAAGACAAGGACCCTCCCACTATATTAGTACTCCAACCCCCTGTTAATGATTTTTAGAGTTGATTTTTTTTGGTAGTATATGGTACGGGGGCCTGCGAACTGTGCTCTGTTCCTGGTGATTCTTGGCCGACCAAGTGACCCAGTGTGGTTCAGTGCTTGGGCCCAAGGATGGGGCCACCAAGGCCACACGAGGTACCCCCCAGTAGTCCTGCCGGGGGGCACTGAGGTTAAACTGGGATGCCTTGTTCAATACCGTGTGTGCCGGGCACAGCCCTGAACTCTTTTGGGTCTGACCGGGCATGGAGGAGGCCGGGGATCCATCTCCAGCTCTGCCTGGCTCTCCCAGTACCACTTGGGGGGTCACTACTCCCCAAGCACAGACCCTTGAAGATTTCTTGAGCACCCCTACCTCTGCATATGGCCCTCAAACAGAACAGATAATAACGTTAATGTGGGACGGGCAGGGGCGGGGGTGACTATCCAATTCTCATAGCAGGAGCTCCGGGAAGCTTAGTGGACATCTACAATGGGTACCAACGGACTCTGCCAACCGAATGGCCTGGCAGGGCGGGGTGGCTGGACGCTCGTAGTACTCAACGTTGTTTCTGCAGCTCTTGGAAGAGAACCCAGGGCAAATGGCTTCCTTCTACTCCCTCTCTGCACAAGAAGCCTCAGCTCACTCTGGACCTTCTGTTTTGGGGCAGGGGCCCCCTGCAGTGCTCTGGGCTTGATGTTGGTGAGCCCCATGGGTGACTTACGTGAAGCGAGGAGGAGAAAGACGGTCATTTTCTCCGCATCTGCCTCTGCCATCCGGGACCCAGGGTTACTGGGTTCTTGTCTTGCCTTGCAGAAAGGAATTTCAGGAATAGATAAGCAGTGAAGTAAATAGATTTTATTTGGAGGGTTTTTGAAGGTGTGGAGGGGAAGAGTGTGTGTGTGTGTGTGTGTGTGGGGAGAGAGAGAGAGAGAGAGAGAGAGAGAGAGAGAAACACTCTCAAGAGAGAACATGGGCTTCTCAAAGTGGAGAGAGAGCCCCTACACCCCCCCCCCCCAGCATTAGACAGGAAAGCATAAAAGTCCACATCTCAAGAGGAGAGATGCAGGCGACACATATGCTCGGGCACCACCTGTGCTCAGTCACAAGGGCGCAAACAGCACATGGGCTCGGGCAGCATATGTGCACCCTTCCTCTGTTCAAGGTGGCTTTTATAGGCTCTTCTTGGGGTTGTCTTGATCCGGAATGCTCTGGAGTCTTCTGGGGCTGAATTACTAAAGTTAATTGGATTAAAGGAGAGGTCGGAAAGTTTGAGGAACTTCATGGGGAGGGGTCCAATCTCCTCAGGGTCCATTGCTGAAGGTCTTGTCAGGTCCGTTTTCCGTATCCAGAGGGTGGATCAGCCTTAGAATTTTCCTCCCAGAAGTTCTGTTCATTGCCGAGGGCCTTTCCCTGTCTGGGTGCCTACACCAGGCTTCCTGCTGGCTTCCACTCGGCAATCACTCCTGGCGGGGCTCAGGGACCCTGTGCTGTGCCAGGGATTGAGCCCAGGTCAGCCTCACCTGCTGTCATATCTTCTGCTGCCCTCGTCCCTCCCCTTCACGCCCATACCTAGGCTGGGCTCTCTCTCCTGCATCAGGACCTGGAAGAGGTGTCGGGGCCCGAGACGGTGGGAGCACACTACCTGTTTCTTGGCCTTCCAGGAGCCTCCGGTGGGGTTTGGCAGAGCCTGGCATCCTGCCCTGGGACAGGTGCCAAGTGGGAGGTCACGTCCTGCGGAGTCCTTGCCCCCACCTCTCTGTGGCAGCTGTGGCTGGCACGAAGCTGCCTCCCTCCTTCCCTCCCTCCCTCCCTTGCAGGCTGGAACCAGCTCCTCAGGGTCAGAACTGGGGGAGCTCAAGTGGGGGCCCCCTCCCCGCGCCCGCTGCCTGTCCCCAGGCAGTGCCGAGGGGAAGGCTGGAACCGCCAACGGCTGCCAATGGCCAACGAGCTGCTAAATATTTCATTCCGGCTTAACAACTCAATCTGCCTGCCATTATCCGGAGAGCTGCAGCCCCCAGCTCCTTTCTGATTAACAAAGTAGCAGCGGGCAGGGCTGGCCCGGCAGACCGCTGCCTCCTCCTGCTCCGGGTGGGCTCGGGCAGGCGCTCGGCATTAAGCAGGAAACATCGATTTCGGCATTAGCTTGCTTTTCACATTCCCAGGCAGATAATGCAAGTACCTTCAATTATCTTCAAAGCAACCGAAGGGAAGGAAATTGGTCTTAGATGTGGTAAATAGACTCCACCAAGTCTGGGGGGCGGGGGCAGGGGTTGGACCCTCCAGCCAGCTCTGCCCCCTGAACCGCCCGTCCCTCCCCCACTCAGAATCCACACGGCTAGGCACCCCCACCACCCCAGCCTGCATGCCCAGGTGGGCATAAGGAGTCTGGAGGCAGGGCTGCTTCAGCAGGGGGCATGCCAAGAGAGCCCTGCTTTCTGGATCAGAGACTTGGGGGGCAATTTTGACTCTCCAGTGGGAGCCTTGGGCTACAAGTAGTCTTCCCTCCCCGAGGCTCATCACCTTCACCATGGAGGGGACAGTCCTGATTTTGAGTTCTTTTTTTAAAATTTATTTTATTGAAAGTGGAGCGATAGTGGGTAGGGAGTTTGCCTTGCATATGGCTGACCAGAGTTCGATTCTTTCGTCCCTCTCGGAGAGCCTGGCAAGCTACCGAGAGTATCCCACCCGCATGGCAGAGCCTGGCAAGCTCCCCATGGCGTATTCGATATCCCCAAAACAGTAACAACAAGTCTCACCATGGAGACGTTACTGGTGCCCACTCGAGCAAATTGACGAACAACAGGAGGACAGACAGTGCTATAGTGCTTTATTTTATTGAATCACTAATACAGTTATCAAGCTATTTATGGTTGGGTTTTAGTCATCCAGTGTTCCAACACCCATCCCTCTACCCGTGCACAATTCCCACCACCAATATTCCCAGTTTCCCTCCTTCCCCTCCCCCTCACCTCCAACTGACTTCGAGTTCTGTGCCTGTGGGTCGGACCCTTGTCTCTGCCCTTCCACCCCTCCTTCTCACCGAGATCCCAAAGGCTGATGGAACTGGGTGGTGATGGTTGGTTTCCACGGCTGTCATTCCATCAAGCGTGAGCTCTCTGCAGGCAGGGTTCCCGGCCCCACGAGAAGCTGCTGGAAGGTCCACACCCCTTCCCCACAGCAAGTATGTGAACCCAGCCCCTGATCCCAAGGAACTCAGTCTCCGCATGGACTGGCAACTGGGATGCGTCAGAATGTGTCTGTGGACGTCCCAGATCACTTTCAACGCGCCTTCCTGACTGTGATTTGGGACTTACATTTTTTATTCCTTAAAGTACTTTATTCCTTTGTTCTGCCTGAGTTTCAGATACCCAATTGTGGAGAGACCAAGTCCACTTATGATAATGTAAGAGCAAAGGAACTTTATTGCTAGCTCGAGCTCGGGTCCAAGTCTCATCCAACACAGTGGAGTCTTGACAAGGACCCTGACTCCAACTCACAACCAGTTTATATAGGGTTCAATTAAGAAGCAATTTATATACTGGTCTGTTTTTTAGCATTGACCTATTGCAACAGTGTCCAGCAATTAGACAATAGGTACAGTTTGGGTTTTTTCCAAGAAGGGGATGGTGACCCTCATGACTGGTTAGATCCAACTGTCCAGTTTCTTATCTAGGTGAATTACTCAACTGGGAGTTTACCAGAAGCCGCAGTTTTGTTCTGGGGAAACAGAAACTGAGGTCTAGTTGGGACCTAATGTTAGCTGCGGCCTGTCATGGTATCAGTTTTGTTCTCACACCTTAAAGTACTGGGGTGGAGCACTGGCACAGCTGGTACTGTGGGCCTTGACTGGGTTTTGTGAATACCAGGATCCGAGTCCCAGAATCCTGGCTGCAGGACAGAAACTTAAGCGTAGCCACGAGTGCTGCTGTCTCAAGGGGTCAGATTATCTCGGGGGAAACCCCCTTCCCTGTTCCTAGCTTAGATAACTGGGACACAAGGCTTTGTCCCTTCTTTGTGGCCTGTCCTGGGAGAAGCCCTGACGGGCCGAGTAGCCTGTCCAGCTGTGCAGAGAAGAGGCGCATGTTTGCGATGGCGGCCGGGAGGCGGGTGGGGATGGTGGTAGGATAAACTCTTTGCTTTTGAGCCTGGATATACTCAGGGTCGGGGCCAGAGCAAGGGCCCAGCGGCCAGCAACTGCTCCCCCCTGTCCGGTACCCCTGCTGGGATTCTGCACTCAGTGCAGACATCATTATGCACAGGCACTTTGCATAACTCTGCCAAGCGTCTGATTGCAGGGCACTCAGTGCCTGGTGGGGAGAGCGGGGGGGGGGGGGGGGGGGAGAGCATCGAGCATCCTCTCTTTGTCCTTTGCAGACCCTGGAGGGGTGCGGTGTGGACGGGGCGTGGCTGAGCAAGGCTCCTGGGTCGGGGGTCAGAGTGCAGGAGGTGCCACTCCCCGGGTTTCTGGGCGTCAACTTGCTCTACCCCTCAGCCTGTCACTTCTCTTTGCTCCTAACATCTTCACTTGGAGACGGGAAGACGCCCTCGCGGCGCTTCCTAGGAGTTAAATAAGCACCAGCCAGGGCTCCTGTTGGGGCCATTTGGATCTGAAAAGAAAATACTGAGATGTAAAGATATCAATATTTAATTATTTCTTGAAGCTGCGGTTTCAAGGAAGCAGCGGGGAGCCAGTGGTCTGCTGTGAGCACACGTGTGTGTGTGTGTGTGTGTGTGTGTGTGTATGTGCATCTGTGCAGCCGCATGCTCGTGCACATGTGTGGGTGTGGATGCGTGTTTACACATGTGCACATGTGTGGGTGCATAGCTGTAGGTATGTGTCTATGTGCATCCATGCGGGCAGGTGTGCGTATGCGCTCACGTGTGCGCGTGTGGCTGTGTGTATATGTGTAGGTGTGGATGTGGGTGGATGTGCACATATGTGGAGTTGTGTGCCTATGAGCACACATGTGGGTGTGGAAGTGTACCTATGTGCACATATGTGGAAGTGTGTGCATATGAGCACACATGTGGGTGGGGAAGTGTGCCTATGTGCACATGTGTGGATATGTGTGCCACTGTGCACACCTGTGGCCGTGTATGCAGATGTGCACTCGCATGGCTGTGGCCGTTTGTGTATGTGTGTGTGTGTGTGTGTATGTGTGTGCACATGCGTGCGCCCGTGTTTAATGGAATCCTTCCCCAGCCTGGTGCTGTGTGGGTCTCTGCTCCTTGTCCCCTCTGCCCTCCAGCCCCTGTGGGGTCAGGAAGGTCAGGGTCAGGACTCGGCTGTAACCCTCCACCTCCTGCGTACAAAGGAGTGGGACCCTGTCCCTGAGGCACCCTCAGCCCGGTGTGGGGTGTGCAGTAGGTAGGTAGGTCCTTCCGGGAAGCCCCAACATCGTCTTTGGGTCTCAGCAGCCACTCCTGACTGGAGCGTGGTGAACTCTTCCCATATCTACATCAGATGGTCCCAAGACAGTCCCCATGCCCCCCATCCACCTCCCCCCATGCGGGGCAGCCTCCCAGCAGAGATGGGAGCGAAGCGTAGCATGGGGGCAGAGGGGCCCAGCATCCACCCAGGGGGCTTGGAGGGGAGTGTGTGAGGTATCGTCCCGGAGAGGAGGGGGAGCCGTGACCAAGGACAGGATGACCTCTGTCTTTCCCACGTGGGGACTTCCTCAAAGCTCCAGCTTAGGAAAGACTTCGTAGCAAGACCTGGCTGGGAATCCCAGGACTTCCTCAGCGCCTTCGAGGGACTAGGGTGGCATGAAAAATAAGAGCAGAACCCCACAGCCCTCTGGCCCTGCTGGGGCTGAGAATGAACGCCCCTGCCCCGAGGCTGCTGGAGACCCCCAGGCGAGATTGGGGCGCACCAGGCTGGAAGGTGGGGCTGCCTCTCAGTACTTGAGTCTGGGTTCCACGGAACCAGTACGGCAACTCCTCTGTCCCCAGCCTGGCCTCCAGACTCTGACGGTGACCAGAAGAGAAGGAAGAGGGGCCGGAGCGATAGCACAGTGGGTAGGGCGTTTGCTTTGCATGTGGCTGACCTTAGTTCGATCCCCGACATCCCATATGGTCCCCCAAGCACTGCCAGGAGTAATTCCTGAGTGCAATGCAAAGCCAGGAGCATTGCTGGGTGTGACCCAAAAAACAAACAAAAAAAAAAGAAGAGAAGGAAGACCCCCAGGAGTAGAGGGGACCTGGGCTTCTAGGATTCCCTCGGCTGCAAAGGCTGGGGGCCAGGAGGGTGGTTGGCGAGGCGGGGAGCCAGTAAGGCCCCGCGTGGCTCAGCTCCAGGGACACTATGACACGTGCAGGCACCAGCTCCTGCTGGCCCAAGGGCTCCTGGCAGGTGGGTGGGATGCGGCTTCGAGACAGGGCCGGGGAGCCCTAGAGACCATCGTGGCCCCTCAAGGCCCTTCAAGGTGGCGTCCAGGCCACAGTGGGCTGCTTGCCTTGTGCCGCTCCAGCATTATTCAGTGTCTTTGACGTGGTCCCTGGCGGTGACTGCCCACAGCGAGAGGGGCTGTCCCTGCCCAGACGGTGCATGCCCACGCTCAGCCTCTCTGCAGGTCCTGAACCTCTTACAGAAGCCGCTTAAAGTCATGCCGGCTCTGCCCTCTCTGTAGATGCCAGGGAGGACTCAGAGGTCCGACTGGCACCTCATCCTGTGTAATGGCTCCCCGGACCTCGGGGCAGTCACAGGCCGATCCCGTTACTAAGATACTGCAGCCGAGGCCCATTTGGGAGCTTTTTAGGACAATGGAATCATGATTTTGAAGAGCCGTTTGCGAAGCACTTTCCCCGTGCATTATGTTAATTAATCTTCCAAGTGACCCGGCGAGGCCGGCGTGAAAGCCTTGCTCTGCTCGCCGTATTCTAGTGATCAGAAACCCACCCCTGTGGGATCGTGGCGTTTTCCACAGCAAGTGGGTGATGGGGTCCAGGCCGGAGTCCAGCCCTCTGCCTGCCCCCAACCCCCTGTCCCTGAGCTCTGGTTGCCCCTTCAGCATCACTAGCCTTGGCCAAGGGGCGGGGGTACGGATGCGGGGTCAGTCCTGGCTTTCTGAGTGGGGTGATGCTCACAAGGGGGGTGGTCTGAGAGTGACCGGAAAGGCCACGGCAGGAGAGGGTCTTGGAAGGGAGCTGGTTCCAGAGAGGAGGCCAGCTGTGACTGCGTTAGTGACCACTCCCGAGGTCAGTGAGGAAGCCGGGACAGTCCCCTCCCGTTTCCCAGTGCTTCGCATCTATGAAGGAATCAGCATTTCCACATTCACACCTTCTGCCTCTCGGCAGCCACGAGAACACCTGTCCTTCCCTCTTGGCCATTAAACCCCTTTGCCTGAATTTCTGGTTTTGTTTTTGTTTTTGTTTTTTTCTTTTTGGGTCACACCCGGCGATGCACAGGGGTTACTCCTGGCTCTGCACTCAGGAGTGACTCCTGATGGTACTCGGGGGACCATATGGGATGCTGGGAATCGAACCCGGGTTGGTTGCATGCAAGGCAAAAGCCCTACCCATTGTTCTATCACTCTAGCCCCCTCACCTGAGTTTCTGAAGCCCGTGGCAGAGTGACACTATTTCCTTCCTCTGGATTTCCAAAAGAGCTTTTTTTTGAGGGAGTGGGTAGGAGGGGGTTGAAATAGTATCATTTACTCACTTCAGTCCTAATGACTGTGGATTAATACTCAGCATGATGGCTATTGAACGAGACCATTGATTTGAGGGAGGGGACAGCATTCATTTTGATTGAGGGAGCCCTGGGGCCCGAGCCGGGAGGTAAGAAGGGGAAGGTAGAGGGGGTTGGTTAGCTGTAGAAGGGGTGATGCTGGGAGTGGAGCCGAACAGGTAGGGCTTGGTGGGGTTCTGGTTAGGCCCAGAGTTTTCTGAGTTCTACATGACTCACTTCCATTTTCAGAAGCGGGCTGGAGGTCCTCTTGGTCCTTTTTGTGATCCAGTTCAGGCAGATTCTTTCTCCCTAATTACTCTGCCCCCCTAAAGCCCCAGAGTGGGGGTAAAGACTTCAACATTAAAAAAAATGGTTGGGAGGGCCGTTAGGACAGAGAAGGGACCACTAGGACAAATGATAGTTGGAAATGGTCACTCTGGACAAGAACGGAGCACTGAAAGGAGGTAAAGAGATATGCATGACAATCTTTCTTTTTCTTTTCTTTTCTTTTTTCTTTTTGGGTCACACCCAGCGATGCTCAGGGATAGCTCCTGGCTCATGCACTCAGTAATCACTCTTGGCGGTGTTCGGGGGACCATATGAGATGCTGGGGATCGAGCCTGGGTCGGCCTCATGCAAGGCAAATGCCCTACCTGCTGTACTATCACTCCGGCCCATACACACACACAGACACACACACACACACATACACATTATGTGTTTGTGTATACACACATATATATATATATTTTTTTTTAACAAACTAGACTGGAGTCTTTCTCCCTGCTTCCCTCATCACTAATCATAGGGACTCCTCTATTCCATGAGGTAAGAAGGTAAGTTGGGGGCCCTGAAGAGCTTATTGGGCCGGAGAGCATCCTCATCTGCTCACGTCCATTCGGCACAATGGAGAGCTGCCCCTAAACCCTGAGCTGGGCGTAGAACCCCTCCCCCCCAGCAATGCCAGGTGTGGCTGCCTTCCAAAAAAAGAGAAAAAACTGAATTGTGGGATGAGGGGGCTGTGTGTAGGGCGAGGAGACTGGAAGGCTGCTTTATAGTCAGCAACTAGGGTTTCCTGGATCCGCCCTGCCCCACTTCTGCCCACACTCTGCGAATGTGCCATCTGCTCTGTGGCATGAGGGGTCTTTGTGGTCCGCACTCAGCCCAGAGTGGTATGCAGCTAAGGGACACCCCACCATCATGGGCAGGTGTGCCATAGAGTGCCGTGTTTTGTTTCGGTTTTGATATTTTTGGGGGAGCGTCCACACCCGGCAATACTCTCGGCTCTGCACTCAGGAATTACTCCTGGTGGTGCTCAGGGGCCCATGTAGGATGCTGGGGACTGAACTCGGGTCAGCTCCTTGCAAGGTAAATGCCCCTCCTGCCATCCTGGGACTTTGGCCCAAGAGCTGACGTGTCACTGGCTCCACTCTCCAGGGCCCAGTGGCACGTGGCTGTCTCCCCAGGCTCCCTGTGAAAATCTCTCCGACACGCCCCACTCTGGCTTCTCCATTTCCTGGTGCTACCGAGTGGGCCTGTTCCACTGATTGTCTGCCCTGCAGCCCTCCTCAGAGTTCCACTGCCTGCTGCCTGCCTCCCTGTTGGTGCCATGGTGCGAGGTGCAAGTGTTGTGTTGCTGATCTCAGAGAGGAGGTTGGGGCTGGAGAGTGAGCTCAAAGGGCCGGAGTGCAGGCTTTGCATGATGGAGGCCCGGGATTCATCCCCAGAACCACATGGTCCCCTGTGCCCCACCAGAAGTGATTCCTGAGTGCAGAGCAAGGAGTAACTCCTGAGCACTACCAGGTGTGCCCCCCCAAACAACAACAACAACAACAACAACAAAAACTCAAAATGAAACACTTAATCACTTAACTTCCCGTTAGTCGTCGATTTGCTCGAGCGGGCGCCAGTAACGTCTCCATTTGTCCCTGTC
>JAOXYA010000041.1:7086860-7101298 GCA_028565675.1 Sorex palustris
ACACTTCTCTCTCTCTCTCTCTCTCTCTCTCTCTCTCTCTCTCTCTCTCTCTCTCTCTCTCTCCCTCTCTGTCTCTGTCTGTCTGTCTGTCTTTCTCTCTCATTTTCCTTTTAGGCTCTGGGGTCTGCATTGTTGCTGAAAGCCTATCAGGCATATCCCTTTACCTCCTTCCAGCACTGAGTTCTTGTCCAGAGTGACCATTTCAACTCTCATTGTATGGTATGATGTGGTGTGGTATGGTGTGATATGGTGTGGCATGGCGTGTTGTGTTGTGGTGTGTGGTATGGTATAGTGTGGTATAGTATGGTATGGTATAGTGTGTGTGGATTGGTATAGTGTGGTATGGCGTGGTATGGTATGGTGTGGTATGATGTGGTATGATATGGTGTAGTGTGGTGTAATGTGGTATGGTATTGTGTGGTATGGTATGGTGTGGTATAGTTTGGTGTGGTATAGTGTGGTGTGGAATGGTATGGTGTGGTATGGTGTGGTGTGGTGTGGTGTGGTATGCTGTGGTGTGGTGTGGTATGGTGTCTGGTGTGGTGTATGGTGTGGTATGTGATGTGGTATGCTGTGGTGTGGTATGCTATGGTGTGGTATGGTATGATGTGTGGTATGGTGTGGTATGGTGTGTGTGGTATGGTGCAGTGTGATGTGTTAGGGTGAGGTGTGGTGTGTGGTATGGTGTGTGGTGTGATATCATGTGTGGTATGGTATGGTGTGGTATGGTATGGTATAGTGTGTGGTTTGGTGTGGTATGGTGTGTAGTGTGGTATGGTGTGTGGTGTGGGATGGTATGATATGGTGTATGGCGTGGTATCATGTGGTGTGGTATGGTGTGTGGTGTGGTATGATACGGTGTGGTGTGGTATGGTATGATAGGGCATGTAGGGTGTATGGTGTGGTAGGGTGTGTGTTGTGGCAAGGTGTGTGGTATGCGGTAGTGTGAGGTATGGTATGGTGTGGTATGGCCATGTGGTGTGGGTTGGCATCAGGAAGACTGAGAACAGGAAGTCTCTTTTCCCGCACTTCCCCCTTCCTTCCCGTGTGCGAGCTGGCCCCTACCACGCGTCCACTCCGTGGCCGTCTCTGCCATCCCTCGACTCTGTCACTCAGGGAAACCACAGACACTTTCGTTTTTCTCCTCAATGTCGTGCTAGTTATTTCCCTTCATCTTGAACTACTGCTTTCTCCCGGCAGTATTTCAAAATTCTGTAATTAGACCTGCGACGCCAACTTAGTGTTTGTACATTAATAAAAAGCTCACCCATTACTGTAGCATAAATTGGTTTTTAAAAAATATTTTTGTAAGTGCGCTCCAGAGTAATTCATTTCCTATACGGTGGTGCTGGGAAGTTTGATGTATGCGTTGGAAGGTGCTGTTCTGGGGAGAGGCATAACGGCCCGGGGCCATGGGGCACCGAGGGCCTGGACCCCAATTCCTCCGCTCAGAGTCCTTGCTTGGCCCTGCCCACCCCCACCAGGCTGAGCATCTACCCTACAGCACCCCACTCTCCCGACAGCGGATTTCACCGTCTGCTGCTCTGCCCAGCACTGCCCCTTCCACTTTGAAAACTCTTGCCCTTTGCCAAGTCTGAGTCTCAGCCTTGTTCAGCCCCTCCTCCAGGGAGCCCTCTGGATTGATTCCCCCAAGGCATAGTGGACTCTGGGGGCATTAACATTGCTCTCTTCCCACAGGACCACCAGCTCTGAAGGGTCAGGACTTGGGGCTTCAGGGGCCCCAGTACGTCCCAGATGCCTCTCAGGTGCTCGGGAAACTCAAGCCTGTGCGTGCATGGGAGAGGGGCCTTCCGGTGAAATCTGGAAGTGCGTGGCATTTTCTAAAACAATTGAGACTCTGTGGTTTTAAGTGCTATTAGTTTCTCACGCACAGGGTCCCAAGACTACATCTTTCCGCAGTGTACCTCTCCCTGACTTTAGGACCCCCAAACCCTTTGTTCCCACTGCCCTTCCCCAATTCAGTTGTGTGGGTCAGTTCTCTACCTTCTGACAGACTTCACTCGGCCGTCCAGTTCCATCCATGGTGCTGCAAATTGCATGGTTTTGTTCCTTTTAGAGCTGCATAGTATTCCACGATGTGTGAATCCCACAACTTCTTGATCCGTTTGTCTGCAGTTGGGCGTTTGGGGTACTTCCTTTTCTTGGCTGTTGTACTGAGTGTGGCAACGAACAGAGATGTGCACGTACACCTTTTCAGTCAAAGTTTTGTGTTGTGGGTGTAGATGTTTGGCTGCATGTTGTAGTAGAGGGAAGGGAAGGGCGTGGGTCTGCCTGGGGTGGGTCAGCGTCTGCCGGAACGTCTTTCTCCCCACTCAGAGACCCCTCCGCCAAAGCTCGGTGCAGAGCCCCCTCCTGCGACTTCTGCTTCCATCCTGAACCTGGACGGCGGGGCCCGTGGCTCCCTGTGTTGTGTGGCCTTGTGGCCCTTTGCGTCACCCCAGTCTTGAACTTGAACTGTGCCTTCCACCTAGCGGGGATCCAAAACACTGAAGTCCAACCAGGGGCCTGCTACAGCGTAAATATTTTCTCCAAAGCCGGTGTCACGTGGGAGCAGCTTATGGTCAAATCACGCTGCGGCTGAAGGCTCCATTCACAGCCGGTGCCCACCTTCGTCTGAGAGCCTCAGAAGCATAGCTGCTCCGTGAGACCATTTCACAGATGGAGAAAAGTGAGTCTCTGAACAACTCCTCTCCCCCAACCCCTCCTTGGCTAACTGGTAGGCGACCGGGACTTCTGTGGGCAGCTTCTCTGGTCTCCAGAAGGACTCTCCCATGTCCCTTTGCCTCAGCCCCAGGTGGGCATGTGGGGTTCCTGTGGAGCATTTCACGGAGCAGGAGAGGGGACCAGAGGGGTCTGGGGGTCTCTGCCCACCCAGGCAACTTTCCTGCAGGGGCTGCTGAAGGTCCTTGGGGCAAGGAGAGCACCTGGGGCCCCAGATCTCCCAGGCAGACTGCTCAGTGGACGAAACCAAGGAGATGCTGGGATTCTGCCCCACACCCGCGCTCTGGTATTTGCTGTGGCCGGCTGCGAGGGGGGCCAGGGAGTGTCGGAAACTCTGCGGAGTCCAGACTTTCCACCCAGACTGAGGGTGGCAGGGCTTCACCTGTCCCAGGCACAGGGCAATCTTCTTCGTCCTACATAGTACATAGTACTTGCAGTAAAATGACCCCCACCCCCACCTCTCTCTCTCCCTCCCTTCCTCCCTCTCCCTGTCTCTCTGTCTCTGTCATTGTCTCTGTCTCTCTGTCTCTGTTATTCTCTCTCTCTCTCTCTCTCTCTCTCTCTCTCTCTCTCCTCCCAGCTGGGGAACCTGAGGCTTGGCATATTGCAGAGTTGCCAGCTGTCCTGACATTTATTTTTGCTGCCAGGCCAGGGCTTGAACTACAGGGTGTAGGAACTGAACTCAGCCTGCTGTCTGCAAACTGTGTACTCCAGCCCTGCTGCACCCCCCAGCCCCAGAACATCCTCCCAGACTCCTGTGCATCTCCCCAGCACCCAGAGCATCCCTTCATCCCCAGAGTATTCTCCCATCCTCGAGAGCATCCCTCCAACCCCCAGAGCATCCCCCAGCGCCCAGAGGGTCCTTCCAATCCCTGGAGCAGCTCCTGAGCTTGTCCCAGTGATTTTAAACAATTTCACGGGACCAAGAGATAAGTCAGTGGGAAAGACACTTGCCTTGCACACAGCTGACCCTGCTTGGACCCTAGCGCCCCATATACAACCCCTCCCCCCAGCTCCTACCAGGAGTGGTCCCTGATTGCAGAGCCAGGAGTAAGCCCTTAGCACCGCAGGGTACGGCATGAAGTCCAACAGAATGAAATAAAGACGCTGTCCTGGGATGAAGCAGTGCCTGTCTGTTTAGGGCGCCCTCAACCCCCCTCGTCTGCTGACTTGGTCCAGGGGGCCACCCTGACCTGGGCTGTAATGGGAGGTTTGGTGACGGTGGTGGCAGTGCCAGCAACCAGATGAGGAGGGTGGCGTGGGAGCTGAGTTGTGGGTGATGGAGGGGGGTCTGGGGAACATGGGAGTGTGCTGGAGGGTGGGCTGGGGTCTGGGAGTCATGGGACCTTGTTGGGGGGTGGATGGGAGTGGGGTTCACAGGAGCATGCTGGAGGGGTGGGCTGGAGGTGGCTGGGGGTAAGGTGCTGGGGTTGTAGGAGCACATGGAGGGGCAGAAGTGGGCACCGGGAACATAGGAGCATGCTGGAGGGTTGGTCTTCGGGGACAGTGGCTGCTGCAGGCCCATGGAGCTGGGGGAGAGGAAGCTGGTGGCAGAGCCCGGGGCCACGCACGCCCACGTGAGCACTGATGGATGGGCGGTGACAGGGGAGCGGAGTGGAGGGGAGCCTCGGGCACTGGCAGAGACGGCCGGGCCCCTTCTGGCAGCAGAAGCTGTGGGGGCAGTGAGCATCTCTAGGTGGGGTCGGGGAGCCCCTGTCATGCCCTCCCTCTGGGGGAGATTTCCTCGCTGTTGGAGACCCCCAAGCTAGGGTGGGCACTGGGCCCTTCCCTCACTGCTGTGACGGGTGGGGGCAGCGGCATGTTTGGGGGCTGCGTCAAGGGCTAGGGGCTGTTCCTGCCTCTCCTAGTAGCAACTGCGGGATGTGGGCGGACACTGCATGTGTGGGTGTGGCCCTGGGTGGTCTTATATGCGGAGGGGCAGAAGGGCCTCCGGTGGGGTCCAGCCAGGGTGCAGAGCCCGAGGAATCTGGGCTTCTCGACCTCTTCCGCCCTCCCTCGGAGGCGCCTGGCTGAGTGATGACACCCGGGTGGTGCCATCAGTCTGTCCTGACCCGCAGGAAACTGCTGAAACCCTGGCAGGCCAAGCTGCAGGCTGAGCTACGGACACCCCTGGTGGATCCTTCCTCTTGCCCCAGCGGGGGCCTGCACAGGCTCTCATCCACCTTCAGTGTCCTGGGAAAGAAGGTTCTGGAAGCTTGGCTCTGGGCTTAAGAAAGCACCCCCTTGACCTCAAATGATTTGGTTTGAGCTTTTATTTGGAGCCAACAGTGGCTCTGACTTCCGGGAGCCACAGTCGGGGGATCAGAGGAGATGCAGGACCTGTGTCCGTAGTCCCTGTGAGAAAGGGATGCAGGGAGAGGAGAGCTACTTTGCTTCCATCTCATCAAGGAGGGCTTCCTGGGGGCTGTGCTCTGCAAGCTGAGACCTGCAAAGGACAGAGCCAGTTCAGAAAGCAGGACCAGCATGTGCAAAGGCACGGAGGTCAGAAGGGGGTATTGGGCATGAGGAAGAGTCTCTTATGGGACTGGAAGTGCATGTTAGGGTTGGGGACTGGGACGGGGTGGCAAGGAGAAGCGGGTGAGAATGTGGTTCCTCTGTGACTCTCCATGGCCTGCAAGCATTGACCAGTATTTTCCCTGTTGGTGGGCCCAGGGGGAACTCAGGCTGGCTGGGCCGTGAGGCAGAGAAGCTAGATAGAGCAAAGGAGTGCAGAGGGGTGCACCCTCTGAAGTTGGAAGGAAGCATCTGATTACAGGGTCAGCCGGCCTCCCCCCACTCCCGGCTAATCTTCCTTTACTGAGCTAAGATAGATGATCATGGAAGCATCCCCACACAGACCCACCCCTGATTGCCTTCATGACTTCCTGAGCCTTTTATGGTCCTGCTGGGAAAGGTGTTTTATTTTCCTGCTTTCACCTCTCCATTTTCGGGCGGTAAATAACCAGTTTCTGAGGAGCAGGAAGGACGTCAGTGCAAGGCCAGGTGGGGGTCCACCTGCTCATCAGAAAGAGCAGGACCAGCAGAACGGGTGGACTCAAAGACCCAGGGTCAGGAGATGGAGAGAGAGAACAGGCCAGAGCGTTTGCCTTGCAGGCACCTAACCTAGGTTCGATCCCCGGTAACCCAGATGGTCCTCCAAGTGCTGCTTGGATGTGATCCCTGAGCTGTGCAAGGAATAAGCTCTGAGCACTGCCAGGTGAGGGCCAGAACCCCAAAGCCAACTAAAAAAGCCCAACCCATGAGGTCAGAAGGAAGTGGGGGCCAGGAAAGGCCCCTGGGAAGTAGAACATTCCCAACAGTGGCTAATGGCTTCAGCACCAACATAATAAAATGGATGAAGTCTTCCTTCAGCAGAGATGCTTTCTCAGTGATGCTTGGCTTAGATGGGTGATCGTGTGAGTTTGTTTACACACGTGGAAACATAAACTTGGAGAGCCAAGGGGTCGGGTGGGTGGGTGGATGGGAGGGATATTCTGGTGGCCCCCAAAGAGGGCCCAGTGGGAAGGAGCCACTGCACCTTGTTCAATCAGCACCTCATTGCCACATGGGCCACCCGCACACCCGTCCCAGGCCTGTGTGAACAGAGCCAGAAGGGAAAGGATTGCGTTTTCGTGGCCTGCTGGAGATCTGTTGCTGATACCAGCTCGCAGAGACCCTTCAGCTCCACTCCCCCCAATTTTCTGAGCTTGTTGCATCACATCGAAAACTCTCCAGTGGTCCTAGTGGAGATGTCCACTGTGGATCATTGGCAGGCTTGTGACTAGCGCCCGGTGTCTGCCCTCTACCACCCTGGCGGGCTGTTGAAACTCTTTTCCAAGCACGTGGCAGAGGACCCAGAGCATCAGGCAGGGCGAGGAACCGTGTGGCAGGATGCAGACCCGTAGCCGCTCTTTCCTGGGCGCCCAGTGCGGCCCTGGGCACTTGGCCCTGAGCGTTTGCTCGGGGATCTTTTCGGCAACGGGATGGGGTCTGCTGATTTGGAAGCAAGAAAGAAGGCCGAGAATCAGAGACAAGCCAGCGAGATGGTGAATTCATCCCCAGTCCCTAGTGGGACAGAGAGGCTGCTGATGGTCACGGGGGTTAGGGCAGGGGTGGGTGGGGAGTAGCCAGGCCCAGCTCAGCAGGTTTCCAGAAAGGTCTACTCACTTCCCAGCCAACATCTCCTTTTTTGCCCTAAACCCAGCTGGTTGCTTAGAGCTGAGTGGGTCCGGCAAGAGCCGAACCAAGGGTTGGAGCTATGCAGAGAGCACCTGCCCCCCTGCCCCAGCGGGGTCCATGCCCAAGGCTGTGGATGTTGCCGGTGGGCTTCCTGCTGCCTCAGGCTGCTCTATGGGGGTTCCACCATGCCCTGGCACCCAGATCCGTCCAGCACTGCCTTCCCTTCTGCTCTGCCATGGTCCGAGGCTACTACTCAAAGTGGTTCATACTTTCCCGCAACCATATGGAATAACAAGAGAAAAAAGAAAAAGAAAAAGAAGCCCCCCTCAGCAGGAGGCAGGGGGTGTTGCTGGCAGATGGGGCTTTGAGCAAGGAGAAGGTGGACCCCCCCACCTCTCGATAGTAGATCCGCCCCCTTTTTCCGGTCTGGTAACCAGGCTCCATCTCTGTCCCCAGCATCGCAACAGCAGGATGCAACGCACGTGGACCCCAGTGATAAATAAGGGACGCTTTCAGAAAAATCTCATTCAAATTATTGCCGGATTTGTCTGTGAGCGAGATTTGTTTCTTCGCATGTGCTAATTGGTCCTGGCATTAATTAATCTGATTTCATTATATTCTCTTTAATTTGTCAAGATAGCATTTCGTTATTGGGTGATGGAACGCTTGGGAGGATTGTTTAGAAATCGGGATTCCCTGCCCCCCCCACCCCCCTTAAAGTTCCTGGAGAAAAGTCGTTATCAATTAAGTTAATTTGCATACACATTAGGTTAATCGTTTTAGTTTAGCCAAATTTGTGGAAATTTACATAGCAAATTGACCCTCCACATTTCACTTAAACATATGTAGCGTGCGGAGTGGTGCATTTTTGAGTTGCTAATGAAACTGAGGTTATTTTACACGCTTCTTTTAGTAAAAGAGGTCTAATTAGACCAAGTAATTTTTTATTTCATCCGTAATTGCAAAACAAATAAGCTTCTTGGCATTTTTTTCCCCCCGCGGCAGCGTGGCACGGACAGGGACTTTCGCAGGAAAGTCATGTTTTCCTAATTAGGCGGGTTTTGATTCTCGCTCACTGCTCATGCCGTTCTTCCCAGCCTCCGCCTAGGTGCTCTTCTGCCTGAGTTGCTAAGCCTCCTGGTGTACCTATTAATAGAAGACTCCCCCACATGCAACCAATGAAATTAAAAAAAAAACAGAGCTGGGAAGGCAGGGTGGGAATTTTGACAGATTTGTTTAAAAAAAAATATTTTTTTAATACCAGGGAGGAGAAAGTTGAATTCAAATCCGCGGGTCTGGATTCTCTGCATCAAGAGAAGAGAGAGGAAAAATAGCTTTTTCCCTCCCCGGCGAGGGGAGTTTGCGTAAGTCAGGGGTGGTGTCTTGAAAGTGACTCTGTGGGCTGGCTTGGTGGATGGTGGAGCAGGGGCTGCCGGCTCCCCATCCAGGCTGGTGCCCCCCAGAGCTCCCGGCCAGGTGGGTCAATGAAGTCTGAGCAGAGAGTCTGGGGGCAGAACCTCTGGCTGGGATGTGTTGGGGAAAGAGGAGGAGGAGAATTGGGTCAGCTGGAAGCCAGAAGTCTGACTCTGACACGCCAGAGCTTGGCCCGCATCTGCTCTGTCTCCTGTCAGAACCTCTCTCCCTCTCGCCCTAAGTTTGCTGAGTTGAAGAGTAGAATGGACCGTAGTAAGAGCTGGGGGCCAAAGAGATGGTACAGTGGCTAGTGCGCTTGCCTTGCATATGGCCAACTTGGGTTCCAGAGGGTCCAACACTCGGAGCATCAGAACATCTCTTAGGATTGAGGGTTCCCTGAGCCCCTGCAGGAGTGATCTCTGTGCTCAGAGCCAGGCGGAAGCCCTGAGCACTGATGGGTGTGGCCTTCAAACCAAACAGACCAAAAAATAAAATAAAATAAAAACAAAAACCAAGAGTATGGCCAATTGATGGGACAAGATATGCTGGACTTCCAGCAGGGAGTAGACAGTTTACAGGGCCTGCAAGTCCCCACTCTCTCTCATTCCATAGCCCACGTTGTGTCTGAGCACCTTGGCTGGAGACCGGAGCCCGTTTGCATTACCCTAGAACCAGGTTCACCTCTGAAGACCTGTGGCCGCAGATGATGGCAGTCCCTGCTGGGATCCCAGAGGTTCAAGCCCCAGTTCCCATCCTGGAGCCTGTGGCTGTCCAGAAAGTCTTGGGGGGTCACGGGGTTCCCCGTCAGCAGCCTGGCTCATTTGCACAGGGGTCCCAAAGCATGGGAGACCCCCAGGAGGCCAGCTCGAGCTCCTGGGTGGCACATCACAGGGCTCCCTGGGTGAGTGTTGCTCTCGGGCCCTGCACTTTGGGGGGTGATCAGCTGAGGGACAGTCACTGGTGCCAGCCTTGGGCAAGTTGGATCTTTGGGAAAATTCTATTTCATTCACGCATGCCAGTCTCTGAAACACACAGAGCCGGTGGAGTCTGACGCTCTGGTTCCCCTCATCATCACAGGGGTGTGTCTCCCTGGAGCATCCCATGGGATACTCTTGTGGGTGACCACGGGGCCCCTGAGTGCCCGCACCTGAGACTGCATGCTCGCTGGGAGTGGAGGTAAGAGAAAGGAGTTTGTACAGGGCCTCTCTCCCGGCTCCAATGCCACCTGGCTCGTGGGTTTCTGCAGCGCTGGCTGGGGAGGGAGTTGGAGGTCGAAGGTCATGGGTAGGGCAGGATGTTTGTTCTCGAGCCATCCTGGCCTCTGTCAGTGGCCCAGGGCTCCCTGGAGGACAGACAAGGCAGCCTGATCAGGCAGTTCTCCTTCTCTGGGCTCTGCACGATGACTTTGCTTATTTTTTTGGGGGGGGCATCACACCCAGAGATACACAGGGGTTACTCCTGGCTTTGCACTCAGGAATCACTCCTGGCGGTGCTCGGGGGACCATATGGGATGCCGGGGATCGAACCCAGGTCGGCCTCGTGCAAGGCAAACGCACTCCCCGCTATTGCGCCAGCCCCATCTGCATGATGACCTTGAAGCGCCCTCCCAGAAGGCCTGCGTCTGACCCTGGTCCAAGCGAGGGGACAGGAGCAGCTCCAGGAGTGTTCTCAGAAGACCCCTCCCTTTCTCCACCCCTGTAACTGGACCTGGTCAGCACCCAACACTCAGAGCATCTCTCAGAGAATCTCTCAGGCTGGGGGTGGGTGGGGAGGGCAGGGCAGAGACCAAAGCGAGATGAATCGGTGTGTGTAGGAGGAGCAAGATGGAGTCACTCAGGCTCATTCACACTCCGCGCTGGGCCAGGGGCCGGAGGGAGGGCAGCGCGTCTGTCTCGGTCAGGAGCAGGACAGGGAGCCGTGGAGGGGCTCTAGGAGGGGAAGCAGGGAGGAGGGAGTATGTATGTCCTGAGCCATCATAACCTCAGGCTTGTGGACCCTGTGTGCCGCCCCCCTCACTCTGGCCACAGCTGGGACGTGGCCCCAGCAGTGGTGGGTCTGCTGCCTCCTCCTCCAGGGAGGCACCCGGCCTGTGTCCCCAGAAACCCGCGGCTTCGGGGACAGAGTGGCCAGCTGGGCTTCAAGACAGGCTTCTCCACTTCATTTTCCTGACAAATGTCCAGCTGCCGGGCACACGGCAGACCCCTGACGGCATGTCCGAGAGAGGCGCGGCCCTGGCTGGTCGACAGTTGTTTCGTACTTCAGGGTCCAGCCTCGAGGTTCAGGACTTGACCCTGGTGACGTGAGTGGCCGAGAGTCTGTGGATCTTTTCCTCGAGTCATGACTGCCAATTTCACCTTACTGATGTCACCGTCAGAAGCGTTCGGCTTCCGACATAACCTCCCAGCAGATAGAGGCTGAGAGAGAGCCGGAGAATTCTGCCTCTGGGCTGGGGTCACCACAGGCTCAAGCCAAGTTTGAGTCTTCCCGGCTCTCCCAGGTTGCGGGGGTCTCCAGCAACCACGTGAGTCCCCCTGGCTCCGCCTCTTCCTCTTTCCCACCAGCCGTGGCCCCCTGAGTTCCATCAGTCAACCCGGGTCCCACAGGACCAGGACCGGCCTGGGGCAGTGCCCGGGCGCTTCTCTCTGAGTCTCGCCTCCCGGAGGTGCCCAGCTGCGTGTGCCCCGAGGCTGCAGCTGCCAAGAGACGGTGCTGTGGGTTGGTATCAGAAGCTGAATGAGACACGGGCAGGTGGGCGGGCGGGCAGGGAGGGTCCTAGGGGAGTCGGGAGGCCGAAGCAGGGGCGACATGCCCGCCGAGCTGTGCCACCCCGGGCCTCAGTTACCTTCTTTCAGGACCGCCCACAGCGCCAGCTGTCATGGGTCCACAGCCTCGCCGCACCCACGCCCGGGTTGGGGCTGCAGTGATGGTGTCTCTTTCCTCTGACTCACCTGCAGAGCAAGAGCTGCAGTTACTCACCGAGTCACCACCTTGAGCCCTGCAGAGGCCGCTGGTGCCAGGAGCGGAACGCGCCAGGCCGGTGCTCGTCCACTTGTCCTGCTCTGGGCACTCCTGGCCTCAGTTGGGGGAGCCTGGCACCAGTGCCAGCCTCACTGTGACTGGAGAGCTGGGGGTGGACACTGAGCCCCGCTGGAGCAGGCTGGCCCGGCCTCAGCCATCTCTGCCCTGTCTTTTTAGTTTTGTTGATTGGTTGGTTGGTTGGTTGGTTTGCACCCTAGAGCTCAGGGTTGACTCCTGGCTCTGTGCTCGGAGATCACTCCTGGTGGGACTTGGAGCAGGCTGGAATTGGAGGCTGGGAGGGTGGGGCGTGTAATGCCAGGCATCAAATCCAGGTCATCAACGTGCGAAGCAAACGCCTTCCCTACTGTGCCATCTCTCTGGCCCACGTGGGGTTGAGATCCTTTGAGTAGAAAAACTTGTCTGAGCCCTCCTGGGTGTGAGACCTTTCCCCAACTTCTCCGGCACTCCCCCCACCCCACTGGGGAACTGCCACTTGGCTGGTGTTTGTGTAACTGCAGGCCGGGCGTGGGGGAGTGTGGACTGTGATCCAGAGCTTGAGGTGACAAGTTCAGACACACCTTATCTTGTGCCACGCAGGCTGGGCCAGGCCTTTTGGGGTCTGGGCAGTGCCAGGCATGAGAGGATGACAGACACTGTTGGTGAGGGCTGCTGTCCCTGTGCTCAGGAAGGCCCCAGAGGGCATCTCCTCTTTGCCACCCAGCTGCCTGCACCCACCCGCTCTTTCTAGCAGCCGAGACTGGTCGGGGTGGGGGAGGGTATGCCCCCCCCCCGCCCCTCCCCGCCCCTGCCCCGCCCCTGTGCCCCCTCGCTGATCCCAGAGTGGAAGTGGAAAGTGGTATTTCTGAATGAGGCTGACAGTTCACCAGGCACAGAAACCCACCCAGTTGTGACTCAGAGTTTGGGAAGTGCAGCTCGAATTAAGGAAATGTTAATGTATGCACTAGGCTTGCCTCCTGCCCACACAGGCAGGAGCTGGCAGGAGGAAGGCTGGGGTGGGGAGAGGGGGGGTACAGGGAGACAGGGAGGGGTGCTGGGGACAGCTCGGTCCCCAGGCTGCCTGGCCGCCACAGCTGGGCCCGAGAGCCCCAGGGGACAGGAAGAGAGGCGCTGGCATCTGGTCTCTGCCAGGCGAGTCCTCTGCCCAGAATGCAGGATCAGCTTGGGCATGGGGCGGGAAGCAGAGGACCCTGGAGTGGGGGTGGGGTGGGTGGAGGGACCTGTCTGTGTGCCCATGTGGGGCTGCAGAGGTGGGGCGGGGGCACTCAGAGCTGTCTGCCCCCCTGCCGCGGCTTGCCAATGCTACCCAGCCGTCCAGAACCCACGTCTTTTCCAAAGGAAGCCCTGGACGTGTAGAATAAGAGAGAGGTACCTGTCTCTCTTTGTGCTAACGCGGAGCGCCCGCTCCTCAGGGCCCTGCCACCCGGATTCTTCCTGGGCCTGGACCAGGTCCCCGGGGAGAGTCGGGGGGGGGGGGTGTTGGTCCAAGACCAAGGCCCCAGGGCTTGGCACGCGCCATTCCCAGTTCCATGGGTGGTGTTCGGGGGGCTTGCCACCACAGATGCCCCTCCTTCACTTTTGGTTCCCGAAAGCAAATGCCCTTGCGTTGGCCAGGCAGGGGCCTGTGTGCCCGCCCAGTTTGGGTCCTGGAGAAAGGCGTGTCCAGCCAGGCTGGGGCAGCTCTGGCCGCTAGGGGGCGCCCTAGGCACTGCTGGGAGGGCAGGTGGCCGCATCTCTGGGGTTCTAGGCCTGAAGGACACTGAGGGTTGGGTCTCAGGCCCGCTTCCGGTGGGGGAGGGGACCTCAGCAGGAGACTGGGGGGGCCGATCCCATGGGACCCTTCCTTCCCCACCGAGTACCCCTGGGAGCCCTGCCCGGGGCAGTGTTCCCAGGAGCGGAGACTTCGGGGAAGGGAACTCCCGGGGCCTTGGGGTCCACTTCGAGCCACGTGGACGAGCCTCCTCCCATCTTGCATGGCCACGAGATGCTTCCAAAACCGTTTCCCTTTCCCAGGAAAAGCACCGATTTAAAACCCCTGCTTCTTCTCTGGCCCCCTGCTCCCTCTCCTCCCCTTCCCGGGCCCTGAGTGTTTTAAATGCCAGTCTTCATGGTTTGATGGCGGATTTTACACTAACGCAGAGGATTACCTAGCTAATTTGACTAGAATAGACAGTGATTTTACACGGTGAAGCTGTTGCCTCCTGAGCGAACAGTTCCATTACGGTGGGCCGGCCTGCCGGCCTGCCCTCCTGGAATCATGAAGCCCAGGGCCGGCTACAAATGGACTCTGGGCCACTCTGGGCGGGGGTGGGTGGTGAGGGCTGCGTTGTTTTGGGGTGGTGGGGTCCTGGCTGGTTGCTGGCTATGTTTACCTGTTCCTTTGGGCCTTCGCTTCCTTATCTCCTTTCCTCAAGAACCAACTCATTCATCCTTTGGTGAGTAGTCCCTGGTTCATTTTATCCCTCTCTCCCACAAGCTTTTGCGGGGGGGAGGGTTGTCCACCAGGCACCCACACACTCAGAGGTCATTAGGGCACAGAAGCCCATCAGCCCTTTTCCAGCCCCTTCAATGCTCCCAGCCATGCGGAGGAATGTGGAGACTGAGCGTGCAGAACCCGTGGGTGAGATCCAGGACTGGCTCCGAGGCCGAGCACCCGAAGCCTCAAGTTTGATCCCTGGCACTGCGCCTTCATGCCGGGTGTGATCACAGCTCTGTCGTGTGGGGTCTGTCTCACGTGGCCCCGGCCCTTCTTTTTCATTCTCTCGTCCTTGTCATCACAGTAAGTGGGAAGCAGGGGTGAGGGCAGATACCAGCAATGTGTCAAGAATCAACCCAGAACGCAGAGCAGACAGGTGGCATGGGGCCCGAGGAAGCTGTGAGTGCGTGGGGCACGGAGAAAAGGCCAGAGGTGGGGCTGGAGCGATAGCACAGCAGGGAGGATGTTTGCTTGGGACACGGCCAGCCAAGGTTCGATTCCCATTGTCCCACACAGTCCCCCAAGCACTGCCAGGAGTAATTCCTGAGTGCAGAGCCAGGAGTAACCCCTGAGCATCGCTGGGTGTGACCCA
>JAOXYA010000041.1:7145729-7155748 GCA_028565675.1 Sorex palustris
TCTAATAATGTTTTGGATTCTGTATGGTATTTATTCTCTCTCTCTCTCTCTCTCTCTCTCTCTCTCTCTCTCTCTCCCTCCCTCCCTCCCTCCCTCCCTCCCTCTCTCTTTTACAGCCAGGGATCTATGTCTCGTTTCTTGCAGGTAGAGAGAGAATTTACCATTTGCCATTCAGCCTCCTTTCACACACAGCAAGAGCTTCTTCTTCCCTGCTGGGCAGCATTGAGCCTCAAAGCTATTTTCCCTAGCTACCATCTGGGGACTAGACTTGGTCACCTGTCAACGGGCAGAGATGAAACTGCTCACTAGGCCTCCTCTGACCTTATCCCAGGCAAAGGGAGGGTCATTTCCTCATTGCTTCCGGGTCAAGATGGAAGTTCAGCTTCTTCACGGGTTCCCTGTTGACATTGCAGGCAGGAAGTAACTGATAGCAGCAAGCCCTAGTTTGTACTTGGCCTTCCTTGACACCACTGATGGTGATGTCATCTGAGAGCCTTGAGAAAAAAAAAAATCTAGACTCCTTTCTCGGATGTTGGGAGCATGAGTTGGAGAGAAGCCAGGCTTAATTTTTATTTGCCCTTTGACTAGAGTTGAAAGGTTATTGTCTACATGTTTTCTGACTTGCTAAGATGAAGATCAGGTTGTTGTTGTTGTATGTGTTTGCTTTTTTGCTTGTTTGTTTTGTTTATTGGGCCACATCCAGCAGTGCTTACTCATGGCTCTGTGGGCAGGGATCACTCCTGGTGGTACTGGGGATCAAATGCTGATCTGTTGTATGCAAGGCAGTGAGCACCCTACCCACTGGGCTATCTCTCTGGCCCCATGTGTGCTTTGTTTATGTTTGGAGACCATGCATGGGCATTTTTTAGCTTGCCGGCTTCCTGATTTTGAGTTGGAAAGGAATTTTGAGTTGGAAAGGAATCCCAGAGAAGCTGACAGCATATTCCTAGAGCCTAAGTTCTCTGGATGACCTGCCTTTTCTCCACCTTTCCACATTGGGTTGTGTTTTATAGATAAGATAAGAATGTTTCATTTTACTTGGTAGAAAGATTAGGCAAAAGCATCTCTGCTGCGTCTTCCCAGGAGTGGAAATCTGTTTGCAGCTTTGTGTTTTGTTTTGTTTTGAAAGCGTTGGTTTGGAATATCTTTTCCCCCCATTCTTTAACATTTAACCCATTTGTGTCTTTATAGTTGACATGCTTATTCTGTAAGAAGTAAATGGTTCGATCTTAATTTTGTATTTGATTTCATTAATTAAAAAGTTTAAAGTCAATTTAAATAGGAATATCTTATTGATACTTTTAGGTTTAAATTGATTATGTTGTTCTTTATATTTTGTTTGTTCCATCTTCCTTTTTTCCTACACCCTTTCGAATACATTGAATATATTTAAAAATTTCATTTTATCTTGCCTGTATCATTAGCTGTTGCTTTATTTTATGTTACACTGGGGTTTATAATAACTTTTCATCAGCACAGTTTTAGTTGTTAGTGTTATTATACTAATTATTAAAATAATACAAAAATGTGTCAATAGTATACTTTTCTTTCTCCCTTCCTATAATTGCTCCCTTTAGTTCTAAACTCCATACTGCCGTGCTCATATTTTTGCTCACTTTCTCAGCATAATAAAGAATAATGCATATTTATCTTGATAATTATCACTTACTTTTTATTTCCTTGTAAGATCCACATTTTATCTGGTGTCACTTTCCTTCCATCCAGTGACTGGTTCTTAACATTTCCTGCTAGAGTGGGTCAGCTACTGATAGATTATTCTAGCTCTTAGGGACCTAAAAGTCTCTATATTATTGTTGCTTAAGGAAAGATATATTTTTCTGGGTATACAATTCTAGGCTTACTTTTTTTTTTTTTTTGGCTGTGCTTAGGGTTCCCTCTTGGATCATTCTTGAAGGATTTAAGGAAATGTGGTGCACTGGAAATCAAACCCAGGTTGGGCACACTCAAGGCATGTGCCTTACCTGCTGTACTGTCGCTTTGACCCCCCCCCCCAACACTTACCTTTTTTGTTTTGGATTTTTTGGGGGATCATAACCTGCTGTGTTCAGGGGCTACTCCTGGCTCTGCACTCAGGAATCACTCCAGGCGGTGACCATATGGGATGCCAGAGATCGAACCCAGGTCAGGCTCATGCAAGGCAACTGTATTACTGCTCTAACCCCAAGGGTTACCATTTTTAATTTTAGACCTTCAGTGCTTTCGCTCCCCAGTCTTTTCAGATTTTTTGTTTCCAATAGTCAGTGAGGACTGGAAGGAAAAGGGGGACAAAGAAGGAGACAAACATCATCAGTGTTGGGTTCTAAGGGAGCGATGGTGCCCAGGGACTGGGTGGTCCAGCGAGGCTTGGCCGGACAGAGGACAGACTCCACTCAGCAGTGCCAGGCTTCCCATCACCCAGGTGAGAGAAAAGAGATGGTACTAACGGTACTATGGGTGATTCATACCCCAGCGTCTGTGGTAGGAGGTGATCGCATTTGGGACCACATCACAGAATGTGGAGGTCATGAGAAATGGGGACAATGAAAGGTTTCTGAACGCGTGGTTGTGAGCAAATAATACAAACTCAGCAGTACCCTGAACTCCAATGTTTCTGGTGGTGCTTTTCTGGCCCCGTGTAGGAAAAAGTCCAAGTGTAGAAGTCCCAGTGTAGACGGGGGATGTGTGAGGAAGCGTGCATAGAGCTAACCAGGTACGGTGGGCGGGGTCCAGTCTCCACAAGTGGGGCTGGGTGGGTGGCTGGAGGGTGTCTGTGGGGAGGGGAGTTAGTCACAGGCTCCAGCGGGGCTGGGGGTGGCCAGGTCCTGGGAGGATCAGAGACATTGGCAGCTTACCAGGTCCCCCTGGGTGGGTGCCAATGGATGCCAGGCAGCCCTGTGTACCTGCAAGGAGGGCTTGGGTCGCAGGGGTCCAACAGGGAGGCTTGCCACTTCCCTGATGCCCAGCCAGTGCCCCCAGCTGAGTTCTCGAATGGTCAGGCTGCCCACTCCAGAGTGGCTTTGGCTCCTTCCTGGCTGGGTGATGCAGCTCTGACTCTGTATCTTTTTCTGGAGCATCCTTGCTGGCCCGTGATTCCCAGAGCTGTGTGCCCCATTCCTCCCTCTGACCTTTGCTGTTGCTGGGCTGCAGATGGACCCACACCGCCTTCCAAGGCAGGCGCAATCCTCTGCTCCAAGCACATCCACTGTCCTCCTGCCCCCGGCGGAGCCTCCCTCCTCCCCGCCATCCTTTCTCCCCATGCCGGACTCTTCCTCTGAGCCCCAGCCAGAGTGCTGCTCCTCCACGTCCCCTTTGTGATTTCCTGAGTTCACAGCAGGGTCCTCTCCTGCAGTGACTCACTTTCCAACCCTCGCCTGCTGGCGTCCACCTTCCCTGTCCCTGTAAAGTGATGCCAGCAGCTGCCACAGTACCCTGGACTCACAGTGCCTGACTTCAAAGCCCACAAGACTCTCATGTTATTGATTTCCTTTGTTTTCTTACTTATTTATTTATTTTTATTTTTTGCTTTTTGGGTCACGCCTGGCGATGCACAGGGGTTACTCCTGGCTCTGCACCAGGACTTACTCCTGGTGGTGCTCAGGGGACCATATGGGATGCCGGGGATCGAACCTGGGTCTGCTGCATGCAAGGCAAACACCCTACTTGCTGTACTATTGCTTTGGCTCCTGTTTTCTTATTTATTATACATTTTGGGTCTCCCAAGTGGCTCTTAGGGATGCCCAAGGTGGGCATTGGGCAATGACTTTCACAGGCAAGGGTCTGTGGTTGTGGGGCCTCTGTGATTCAGGCAGGATGGCTGGGAGTGCTCTGAGACCCTCAGAGCTGCTCGAGGAACTCTGTGGTGCAAGGGACTGAGCCCAGGTTGGGCACCTACAAGGCTTGTGCACTGCCTGCTGTGCTGTTTCTCAGCTTGCCCTGAGATCATTAGTCAGATTTTTTTTGTGTGTTTGTTTTATATGGGTCACACCTGCTGATGCTCAGGGGTTCCTCCTGGCTCTGCACTTAGGAATTATTCCTGGCGGTGCTTGGGAGAAACTAGGGGATGCCAGGGATCGAAGTTGGGTTGGTTGCATGCAGGGCAAATGCCCTCCCTGCTAGACTATGACTCCAGCTCGTGGTTTCCTCGTGGGTGAACTAGATGCGGAGGATGCCCGTGTGATAGTGCACCAAGACAACCCATGGTGGCCATGGTTGGTACCCAGGAAGTGACCAGGGCTGCGGATATGGTCCTCCCTGCCCATTATGCCTCTAGCACATGGAGGTTGGGTTATGGAGGGGATCATGAGGTGACTCACTCTTTTGAGGTACTAAGGAGCTGTCAGTGGAGGAGGCAAATGAAGCAGCTGCTAGCAGGGTCTTCCCCAGATCTGCATGCATCTGTCGGTCTCTCTGGAAGATGACTGTGGTTTGCTGGCATGTCCCCACTCACACTGAAGACCTCCCCTCTCCCCAGAGGTTGTAAGCCACTGGGGGCCAGACTCTGTGTTGTACCAGGGGCAGCGGGTGTCCACTGGGTGATGGTTAGTGATGCAGGAGACACAGCCGGCAGGTGAAGCACTGACGATGAACCACAGACAGCCTCATCCCAGGAAGGGGATGGCAGAGAGGCAGGGAACCCTCCAGGGGCACCCTGGGCCTGTCTCTGATGGCCCCTGGGACATCCTCTGCTTCTGCCTTTATTTGTGTATTTTGCAGTGCTGGAGATTGAGCACCTACATGCAAGGCATGAGCTTGACCACTGAGCCACATCTGCAGCTCCTGGGCCCAACTTTATGCTCCCTAAGTGAGTGAGGGAAGCTGGGGGCAGCTGCCCTTGCTGGAGCCAGTGTGGGAGGGACAGGAGGGAGGCAGGAGGGGTGGGGAGACTGACTTCCAGGGGAGGCTCTCAGCTCAGCACTGGGGGTGTGGGGCAGAGATGTACTCCTGCATGAACTCCTTCCAGAACTTTCTGACCCAAGAACTGAGGCCCGGAAGGCTCCTGACACTGACCTGGGACTCCTTAGACCATGCCCGGCTGGGTGTCCACCTCATTCTTGTGGACACTCCAGGCCTGCCTGCTCCTGGATGGCCATGGGGGACACTTGTCCCTTGAGCGCGGGGCTGCTCCAGCCAGGCAGTTAGGTTGGGGGATGGGGTGGGGGTTGCTCTCAGCGCTTGGGAATCTGATGTGTGTGATGCAGGGCAGAGCAGGACAGAGCGAGGGAGAAAGGATTTATGCTCCGATTATGCCGCCCGCTCTGCTGTGTGATAGGAACATGGCTTGCCAATAAAGACGGGCTTTACGGCCCCGCTGACAACGGGGGCCGGAACGTCTCCAGCAGGAGATAAAGTCAGGGGAGATGGATTAGGCTCTGTCGGGAGCCCAGCTGGGAGCTCCACACCCCACATGTAGGCCAGCGCAGGATGACCCGATGGCAGGGGTCAGCCCGGCTTGGTGAAGGGGCGTCTGGCTCCCTCGGAGCCAGGGGCCCCCTTCTCTGTCTCTTTCCAAGAAAATGCTAATGAGGTCTGAAACATTCTAATCACCACATCTAATTACAAAAAAAGGAGTAAATCACCAAACAAAATTAGTTTTCAGAGGCTTAATTAGCACCAGAAAGAGTAATTAATAAGCCAAACAGGAAGTGACTGAGATGGGGGGTGGGGGGCGTGTAGCCCCCATAGAGGAACCTTGAGGGAACTCACAGGTTTCTGCAGCTCCCCAGGCCCAGAAGTTCCTGCTCTTCTGAATGGGGCGTACAAAGTTGCCGGGACATTCCATCCAGTGCCGTTTCTTACCAGGTGTGGTGACCAGATCCGGGCAGCAGAATCAAGAAAACTAGGGACTGAAGTGATAACACAGCCGGTAGGGCACTTGCCTTGCATACAGCCAACCTGAGTTCGATCCCCGCCGTCCCATATGGTCCCCCGAACCTGCCAGGAGTGATTCCTGAGTGCAGAGTCGGGAGTAACCCCTGAGCACTGCTGGGTGTGGCTCCAAAACCAAAACAAACAGGAAAACTAGACAGATCCTCACCTTTTCCCCACCCGCTACAGTGCTCCGCGTCTTGAGGTGGAAATTCCCTACTGACCCAGCAACCCTTTGGCAGGTGAGAACAAGCTTTTGTCCAGTTCGAATTGGCTGGCTGCCGAGGCCTTCCTGCCTCTGGCCTCAGTTCTTGGGTTTGTATTTCTTTCTTTATTTATTCATCTTAATAGTCGCATCATATAAATAAAACACCATTACAAAAATGTCGTGGAAAGTTCAAACCTATTCATTATCCATTTCATACGGATTAAAATTGTCATCAAGGCTGTTCGCATTCGACTTGCATTCCTTTCCTCCTAATGAGCCGGATAGAGAAGGCAAAGATGCTAATTCATCCTTACATCTCTATCATATCTTGGCTTTTACTATATAAAGCATCAAGGTCGCATTCTGGGGAAATGTCTTTTTACCAAAGGTGCTATAATAATAATGAAGAAGCAATTTGTTTCAGCAAACTGCCTGCAGTAATGAGGCTTAATTATAACCATGTTATTAATACCGCTGCTTAAGGTAATTCACTTCTGAGCGGGGTGCAGAACAGTAAACTATAATTTAAACAAGAATCGAGACCTAATTTAAATCATCGGATCCACTGCGGAAAAAGGCAAACAGAACGAGTCTAATCCACACGTGATTTAGCGCTTTCCTCCGCGCAGTTTCCGGGAGCTGGGGCAGGACTGTGGCGGGAGGGGCTCCCCTTCCCTCCCCGTGCAGAGCCCATCCGGGTGCTCTGGCCTCCCGACCCCTTCCCGAGCGCCTCTTTCCCCACCAAAGGCCAGGTGGCATGTCTGACCCCGGCTTCTCTGGAACCCGTCTTAGTGCTCCTATAGATTCTCTGGTGGGAAAAATACAGAGTTGGGCCAGAGTGATAATACACCAGGGAGGGCGTTTGCCTTATACGTGGCCAATCCAGGTTCAATCTCTGGCATCCTATATGGTTCCCCTGAGCACCGCCAGGAGTAATTCCTGAGTGCAGAGCCAGGAGTAACTCCTGAGCATCGCCAGGTGAGCACCCCCAAACAAACTAATAACAATAGCAACGAAAATACAGAGTTGACACGAGAAGAACCCTTGCTTTGCTTTGGACTGGCTCATTAGAAGTAATGCAGTTGAATCCAAACAGCCTTGATGACAATTTTAATCCGTATGAAACGGATCAAACTCTTGCCCAGGATGCCACCTCCCAGCAGGGACCACTCTGTGGCCTCTTGACCTTCAGGGTATTACAGCCATTAAGGACCCTGGCCCTAGGCTCCGTGCCCAGGTGACCCCTGAGACGTTCAGTTTGGTGTTTCCAATCTCCGAGGTTCTAGCTGATTAGGACAAATTGGTCCACATCACCGCCCAGACTCAGGGGTATGTGTGTGTGTGTGTGTGTGTGTGTGTGTGTGTGTGTGTGTGTGTGTGGACAGGGTCACTCTGTGGTTGTGTTCTAGGTAGCCAAGTGTGTGCCTTGCTCAGTCTGTTTAAAACACACATGAGGGCTGGAGAGACAGCACAGAGGCTGGGGTGCAGGCCTTACATGCACCCAATTCCAGTTTGATCCCGAGCACCCCGAGACCCCTCAGCATTGTTGAGTGTACCCTGGAGACCCCTAGGCACCACCCTGGTGGTCCTCAGCTTGGCAGGGCCCATCCAGCGCAGATTCTCAGTTCCTTGCACAGAACCGCTTTCCTGGTGGGTAGGGAATTGCCAGGAAGGGTTCCAGAGAGCACTGCGGACTCCCCCTTCCAAAAAAAAAAAAAAAAAGAAAGAAAAAGATGCAGCAAACAGGTGTATGGTGGTTGATCTCTCTGAGCAGTCTCTTTATTTGGCATCTATTTGGCTGTTTGGGGCACCCAGGATGCACCAGGAATATCAGTGCATCCCAGTCAAGCGCTACTGTGTTGATGCATTTTCCTGTTCTCAATGCCGCCCGGATGCTTGACAAGCATGGGAAAGGGAGACGAAGCTTCAGCGGGTGGCAATTGTCCCGAGCTCTGCACACACCCGTGTCTGTGGAGAGCGTCTGTGCGTTGTGCGTGAGCCCGCGCCTGCCTGTCTGAGGAGTTAGAGGTGGCTGGCAGAAGCAACGCAGCGCCTTTCTCTGCATGTGTCAAAAGTCCCGAGGCCCTTCCAGCCCCAGACCCCTCCCCTCTCAAGGAAAGTCACAGGGTCCGCCCAGAGCAGCTGGAACAGCTGGAGGCATGATCTTGGGGTTCCCCGGGGGGAGGGTGTGTGGGGTGAGCACTCCCTGCCGAGAGCTGCTCTGAGCCAATTGGTCATCCCTGGGGCAGCCCCAGAACCTGCCCGGGCTCTCAGCCAGGAGCAGCTCGGGATGGAAGGCAGGGAACAGGGTGGAGAGGCCACTGAAAGGGGCATCCGGGCAAGGACTGGGGGGTTTGCCCTGCAGGGCCGAGCAAGACCAGGCGCCAGGGGCTCTGGAAAGTGAAGCCCAGGGAGGGTGTGTTAAGCCCGGGATTCTGGGTTCCCAAGCAGCGAGACGGACAGAGACATGAACACGGTAATGCAAGAGCAGGAGGAATTTTATTCCAGCATACTGGGGTCAACTATCTCACCCACAGAGGGGTCTCTTGATAGCGACCCCCGACTTCAGGCAGCAAGCAGTTTATATAGGGTTTGATTACATAACCAGTACACGCCTTATTGTTTCAGAAAAAAACCTTACCTAGTCACCAAACTTGTTTTGGCAAGTGTCTAGGGTGACAGTGGTCAGGCAACAGTTAAACAATAATTTCCAGTAGCAGTCTGTGTGTACATAAGCTACTCATTCTTTGGGGTTAACAAAAGGCAGTTTCTAGGGCATTTTGACTGGGTCAGAGTGATTGATTGAGCCCACTTGTTGGGTGCAGGAACTTTCCCAGGTGGGTTGAGGTTGGCCAGTTGCACGTTTCATTGCTGAACCTGAGGCCTAGCTGATTTTTTTTTTTGCTTTTGCTTTTTGGGTCACACTCAGCCTTGCACAGGGGTTATTCCTGGCTCTTCATGCAGTAATTACTCCTGGTGATGATTGAGGGACCATATGGGATGCTGGGAATCAAACCCAGGTCGGCCACGTGCAAGGCAAACGCTCTACCTGCTGTACTATTGCTCCAGCCCCATGCCTAGCTGGTTTTGCAGATTTCTGCGGCCTGTCATGACATCAGTTTTGACCTTACAGGTGAAAGGGCTATCCCGCTGCTCTCTGGCAGGACTCGCCCTGTGGCCACAAGAACAAGTGACTCTCAACCACACGGGCGGCCACTGCCTCCTCCTGAGCTCCTGAGCCCTGTCTCCAGGCCCAGGAATCAGGACTGTATGGGCATTGTCTCTGCACCAGCATGGGGATAGGTGGGACTTGTCTGGGCCCAGAGGGGCTGTCACTCAGTAGTGGCAGATGGACCAGGAGAAAGGGGACAGGTGTCCTTTGGGGACAATTGTCCTTGCTTTGCAAGAGACTCAGTGAGAGATTGAAAGAGGCTAGCACTCTATTTTTTATTTTTATTTTTTCACTTGAGTGTCATCCCCTTTATTATATTTTTATTAAAAACACTGTGATTTACAGAATTATTCATTATACAGTTGTTTCAGGCTTTTAGTGTTCCAACACCACTAATGTGACCTTCCCTCCACCAATGTCCCATCCCCAAGCTGTCCCCTAGGCACATAAAAGCTTTATTTTATATTACTTGTTCCAACAAAACTTTTAAAAATGGCAAATAGAATGATAGGAAAATAAATCAGTAAGAGCCATTTGTGATTGCAATGTGATTTTAACCTATGTAATCAAGGAAAATAAACCTCCTTAATACAATATGATAAAACACTTTTCATTTACATAAGTAAATTTTCAATTCTGGAATCTAAGGTCACTGTCACTGTCCTCCCGTTGTTCATCTATTTGCTCGAGCGGGCCCAGTAACGTCTCCATTGTGAGACTTTGTTGTTACTGTGTTTGGCATATCAAATACGTCACAGGTAGCTTGCCAGGCTT
>JAOXYA010000041.1:7155848-7167297 GCA_028565675.1 Sorex palustris
TACTCCTGGCTCTGCACTCAGGAATTACTCCTGGCGGTGCTCAGGGGACCACATGGGATGCTGGGAATCGAACCCGGGTCAGCCACATGCAAGGCAAATGCCCTACCTGCTGTGCTATCGCTCCAGCCCCTACCCCGTTTTGTTTTGCGTGTCAAGCACTCTTTGCTCCCAGGAGCCTAGCCTCCCCCTGCCCCCGCAACCCCCCTCCCATTTCTGCTTCTGTGGCGGGTAGTGCTGTTCTCCAGAATACTCACTGGCTCCTTCACTTCCCCCTTTGTGGGCTGCTCCTGATACCTGCTCTAGCTCCCGCAGACACTGCTAAATGCAGAGAGAGAAGGAACTATTCGTGCTCCTTAGCCCGGAAGGACTTGGGAAGTGGGGGACAGGTCGGAACGCCTTGTGGGGGCTGAGGGGAGATGGCGGACCCCGGGCACCAAGGACTTTGGCCCTCAGGTGCACGTTCTCCCTTCCTTCACTCGCCTCTCTCTGCCCGTCCCCAGCTCTCCTGTTCCTGTCTTTGTTTGCTTTTCTTGCTTGGGGGGATCAGCGAATTGTGGGCGCATCAGCTCTGGTGTGGGGCAGGGGTGGGGGCATTCATCAGAGTGCTCTCTCTCCTCTTTCCTGTCCTCCACCTCTCTCCTGCCTCTCTTTCGTTTTCCTGACCCAGTCAGTCTGAGTGAGCTGCAGACGCGCCCTTGAAACTGGCTTTCTCCTTCCTATTTCTGCTGCTCCACCAGAGATCTCTGAGGAGGGCAGGGGTGGAGTGGGGTGGGGGACACTCAGGACTCCACATCCAAGCAACGCAGCTCACTGTCACTGTCCTCCCATTGTTCATCGATTTGCTCGAATGGGCCCAGTAACATTGTTTTACTGTGTTTGGCATATGGAATACGTCACAGGTAGCTTGCCAGGCTTTGCCGTGCGGGCAAGATACTCTCGGTAGCTTGCCCGGTTCTCCGAGAGGGGGGGAGGAATCGAACTCAGGTCAGCCCTGTTGGCCGCAAGTGCAAGGCAAATGCCCTACCTGCTGTGCTATCGCTCCAGCCCACCGCAGCTCAGTGACCTCATTTTCATCCTGTCGTCTCCTGTGTCCCCACTCTGAGCTGACCAGGACTATGCATTGGAGCCTTCCCCACGCCTCTCCTCCTGGCCATGTCTGGCTATCACTGTAACACACTCTGTGACACCATAGGCCCTCATCATCGGCCCTTACTCCCTCATCTCATACACGAGGGAACTGTGTAGAGAAGGGAAATCAGGTTAAGCACCTGGAGAAGTTAGAGAGCTGGCCGAGGCCCTCAACAAAAGGAAGACCTGAATGCAAGTGTAGTGACAAAGTGAATGACCAGCTGGTGGGTCTCGGAGGCCTGGGGTTCCCCCACCCTGGCCCTTTGCAGGATCCTGGCAGATCAATTCCGTTTTCAAGATGTGACTCTCCTTTTTCTTGGAGAATCGATGGTGGATGAGAGTGACCATAGCCCCTTGGCACAAATCAAACCCTTGCTTGGAATGAGACCTCAGATGGCATTTTTTTTTTATGGGAAACACTTGCTTTTAAACACAAACTTCTCTTAGGAGTGTCCTGAAAATCAGTAAGAATGATTGGGGAGGGGGAGTCGTGGCCAGAGTGATGATTACAGAAAGTAAGGCAGGTTCCCCAGATTCTAGGCAAGGCGGGCAGCACCAACCTGCGTGGATAGGCCCCTTTCGGCCTCTGTCCACAGGTCTGTTGGCCCTTGGGTCTTCCGTGTCCCACTTTCTGCTCCTCAGTTGTAGCTCACCCAGCACTAGTTAGGGGGCATTCGGCAAAATTCTCTGCTTCACCCCCACCCCAAACACCATCGGGCGACCCCCTCCCTCCACCTTCCTCTGGCAGTGCGTGTGAACCACAGAAGCATTTGGCACTGGGAACATCCGATTAAAGAGTTTTTCTGATGTGATCAGAGGGGATATTAACCTGGTTTTTCCAATATTGGATAATGAAATGAATTGGCATTTGCAAGATCTACATAACCAGGTGAGTCAATATTTCCAAATGATGTTGCGTGATGTAGAAGTTTCGCTGTAAAGTGGGACTTCTTCACAGTTGTAACTTCTGGTTAGTGACTACCAGTGGCCACTCACGGGGTCCTTTGTGATTTTAGGATTATATAGAGGTCCTAAGACACAAATCTTGAAGCTTCTGGTCTAGAGTCAACTTCTCTCCCAATTCTCAGGTCTGGGAGCTAAAATGTGACTTGTGGAGGACAGCCTGGTGGCAAGTCAGCTCTGAGGGGTCCCTGTGCCCCGGGGTTCACAGACCCCTCGGGCTCTGCTGGCGATTCTGGGGGGAGCCGGAGAAGGGCCTCTGGCTGCCCCAGCATCCCCCGTCCAGAAACTCAGCTACTGCTGTGCTCATGTTACTGGTTTCTCCAGCTGGGCCAGACGCATTCCTGCTGGAATCAAAAGGAATCCGACTCAGAGATTACCAGGAGGGTGACCGTGGGCACTCGGGAGCTATTCTGATGACACCCTGGGGTGTGCCAGGGCTGCCTCCTGGTCCCTGAACTTCCTCTGCCCTTAGCAGAGTTGCCCCTGCACGCCCATGGGTCTTCCAATGTGTGGCTCTTTCTCCAGCCCCCCCCCTTTTTTTTGCTTTTGGGTCACACCTGGCAATGCTCAGGGGTAACTCCTGGCTCATGAGCTCAGGAGTTACTCCTGGCAGTGCTCAGAGGACCCTATGGGACTCTGGGAATCGAACCGGGTTGACCACATGCAAGGCAAACGCCCTCCCTGCTGTGCTATTGCTCCAGCCCCCAGCCCCACATTTAAAGCAGAATCGCTTCCCTCCCTCTAGTGTCCGGGGAAAGGCAATGCCCCTGATGCAACAGCCACCCAGCCAGACCTGGCCCTGTAGTGCTCACAGGCAGTGCTCACTGTCCTGAGACACCAGCAGCATCCTGGGACCGTGGGCATGTCTGAGAACAAACTGGGAATGGGCACTGAGTCCAGGGGTGGGGCCCTCCCAGAGCTGCCTGTGGCACTCATAGGACAGGGGCTCCGAGTCCCTTACACGAAACCGGTCTGGAAGCCCACTCCAGTGGAGCTGTTAGCCAGGTCCACTGTCTGTTCTGATGATTGCTCAGTAAGGTTCACTGTGTGCTCCGGTGATTGGTCAGTCCACTGTCTGCTCCGGTGATAGGTCAGTAAGGTCCACTGTCTGCTCTGGTGATTGGTTACTAAGGTCTACAGTATGCCCCAGCAATTGGTCAGTAAGGTCCACTGTCTGCTCCAGTGATTGGTCAGGTTCACTATCTACTCTGGTGACTGGTCAGTACACTGTCTGCTCCCGTGATTGGTCAGTAACGTCCACTGTCTGCTCCAGTGATTGGTCAGAGGCCAGGACGGCCCTGGAAAAGGACATTCTGAAGGTCAGAGGGTGTGACGTCTCCATCCCCTCTCTGAGGCATTTTTTTTTAATGGTAAAGTTTTTTTTTTCCCTCTGAGGCATTTTATGTTATTTTGGCAGATAGTTTTTCTCCCCGTGTTCTCTCAATGTTCCCAAATACTGTGTGTGGTGGGGAAGGTACTTTCATTAGTCATCACTGCATTAAGGACAAAGGGACTGCTTTTAGGAACACTTTACCTTCATTAGTCTAGGAGTTAGGCTTTCAGATTCTTTTTAAACATTATTTGAGGCCCCAGGATTTACAGTATTGCTAATGGGAGGGTTTCGTGCAGACGATGTCCCCAGGTCATCAGGGCCACCGGGGTGTTGGCCCCCCATGCTGCCCCCATGCCCACTTGCATTTGTAACTCGGTTCTGTAGACCAGTTCTCATTGGTTTCTCTCTTATGCTTCTTTTTGCTTTTTTTGGGCCACACCCAGCGATGCGCAGGGGTTCCTCCTGGCTCTGCACTCAGGAATCACTCCTGGCGGTGCTTGGGGGACCATATGGGATGCCGGGGATCAAACTGGAGTCAGATGTGCGCAAGGCAAACACCCTATCCACTGCAGCCCCTTATGCTTCTTTATGTCCCAGGCAGGAGAGCAGCCCCACAACTAACTAGTCCTGGCTAGAGCCAGAGAACAGGGCTTAAGGCACTTGCCTTACCTCCTGCCAATCCGAGTTCAACCCCTGGTACCATATATGGTCCCCCGGGCACTGCCAGGAGTGGTTCCTGAATGCAGAACTAAAAGTAAGTCCTGAGCACTGCTAGGTGTGCCTTCTCCTCCCCAAGAAAGCCAGAGCTACTCGGAAGGGGAGGAACAGAGAGAGTGTTTCTCGGGGGTCTGCATGAAGGGGTCCCCCCCAGAGCTGCACTCCCGTGTCACCCCAACAGGTGACCTCCAGGAGCATTTCCCTTCACCACCTCCACCTGTACTTCCTGTCTCATCTCCCTCGGGAGCTCCTCCCCGAGAGGCTTAGGGTGACCCGCTCATCAGAGCCGAGAACAGAGCGGGCTCCCCCACAGTCACCCCGGAGATAAGGCGGACAGAATCAGAGACAGGGAGAAGGAGAGAAAAGGGGGGAAATCAAAGACTAATCCGAAGAATTTGCCTTTAATCTTGGAGCTCCCAGCCCTACTTCCCCTTTCATCTAGGACTTGGAAGTTATCTGGTTATTTTATGGGGAGTAAAACCGCCAGGCAAAACGAAGGCGGGTAGATTAAATTAATGAGCAGGTAAGCAGGTTTATTATTCCTTCTGATCCTTCCTTCTTTTCCTGCTAATTTCTCCGGACCAATTTGGGAGGCAGGGCCTATCATGTTCACTCAGAGACAGACTATTGTATCCGTGTTCTTTCTGAAGCCGTTTATCTGAGGGATATTAAAGAGCCAATTTACATAGACATTATGGTATCGGGAGGAGGGTGCGTGCGCGGGCACTCACGAGAGAGGGCGAGAAAATGAGCCGGGGGTCTAGGCAAAGAGGACTGGGGGGTGGGCACTGCAAGTCCCATCTCCCCCGCCATGCTCCCAAACTTTCCTGCCATCCGCTTTCCTTCAAGAAGCCCTTAGGACTTTACAAGGCAGTGGCGAAACATCCCTGGACCCTGCAAGTTAACCCCTGGGTGCCTGCACAGTCTCCTCTTGCAGCCTTGTCTCACTGCAGGAAATTGGGGGTCGGGTGGGGGTGGGGGAGAACCTCTGGGATGTAGTTGGATGCTGTTGACCCCGGGTTGTGTGTGAGCATATGCGGTAGTGAACTCTGGTGAGAGGCAGAGGCAGGAGGAAGGGGAAGCCCGGCTACCCAGGTTAACTCCACTGGGCATAGTCTTCCTCCCTGGCCCCCGGGAACAGCATCCCCTGGGTGTCCACTCACTCATTCTTGGAAGCTCGATTACAAGTTCCTCTCCTTCCTGAGCTCCTCTGTGTTGAAAGGGAGGCAGCTGGGGTGCTGCCCTCTGAATAGAATTTGGCAGGTGGGAGGAGGGAAGGGTGGCAGGGTCTGGGGCCACAGGGGGCTACCTGATTGGGTTCATTCGACCTCACTGAGCCCACCTGCTCATCTCCCACCGAGGGCAGTGTCAGGTCTCTGAGATGCAGCCCCTGGGAGTGAGAGCTCACCCCCTTTTCCCGTGGTTCTTCTGTTTGTGCATTGACCTCTCAGCTGATTGGTGTAATGGTCCGGACGTTGACCCCCCCCCCACACACACACCCCGTGGACAATCACCTGTGGCATTACAGGCACATTCATGCCTAGGCCCCTCCCAGAACTTGGACAGTGGCTCTTCAAGCACCCCCCCCCCCGTGGTGTGTGTGTGTGTGTGTGTGTGTGTGTGTGTGGTGTGTGTGTGTGTTGAGAAACAATACCAAAAGCAAGATACTGATTTTTTTTAAAATATCACAACTACAGTTCAATACAGCATCAAAGACCCTATTTTTCTTCTTTTGAACATTTTTCTTTTTTCATTGAATCATAATGAAGTACACAGTAACAAAGTTGTTCATGATTGTGGTTTTAGTCAGCGCAGTGTACATTTCCCACCACCAATGTTCCCAGTTTCCCACCCCTGTCCCACCTGATTCTATGGCACATTTTCTTTCTCTCTCTCTCTCTCTCTCTCTCTCTCTCTCTCTCTCTCTCTCTCTCTCCTTCCTTTTGTGTATTATGGTTTGCAGTAGAGATACTGAAAGATTATCATGTATATCCCTTTTCCTACTTTCAACACTCCGTTCTTGTCCAGAGTGATCATTTCTAACTATTATTGTCATTCTAGTCCCTTCTCTATCCTGTCTGCCCTTTGCCTCACACACACTTAGGGCAAGCTTCCAACCATTAACCAGCCCTCTTGACCCCTATTTTTCCTGGCCTTGCACCCCCATTTTTATAAAGCATTCTTGGAGGTTCTAATAAGTGACCAGGGCTGCAGCATTGATCTGGGGGTGTACTGTGTGTGGTACCAGCCTCTGAAAGAGACAGATGATCAAAATGCTCTTAGCTCACCCCTGGACCTCAGTTCGCCCTTGGGAGTGGGAGCAGATTTTGTGCTGGGATTGGGGTGAGAGCCAGTCTTCCGAGGAAGGCCACATGAGAATTTTCCCCATACCTGGGGCCTAGCAGGCCTGCTTCACACGCACCTCCCTGTTTATTGCCACCCAGAGCTTCCAAAACATAGAGTCCCCCACCTCTTCCTACAAGTCTGTGCTTCTGGGCGCCCACCACCACGTTTCTGTTTATCTGGAAGAATAAACATAGCTTGTTTTAAAGGGAAAGAAAAGAAGCCGCTGCTATTTATTTTTTAGGTAGGGGAGGATTGGGACTCACGTCTGGCAGTGCTCAGGGCTTGCTCCTGGCTCTGTGCTCAGGGATCACTCCTGGCAGGGCGTGGGGGCCCGTATGTAATGCTGGGGATTGATTCTGGGTCAGCTGCATGCAGGGTGAGCACCCAAACCCCAGTTACCTCTCCAGGCCCCGAGATGCTTATACCAGTGCATCTAGGACAGGTGGCAAATTCTGCCCACTTTGGGGTGTTTGATGTGGCAGGTGACCCTGGACTGGGTCAGTCAGTCTTCTAGGCCATTCTCCCATCCATGTCTTGGTCCTGTTGGCCCACCAGGCTCCCAGCAGCCCACCCTGCTCCATCTCTCCCGAATCCCAGCATGGGTACCAACTTCCGTGGCATCTGGCCCCAGGTGGGGTGAAACCCACTCTCGGTCCTTGTTCTTCTTTTTCTCTCTTTCCAAACCGGCCGTCACTGCCACAATTGTGATGTTTAATCGTTCCAGCCTGTTAAGAATCGGTTCCTTCCTGCATGCAAAACTTTGTTCCTATGTTCTCGGGGACTTAAAATACTGTCCTTGAACTGAGCTGGCCCTGGTGCATTAGTTTGCTCCCAGCTTGAAAGCACGTGTGTGGTGCAGCTGAGGTCCCAGGGGAGTTGCATGAGAGCTGTGGTTTTCTGGAGTACAAAGAAACCCTGCCTTCGGATGGGGTTCATCTGCAGGCTGGGGGTGACCGGTAGGTTTGTGGTTTGTCTCCAGAACAAGAGGAGGCTGCGGAGGTGCCTATCCCAACACAGCTCACCTCCTCTGCACCACTTTCCTGGGTGGGCCATGGTCGCCCCCTCCCAGAGAGGAGAGGTGAGAACCGAGACCCCTGAGACTCTGCAGCACCCTGGCTTTGTCCTTGAGCCACTGTGCAGTGTGCAGACTGCTGTAGTCCCCGTCACCTGGGATGCTCATGCTTGCCCTGTGGGGAGACAGTGCGAGTGTTTCAGCAGTCAGTGTAGACGTGCAAACTCTAGCTAGTGTAGACACTTGGACTCAGTGTAGACACAGGCTCAGGTCTGTGTAGACGCACCCTGGGTCAGTGTAGACACACAGACTCAGGTTAGTGTAGACACACGCTGGGTCAGTGGAGACATGCAGACTCAGGTCAGTAGAGACACACACAGGGTCAGTGTAGACACGCAGACTCAGGTCATTCCAGACACACACTGGGTTAGTGTAGACATGAGGACTCAGTTTAGTACAGACGCCCACTGGGTCAGTAGAGATACACTGGGTCAG
Organism: Sorex palustris; assembly: GCA_028565675.1. Classification (NCBI taxonomy): domain Eukaryota; kingdom Metazoa; phylum Chordata; class Mammalia; order Eulipotyphla; family Soricidae; genus Sorex; species Sorex palustris. The sequence continues at coordinate 7,163,843 of JAOXYA010000041.1, forward strand.
TGTAGACATGCAGATTCAGGTCAGTATAGACATACCGGGTCAGTGTAGACACGTAGACTCAGGTCAGTGTAGATTTACACTGGGCCAGTGTAGACGCACAGACTCAGGTCAGTAGAGACACACACTGGGTCAGTGTAGACACGCAGACTCAGGTCAGTGTAGATGCACACTGGGTCAGTGTAGACACGCAGATTCAAATCAGGACTAGGCCAGTGTAGATGCAGACAGACCCAGGCCTTTGTAGACTCCTAGACTCAGGTCAGTGTAGACACAGGCTCAGGTAAGAGTAGACACACAGACTCAGACCAGTGTAGACACACCGTCTCCCCCTTCCACCCTGACCTGGGTCCTCCCGCTAGCCTCCGTCGCCTCCCAAACCCGCTCTCACTGCCGGAGGTGGCCGCTCCCGTCTGGACCAGCCCAGTGCCCCCTCCCCTGGTCTCTCAGTCCCAATCCCGCTCCCCTCTCTGTGGCCTCCTCTTCCCGTTGTCTGTACTTCTAGGAATCCAACCCTACTGTGTTCTAGAAACCTTTGTTCTCCCATATCTGTGTGAGAGAGATAGCAGGAGAGGTGCGTGTGCTCAGAACCCCGGTGTTGAAGCCCTGATGATAGTTAGGGCCTTTGAAGAACTCCAGGGTCTACATGAGGTCAGGGGGGCAGGGCCCTCATCATCACTAGTGCCTCTGGGAGAGGAGACATTGAGCTTCTACCTCTCCCTACCCCAGAATGCTCCCTCTCCCTGTCCCACAGTGCTCCCACTCCCTGCCCCACAGTACTCCCTCTTCGTGTTCCACAGTGCTCCCTCTCCCTCCCCACAGTGCTCTCACTCCTTGATCTACAATGCTCCCTCCATGCCCCACAGTGGTCTCCTTGCAACACAGTGCTCCCTCTCCCTGCCCCAGAGTGCTCCCTCTCCCTGCCCCCTCTCCTACCCCAGAGTGATCCCACTCCCTGCCCCACAGTGCTCCCTCCCTGCCCCACACTGTTCCCACTCCCTGCTCCACAGTGCTCCTTCCCTGCCCCACAGTGCTCCCTCTCTCTGCCCCACACTGCTTCCTCTCCCTCTGCTCCCACTCTCCCTTTATCCTCTGACCTTCCTGTCTCTGCTCACTCACACACGCACACCCCCCTCCTCTCCTGGGTGTCTATTTCCCTGGAAACAGCCCGTGGGGTCTGCACTGCACATGCTGAGTGGCAAGGCTGGCCTTGGGCATCCGTAGCCGAGAGTGACCCAGAGAACCCCACAGGCAGCCTGCCTGCAGGATGTGGGATTCTAAGGGATCCCTCGGCCGGCTGCCACTCACAGTGGGTGTCTTGAGAATTTGGAGGGTGGAGTGGCCCATCCAGGAGGCAAAACCCACCAGAATGTATTTTTGTGCCATTCTGGGGCCAAAGTACAAGATGGGGGGTGTGTGTGAGCAGGTGGGCTTTGTCCTGAGATGGCAGATGCCCCTCCCCCATGTTCTGGGCCCCCAGCCTCGCACTGGGTGCTCTCCCCTTCTCTCTGAAGATGCTCATCCTATTGGGTCAGGGCCCCACCTGTGGCTACAGAAGCTTCCATGCTGCTCTCAGCGGGGCTCAGGGCCTCGATCGAGCCCCTTTGGAAGAGAAAATGAGGAAGGCACAGAAGGGCTTGGCAAAGCGGCCACCTGGGGGTGGTGGAAGCGGGTGGTGCTTGCCCTGAGCTGTGGGAGAGAGACAGAGGGTGAGCAGCTGGCCTAGTCCGCCCGTCAGAGCAGAGGTGCAGCCTCGTTATCATCTTCTGTTTGTGCAACCGGAAGCAGCAAATAGGCTTGGATGAGGGGAGCCAGTTCCCCAGCATCCCTCACCTCTGGGGCCGAGCCCCCCTGAGAAAAAACACAACACAGTTCCTACTTCTTCAGGGAGCTGGCAGGGCCAGGGGGGTGGGTCCTCTGTAGCCCTGCCCACCTCCCCTTCCGGTCAGAGATGGGACAGGCCACATTCTAGCGTGGCAAACTGGAGCAGTCCCAGGCTACGGGGCCAGGGGGCCGTGCCCAGGGCAAGCTGACCTGGAAGGAAATTGGGTCAGAACTAGGGCTGGACTCAGAAAGGCTTGTCTCAGGAGGGGCCAGAATCGAAAGTGAGGCAGAATTTTTCAGTGCGGGGCATTGCACCAAATCTGCAGTGATCGTTTGGTGAGATGTGCATTCTCATTCTGCATAGCTATATCAGTGTCATTTGTAGCTGTATCCTTTTTTGTCTGGGGGCCATACCCAGAAATGCTCAGTGGTTACTCTTGGCTCTGAGATCAGGAATCAGTTCTCAGGGAACCATATGGGATGCCAGGAATTGAATCCAGGTTGACCAACCAGTGCAGGGCAAGTGCCTTACCCACTGGACTATCTCTCTGGCCCCAATAATCCATATACTTTTATCTGTCATGAGTAATATCCTAGCAAGGGCTTTGGTGCTAAAAGACAGTCAAAATGGCCTTTGGGAGCTTGGCTAAAGCAATGGCTCACTTGAAGCAAACAGAGTTTGCCAGGATTGGCATGAGCTCAGAGAAGTGGCCGGCTGGTGACATGCAGAGAACTGGGAAAGACACCAACTCACCACATTCCCGGGGTGGCCTGGGTGACACTCTCATGGGGCCACAGAAGGTTCGGGTGGGGCTTTGGGGGCTGCCATAGAGCTGGCTCCCCATGAGAACTGGGGGTGTCCCAGGAGAGCCTGGGCTGGACGGTCACAGGCAAGGCGAGCCTCACTACTGGTGGGGTCCAACATGGTGACAGTGGCTGCTGGGAGCACCGGCCACCAGGTATTACTGATCACCCAGTTCCATGAGGCAATACTGATGCACACGTCCCCACAAACACTCCCCAGGAGCCACCCAGAGGGAGCAAGAAGGTTCCTGGGGGCATAAGGCTTACATGTGCACCAGGAGGACTTGAACCCGCTCCTCATTTGCAGACCTGTTAATTGTCGGATCTGGAGCTCCCGAAGGTGGGGTCAGTTCACGCGTGGAGGAGCTAGCACTACTGTGACCCCCCCAGCTCCACCAAAGCCTCGATAGTTATTTACATTCATGACTGGGTATTGGGGAAAGGATCCCCCACCCCCAGAGCCGCAGGTGTGTTGAGATCAGGTCTAAGTGGGCATGGATCCCTGGGAACTGAATGCATAATTGTGACACTCCCCTGCTCCCATTGGAGAGATGAGAAGGGGTGAGGAAATTAAGGGACTTCTAGCCCAGGATTGTCCTGATATTCCCCAGTGTTTACTATGTCAGGCTGAGTTAGGAGTCGAGGCAACATTGTGGAGGGCTGGGGCATCTACTTTGCATGTGGGAGCCCTGGGTTCTAGTCTCAGCACTGCATCCCTGTGAGCACTGCCGGGAGTTTCTTTCTCTTCTTCTTCTTCTCCTTCTCCTTCTCCTTCTCCTTCTCCTTCTCCTTCTCCTTCTCCTTCTCCTCCTCCTCCTCCTCCTCCTCCT
>JAOXYA010000041.1:7187725-7199856 GCA_028565675.1 Sorex palustris
CTAAGGAGTTACTCATGGTGATGCTCGGGAACCATATGGGATATTAGGAATCAAACCCTAGTTCCCAGCAAGCACCTTCCTGGATCTCCATTCACAGAAAGGGGGGCTGTTCGTCCTTGCAGCGGAGGCCACTGGACTTCCCGGGGTCTTACCTGGTTCCCAAACCTCGTGGCTCTGCCTCATCTCCATCTAGAGGGGGACCAGCCACGTAGATGTGCTAGGAAGTGAGGTGCTTCTGTGCCGGGACCAGAACTGGCTGGAGCCAACCAGCATGAACCAGCTCACATGGCCAGGGAGCCTGGTCTTGGATTTAATTTTTTATAAGGGGGGGTGGAACTTTCTTGGCTTATTTAAATGCACCCCGGAGGGAACAGGCAAGGAGTAGCGAGAGACACAGGGTGAGCTGTGGATATTCCCACTGGGAGCGCAGCCTCTGCCTCTCCCAGCTGGAGGGATGGAGCTAGCCCGTCGGGGTGGGGGTTGGGGGGCATTTCCTGCCACTGCACCCTGCCCAGTCCTGGGTCTTTGGGAAAGCAGGGCTTGCGGGAGGAACCAAGCCAAAAGCTGAGCAGCACCCTGCTCCCCAGGGCTCTGCCCAGGCTCGCCACACCCTCACCCCTTCCTCTCACCTCCCCGGTCAGCCCCCTCCAGCCAGCTGCTCTGGCCTCACGCCTCAAAGCCCTCAGAGCACTTTTTTTTTCTGACTCAATTACATATACAATACGAGCTTTGCAAACAGAAAATGACACGTTGCTGTAATTGAATTCTCTCCTGGACTTGTGGCTGGCGAGTTTGTGGCGGAGACCCGGTCCCAAACACCCTCCTGGTGCTAGCCAGCGTGCCACCTTCACCCGGAGAAACATAACTCACATGTACATGCCGCTTTAGAGGGCAGGGTGCCTCTGAGGGCCTCAGGACCCAATCAAGTTCTCTATTTTGTGTCATTGTTGGACATCTCCTCTCTTCTCTCTTTTCTGGGATGGAGACGTGGGGCTAGGAACACTTGTAATAAGTAACCCAGGGAATGTAATGCCTCAGGAGTGGCAAGAGCCAGAAATCTAAACCCAGACAAACAACATGGGGGGTTGCTTCGTTCTGTTCTGTTTTTGCTTTTTGGGTCACACCTGGCGATGCTCACGGGTTACTCTTGGCTCAGGAATTACCCCTGGTGGTGCTCGGGGGACCATACGGGATGCTGGGGATTGAACCCAGGTTGGCCATGTGCAAGGCAAATGCCCCACCTGCTGTGCTATCGCTCTGGCTCCATTTCATGGTGTTTTTTCTTGAGCAGTTTCACCGGCTCTCCCAGTTTCCAGGTTTTATGGGACCAAATCCCAGACTCCCACATGTACTCCACGCACTCCATCCCTTTGAGCCACGTCCCTGCACCCTGTTCTTTTTGTTTGTTTGTTTGTTTGTTTTGAGGCCACACCCAGCAGTGCTGGGGCTTATTTACTTCTGACTGTGCTCAGGGATCCCCTTGGTGAACACAGGGGACCAAATGGGACGCTGGGGATCTAACCTGGGCTGATGGTGTGCAAGCAAGCATCATTCCTTCTGTATTATCACTCCACTTCCTGTTTCCTTTTCTTAATCCCATAGATTTCTTGAAAAAAAAAAAGCAATGGTTGTTTATTGTATGGGTGCTCTGTGCCAGGCATTTGCTCTCTCATTCGATCTGCACAATACATTAGAGAAATCACTCTTATTTCTGTGTTAGAGACCAACAACTTGGGACTTCCTATAGTACAAAATATTAACCCAGAATGCATGAGGGATCCAATCTCGGGGTTTCCCCCGCCGCCCCCCGCCCCCCCGCCAAGCTGTTGAATGTCTGTGCTAACTATTGGCCCACACAGCTGGCTAGGGATCTAGGGAGCCCTTTTCCCCTAATCTGGGTCAATCTTATCTTTGTCTGCACAGCTCAACTCCCCCTTACGGAAGACCACGAGTTTGGTCTTAGATCCATAAAATCCATCCTTTCTACTCAGTCTATTAGTGACTTAATAGACATCTTCAGCAAAGCCATTCCCAGGCTTCCAAGAACTCAATAGCTCCCAAATGCCTTGGGGAGAGAGAGAAGTTCATGCTTGGGGAGCCACGGGCTAGGCTGCTCTGGGGAACTGACTACGTGATGCCCTCAAGCCTGTCTCCTGATATTTCCCTGGACAGTTCCCCCAGAGCTAGGCTAACCTGCTCACAGTACCTTCCCGCAGACTCAGGACAGGAATGCTGGGTGGCACCCAGCCCAGCATTTTCCTGTCTGCTCCTTTCTGGAGCTCTTCCATATTTTCAGAAGTCCAAGCTCTCTTTTCCTGGTGGGACTTGATCTACCTTTGTTGTTGTTGGGGAGGGGGGAAGCACGCAGTCAGCTGTACTCAGGGCCTTCTCCTGGCTCTGTTCTCAGGGATCACTGCTGGCAGGTGCTTAGGGAATGACATTTGGTCCCTGGGATTGAAGCTGGGTCAGCCACCTGCAGGGTAAGAAGGCAAGTGCCCTACTCACTGTACATCGCTCCAGCCCTGGAATTAGATATTAAGATTTATCAAGATTTTTAAGATTTATCAAGATTTATCAAGACTCTCCCCTGAATCCCAAGGGAACTCATTTCCTAGTGGTTCAGGAGTCGCTGTCAACCACCATCAGAGGATCTAAATCTCCTGAGTCTATGGCCACCAGCCCTGTCCCTGATCTCGACCCGCTGGTTTTCCCATATATAGTTCATATGTTTGAACATTCTCAGAGGCTGATACAGTTCCTGGCTCTGAGAATAACTCACGAAATAGCTTTAAATCATCACAGTTAGCAGGATGACACTGACGTGGCAAGATTATAACCTCCTGAATGTGCTCAAATGGACTGACTTCCATGATAATAAAAAGAAATGTCTGCTTGAGTGTCTTGGAGGTGAAGGACTTCCAGAGATGCTGCTTCAGAGGTCAGAGTTATCCTAGAATAAGAAAACCTCTTGTGGGACTGTGATACAACAGGTAGAGTGCCTGCCTTGCATACAGTTGACCCAGGTTCGGTCCCTGGTATTCCATAGGGTCTCCCAAGCCCCACCTGGAGTGATTCCTGAGTGCTGACCTAGGAGTAACCCTGGATCATTGCTGGATGTGACCCTGAAGAAAAACTAAAACAAAACCCAAAAAATCTCTTGTGGGAAATGCCATGCACAAGAAATGGATGGACTGGAAGGTTATACTCAGGGAAGTAAGTTAGAAGAAGATAAAGATGGCAGCTTCCCCTCCAATGTGGTTTACAAACAGAGAATTCCAAGGAATAATGGCTGGTGAAAGAAAACCCTGCGACTCTGACCATAAAAACTGAGGTTATGTGGGTATCAGAGAGCTAGTGCAGCAGGTAGGTCACTTGCCTTTCATATGACCAACCCGTGTTCGAACTCTAAAACCCCATACAGTCCCCTGAACACTATCAGAAGTGATCCTTGAGCACAGAGCCAGGAATATCCCCTGAGCATCTGCAGATGTGGCCCAAAGACAAAAAAAAAAGGTTACTGGAGGGGAAGGGATCAGGAAGACAGAGGGTTCCAAAGGACACGGTAGAGGGAGATGGATATTGTGGTGGCAGGAATGGGGAAGAATATCTGTTTGAAGAAGTATGAATCTGTACTCAGAAAACAAATACTATCCTTTTAGGGAGGAGGCATGATGTTGGGACCATACCTGGTTGGTTGTGCTCAGGGGCTACTCCTGGCTCTTTGTTTAGGAGGTCATTCTTTTTTTTTTCAAAATTTTTTAGTTTATAAGGTAGTTCACAACATTTGATTACATTTAACATTCAAACACCAATCCCACCACCATTACACCTTCCTACCACCATATTTGGGATGTTTCCATCCCAAGCCCCAATCCCTATCCCAAAGCAGAGCTGAAATAATATATTTTGTATTGTTTGTTATGAAAAACCACTGAAAATGCTACAAAAAGGTATTCACAGAGGAAACAGTCTGAAGATTGTTCTATTATGGCAGGGGCCATTAAGGCATTCTTTAGGATATCACAAACATGTTGTTAAAGGTTGAGTGATGTGAACTTTTGTATCTATCTATCTATCTATCTGAAAAATATATATGCATATATATTTCCCTCTATGATTGGTTGTCTACTATTTGAACCCCATCAAATGTGTTGTGGTACTCTGAGGTTGGGTAGGAGTGTCTTATGTGTCATGCATTTGTGGCCGTGCGGTCCAGGAATAGGTGCGTGAGTCTCGGCCAAGCATGTGAGGAGTGGCCTTGAGCATGGTGGCAGTTGGATTGTGGAGGTTGTCAGCTGCCAGGGCTGGGTGGGCTCTCATCCGCCTAGGGGGTCATTCTTGTGGTACTCAGGGACTACATATGGCTTCAGGATTAAACATCTTAAACACCTTGCACTATCTCTCTGGCTTTACACTCCTATAAAGCCGTATTCCCTCAATAAAAAAATAATTAAAAAATTCCCTTCTGGTAGAGGGGTTAAGGAACTTCCCTTGCACGTAGCCAATGCTGGTTCCATCCCCAACACCATGTGCGTTCCTCCAAGCACTGCCAGGAGTAAGCTTCTGAGCACAGTGGGGTATGGTCCCCCTGTCACTTTCCTCGATTCTCTTCTTATACATCAATAAATATTGTTTTGACTTTTAGAGGGCTCTAGAAAAAGGGGGAGGGAAGTTGGAGGCAATGTAAGGCTCACCAATCAGTATGAGCATCTCTCCAAATAGCAGGCAGGCGAGGGATGTATCAGTTTTCTCAGAAGAACATGACCAGGGCCTTCTCCCATCCAGGCTGATCAGCTCATGGCATAAGGTTGGTATGTTTGAGCAGGACAGTGGGTGGACAAGATTCTTGCCTTGCACATGGCCAACCCAAATTCAACCCCTGGCACCCCATAAGGTCCCTGATCCCTGCCAGGAGTGATATGAGTGTAGAGCCAGGAACAAGCCCCAAGCAAAGCCAGATGTCCCCTCCCCATGCCTCACTCAAAAAAAACCCCACAAAAATAAACTTCATGACCACTGTTATGGTCATAAAAAGGTACCTGGAGAAACAAAAAGTTTCCACACTTCTGATAAAGAAGATTAAATATTGCAATGATATCCACTCTCTCCCAATGGATGTATAAACATTCATGTACTCCCAATGAAGATCCCAAGGAGAATTTTTATAGAACTTGACAAGCTAAATTTGAAATCCATATTGAAAAATAAGCATACAGAAAGTCAAGATAATTAAAAGAGAAAAAGGGAATTTACCCTCTCAGCTATCAAAATCTATTATAAATCTAAAGCAGTGAAAATTTGTGCTATTTTCTCATTAGTAGACAAATACATTGATAGAATTGAATCCCAAGCCTAAATATATGTACATACATATATGCATATATATGTGTATTTATTTTACCTGTCAATAGTAGACACAACAAATATTTTTTGAAGTCTACAAACAGAAATGGCATTTCATATCTATTGGGATGGGACAATTGACTATTCATTTAGAAAAAAAATATAGCCAGATTCTGCTAGTCATAAAAATCAATTCCAAATGGCTTCAAACCTTAAACATAATATATTCAGACTATTTAGAAGAGAATAATTTGTATATTCTCTTAAACAGAAAGGAACTTCTTCAAAGACAAAAAGTAAAATATGTTTGCAAGGATTACCCCATTAATCCTTTTTATAACACCAGGTTTTTATTGGTAAATGCATATGATTGATGCATTACCTATGGCTGTTTCCCCCCCCCCCCATCATTTTTTGTTTGTATTTTGGCTCATACCTGGCAGTGCTCAGGGCTTATTCCTGGTTCTTCACTCAGGGATCACTTCTGGTGGGGTCCAGGAACCATATGTGGTGCTGGGGGCTCAAATCTGGGGGGATTACTCGCAAGGCTAACCACCCAGCTACCCAATTTCCTCGCCAGCCCTTCTGGTTGCTTTTGTGGTGAGGATGAACAACTTCATGGAGATGGAATAACTTGCAACTGAAATGATTTCTTACCTGACTATTTCCAGAAATCACGTTAGCCCCTGACATACTGACAAAGATTGATAAATAGCAAATTGAAAGCGAATATTCATCAGAAGGATTCCCTGAAGTATAAAGGGTAAGGCACAGACTTGAAGAAAATGTTTCCAATAGATACAACAGACAGTAGATTTTTATGATGGCAGTTCTAGGAAGACAGTTTAGGAGCAAAGGGTAACTGTAACAGAGGAGACAGTAACCCTCTCTTAGGGGAGGGGTACCCCACTGAAGACATTCATGTGTAGATTGAAACCTCAAGAGATGCTCAGACACACTACGTTAACACTCAGGACTCAGCAGGACAGCATGATAGACTCAACAATTTGATAAGTGTTTAATGAAGAAACTATTTATGGATGTTGAATACCACAATAGATTTAAATATGAAAAAGGAATGGTAGAGTATCAAACCCATCTTTCTGACAATCAAATCTACACTCTACAAATTCAGTGTTCACCCTTTTCCAAACTAACACTTTTGAAAACCAAATTCACCCTTTGCACTCCAAATGGACTCAGGTGAAACCCTTTAAAGATCAAATTTAGCCATTGACATGAAAAAGTGGAGCCTGTGGAAAATCAAATGGACCCCCTTTGAAATCAAATTCACACTTTCACACTTGAAATTTTCTGATTTCTGAATTATTTAAAACAGCATAGAAGTTAATTAAAATTTTTTGTTTGTCTTTTGGGGTTACATTCAGCAGTGCTCAGGGCTTACTCCTGGCTCTGCACTCAGGGATCACTCCTGGTGATGCTAAGGAGACCATTTGGAGTGCAGGGGATCGAACCCATATCTACTTCTTGTAAGGCAAGTGCCCTACTCTCGGTGCTATCTCTCAGGTCACTCAATTAAAACGTTTGTTCTCAAAATAGATGCCACTGAAACACAATTCGACATCCATGCAAACAAATTCACAATTTGTATTTCAAATTGGATCCTTTGCAAACTCTTTTGTTGACATCCAAATCATTTATTACAAAACAACTTCAGCCTTTCATATTCACAATTGACTTGTTTGACAATTCTATGTCAATGAGCCCCATATCTACCCATTTGAAAACCAAGCCTCCCATTGGAAATGAGCCTCTACTTTCTAATTCAAAAGTACTCTTTTTGTTCACAAGAATATCTTTTCACACCAAATTTACCCTTTAGGATATACCGTTCATAATGCTGGATATATGATCCATACTTGGAAATAAAATTTTGACCCTCGATTAAGACTGACACTTTTTTCTCTTTCTTTTTTACTTTGGGCCACACCTGGCAGTGCTCAGAGCTTACTCCTGGCTCTGCACTCAGGGATCACACCTGGCAGGGCTCCAGGAACCATATGGGGTGCCAGGAAAAAGAACCTGGCAAAACAATGCCATGTCTGTTAGACTCACTCCAGCCCCAAACTGACAGCTTGAAAATAAAACTAACCTCTTTATAATGCAGGGGAATCCCGGTGAAAATTAATTTCACCCTTTGTACTCTGAATTGACCCCTCGAGGAATTGAGACCCCCTTGGAAATCCATCCTTTGGCACTCATTCGGAACTGAGCAATTTGTGAATTGGTTCCACATCCTTGAAAGTCAATTGACCACCCCAGTTGAACACCTATGCCACTCAACAAATGCACTTGCAAATCAGATTCTTTCTGTTAAATTTCAAATTGTCCCATTGGCCAATAAGATTTATTGGCTGACTAAGGATTCATTTATTACAAAACAACTTTAACCTTTTGACCTGATTACAAAGCTGTATCACCAGTTACGCTTCATATCCACCCCTTTGAAAACCATCCCATTACAAAAATTCATTTTGGAATGAGTGTTTCTATTGAAAAGTACACGTTATGCAGTTCATCTGCACACCTTAGCACAAGGAATTCACCTTCTGGACATAAAGTTCATACTTTTGAACACCAGATCCAAACTTTTGTAAATGAAATTTCGACCCTCCATTCAGATTGACACTTTGACAATGAAAATCAGCCACTTGCCATCCAGGAGAATCCTTGTGAAAATTAAATTTACCTTTTTGCACTCCAGATTGAACCCTTGGGGAGTTAATTGAGAACTCCTCGGAAATTAGACTCATGCCTTGGCACTTGGTTCCAAATTAATCAATTTTCAAATCAGTTTCACCTCCTCGAAAGTCAATGGTTTACCCCAAATTGAACACCTCTGATTCTCAATTGAACACTACTGCAAATCATATGCACCCTGTGCATTCCAAATTGTCCCATTGGAAAATAGGATTCATCTCCTGACTTCCAATTCACCGATTAGAAAACCACTTCAACTTTTTGAACTCATAATTGATGACTACAAAATGGTATCACCAGTTAGACCCCACGCCCACCCTCTGAAAACCAACCCTCCCTTTTGGAAACATGTCTCTCCCCTTCAGTAATTGACAGCACCCAATTCATAAGTACATCTTTACACACCAAATTCATCTCTGACACTCCAAATTAGACCCTTGGGAATAGAGACCCACCCTTGGAAATCAGAATCACATTCTGCACAGACTCCAAAATGACCTATTTGTGAATCAGTTCTAACCCCCTGAAAGCTGATCATGTATCCCAAATTGAACACTTCTGATTCCCAATGGACACCCTGGCAAATCAGTTTCACCCTGTGTAATCCAAATTGGTCATTGGCAAATGCAATTCATTTGCTGACTTCCAATTCATGTATTATAAAACTACTTCAATCTCTTGAACTCAGAATTAAATGATTACAAATTTCTATCACCTGGTAGGCCCTTCTAGCACCCTTTGAACACTAGCTCTCCCTTTTGGAAGAATTCTCCTTTGTGATTCGAAAGTACACTTAGGCAGTTCATAAGCACATCTTAACACAATGAATTCACCCCACTGGACAGAAAATTCACAATTTTGGACTCCAGATCCAAACTTTTGTAAATGAAGTTTTGACCCTCCATTCATACTGACACTTTGACAATGAAAATCGGTCATTTGCTATCCTGTGAAAATGAAATTTCCCCTATAATAGAATCATTTTCCCCTACATGGCACATGGCATCCTTGTAAAAATTAAATTCACCCTTTCGCTCTTCAGATTGAACCCTTGGGGTAGTGAGATCCCTTCGAACTTGGACTGATAATTGGAAAGAAATGGGATGATTTCACTAAGTATGTAGAACTGTGTGGAAGAAAGTGCTTGCAAATTATCTCCATATGGCATTTCTTTGCTCTCAAAGGTGGGTGACTAGGAAATGTGTGAATATCAAGAATTTGGTTTGCTGATATGAAACCCCTATGGGCAGAGCATTGCCCCCTCCTGAGACCCCTTAGCTCCGTAGGTATCCCAACCCCTTCCTTTGTGACTGCGAATCACTCCCACCCAAGGGAAAGTGGGGTGTCCCTCTCCCTGAAACTACATTTTGGGTTTTTAAATTTTGTTTTTGGCCCACACTTGGTGGCACTAGGGAATTACTCCTGACTGTGCTCAGGGAATTACTCCTGGCAGGTTTGGGGGACTGTGTGGGATGCCAGGATCGAACCCAGGTCATCTGCATGCCCTACTCTCTGTACTACCTCTACGGTCCCTGGAACCGAATTTTGGAGCCTGGGAAAGAGTGTTAGAAGGCCTTGTCCAGTCTAATTCCTTCATATGCACATAAACCATCTTCTATCCATTGGAAACAAGACAAGTGAGGGCATTGAATCAGCAAATAAAAGAAAGCAATTTTTACCTATGAAGACGTTTGAGATCCAAAGGAGTTAAGTGGCGCGGGCGGGCCGGCTGATGTGTGCAGGTGGGGCTGAGCGGAGGGCTCACACCCACCCATCCATACCCTGCTCCTTCTCTGCACCCAAGGCCCTCTGGGAGGAAGGCCACACCTTGCAGGCGCTCTCCTTAGGGGCGAAAAACCTTTCAACTTCTCTCTGAGGACGGCAGGCACAGACACAGGGCCGTTTGCTAACAGCCGGAAATCTAGAAGCAGCTGAACTCATCAAAGCTTGCAATTAGAGAACATCCATCAGCCGCTCGGCCCACCCTGGGCTGGCTTCCCAGCCTGCCACTTCCGCCAGGGCGCCCAGGAAGTCAGATCAATATCTGAGTGAGAGCTTTTCCCTCTTCTGAAGCGTCAAATCTGTGGATGGGTAAGGGACAGCGATCAATGAGAACACGGGACAGGCTCTCCATGCGTGTACAAATCCCTCCACTCCGGCATGTCACCTCTTCCCCACAGTAAGAACTCAGGAGACCGGAAAAATAGATTGTCTGCTGCAGTGGCCGCAGAGCACCGGGCGGGCGCCTGGGAGGTGTTCCCAAGTTCTCATCTCTGGGGAAGATCATTGATCTCTTTCATCCAGAGAACTACCAAAGCCTTTATTTACAGTCATCGTGGAGAGCGCTGGGCATGCCGTGAAAGCTCCGGGCAGTTGGCCATGTCGGGTCCGAGGAAAAGCTCCGGGCAGCTCCTGTCTCTCTTCAGTTCCCTGGGACAGTCTATGGGTGGCTGAAGACAAGAGCATCCCCTGGAGAGGGACTCAGATCCCTTTGCCAAGGAAGCTTTATTTCCTCTCGGAGAGGCGACAGCGTGGAGGACACAGTATCCGGATTTCATAAAGCAACACTTGTAGATTGTGTGTAAATTACCGAACACCAGTTGGAGGGGGGATGGCGTTTAGGGTTGGCCAAGTGGAGAAGCCGACCTCAAGTCCCTCGACTCTGGAAGTAGCCTGCACCCCCTTGTCCTTCCTCCCTGCCCTCAACAGTCACTCCCCTTGGCAACTCTTCCCAACAAAAATACTTCTTTCGTTGATGGCTTTGCTTGGGTACTCAGTTTTCGACATCTCTCAGCCAATAACATTCATAGGGCTTTTGAAGGTCTCATTCTAGGGGACATTTCTTGCTTTTCCTCCTTTCTTCTTTCAAAAACAGAAAGGAAGGAAGAAAGAACAGCGGCGTTGCCTGGGCTGAGGGTGACACGGACGCCTGATTTTTATGCAATGTTGCAAGTGCCTTTCAGCCACACAATGGCAGGTTCCTTGACAATGTCATGCGTCTATTCAAAACAACCCGCATGCCCGTCAGACGCCAGGCGTCCGCGCTGCGCTTGTTCTCCGCCGTGATAAGGCATGTTAGATTTCCCCCATTCTATTGGAGAAATAATTCTGGTTCTTTTTTTTTAAGTCCCCCGCTTTTTCTGATTATTATTTTTTTTTCTTCTTGCCTCTTGGCTGAACAATGGGACATGTCCCTGTTTGATTTCTTCCGTGATGCCTATTGCGGTAACAATTTGAGAGAGAGAGAGAGAGAGAGAGAGAGAGAGAGAAAAGGAAAGTGAGGTGGGGGTGGGGGAGAGACAGGCCTGGGGGTGGCAATGTGATGGCTTAACAGGCCCTACCAGGTGCGGACCCAGAGAGGGACAGCGTTAAGGCGGGGCTGGGAGATTAGTTCTGATCCTTTCCTTGGGTCGATTTGTAGGCGCCTTTTGTGGGAAGCCAGAAGGGGTTAATAATCACCAGGCGTCCTGTTACTGGTCTGCAGCACAGCAGCTAATCCCACCGCCAACCCCTCCCTTTTCGCAGTGTGTGGTGTCCAGAGTGAAAGTCACTGCGTCCAGCGTCCATCACAGGCACTGGGGACCGACAAGGGGAGGAGGAGAACAGAGAGTGGGATGTAGTGGGGAGAAGGGTTGCAGCTCTGAATGTGGGGAAACTCGGCCCCCTGTCGCTTGCCCCCAGCCCAGCCCACCATCTTCCTGGGACTCGCTGGTTCCTGGTCTCCAGTGGACCTGGTGTCCCAGGGAGATTTGCTGAAAAATGCGACTATCCACACACCCCGTTTCCTTTGATTTTTATGTATTTTCTTTTTGGGCTGGAGCGATAGCACAGCGGGTAGGGTGTTTGCCTTGCATGTGGCCGACATGGCCGACCCAAGTTCGATTCCTCTGCCCCTCTCACAGAGCCCGGCAAGCTACTGAGAGTATCTAGCCTGCACAGCAAAGCCTGGCAAGCTACCTGTGATGTATTCGATATGTCAAACACAGTAACAAGTCTCACAATGTTACTGGGCCCGCTTGAGCAGATCGATGAACAATGAGAGGGCCATGGCAGTGGCTTTTTGGGTC
>JAOXYA010000041.1:7215406-7238456 GCA_028565675.1 Sorex palustris
AACTCCTTGCGCAGAGCCAAGAGTAATCCCTGTGCATTGCTGGGTGTGACCCAAAAAGCAACAAATAATTAATTAGATAAATAAATAAAATCACAAATCCTGTTTGGAAAAAGACATTTTTCTAATGAAATATATTCATCTGAATAATTTATTTTATCTGCTCACTGCCCTGCCCTCATTATAGAAAGACTTTTATGATCCACAAAAAAACCCTCTTTATTCTATTCATCCTATCATTGAATTGACCTACATACAATTACACTTTGTATCAGAAGTAAGATTATTAATTTGAACTTTTTTTCTAGTTAACTACATGGGATAAAGCAAATAAAAAGCAAACATAAATTAATGGGAAAACATCATAAAATACCAGTGATAGTTTTTAAGTGCCTCTGTTAAAAGATTGAACTTGCCATAGCTAATACAAAAAAGAAAAATTTGCTTGAAACGATTTTCTACACTTTATAAAAGTCTTTGTTTTTGATATTTTAAACCCAGAACCTACATTACTAGACTACTAAAATAAATGTTATATACTAATTAAAATTAATCAATAGTTTGCATAATTAATAAATTTATACTGTACTTATTATGTCATTAAAAGCATTGGAAATTAAATTTAAAATGGCAACTTGGAATGAAAGATGAAAGCGAGCAACATATACTGAGAAAAGCACATATTTATTTGGGCTTCTGTACAAGTCAGTGTCTGTTCAACAAATCATAATCTTCCAGATGCTGAGACCAATCATTTGGCTGCAGTGTTTCTTGATTAAATAAATTTGGCTTTGTTACTGAAGAAGTTTTCCTCTAGTGAGTAAGTAACTCAGTGAGAATTGTAAAACCAAAAAAAAAAAAAAAAAACAGAAAAAAGCCATTCTTAAAAGAACTTGTGGTACTTGGAGGTTTGGAGAAATGACAAGAAGCATTTTCCTGGAGTAAATATTATTCCTTGGAACAAATCAGCTATTGACTCTAACAACAAAAATGCTTTAAAAATTTGTACAGCATGAACTGGGAGAAGTTCTGAGGTTTTAGTTTCTATTGACAGTAAAAAAAAATCAAATATTCAATCTGATTTATAGTTCTTGTTTTTCTTTTGCCTGAAAATGTCCATTGTATGAGACTTGAATACATAGTCTTGTCTCAAAACATACCACACACATTTCAACATACTGTGGGGTCAACACATTTTGACTCATGTTATTGCTTATGAAAATTTTCCCTTTGACTTGAAATTGTAACTCTCTGTTTTTATAACATTCACACTTATAAATGGGCAATTGTAAAAACATTTTTTGTTTTTCTTAGAGTATCATAAAGATGATACAGTAATTAAGTAATGTAATGTAAACATTACAATTTCCCATATATATATTTTTTCTTTTTTGAAAATAACACTTGGAAAGTAAAGAATCCTTGAGAGTGAGGACACTCTAAGAATTATTCTTAGATGTCAAGCTCTCCTTAACATTACTCCAACAAGCATCTTTCAAGTTGTCTGAAGTTCTGTTGCATAAGAAAAGAAAAAAATTGGTGTAGATAAAACTTGTCTGCTCATATTTGAAGTCCTTTGGCAAAATACTTGCTCAATTTATCTGTGCGTGGGGACTGATAAAGAAAATAAACCAACCAATTATTTTAGTTCTACAAATATAATTTGTTCGAAGTACTTCCTAAAGACACAATTTTGAAAAGTCATTTTTATGTGGTTCTTAGAAATATTTTGTATAGAATACTGTTTTTTATGAATTAAACCCACATTCAGAATATGAGTTTAATTCCAAGGGAACCAAATAAGTATTTGTTTCATACTCAGACTCAGAATTAATGTTAAATTATTTATCATAAAGACACTATCTCAGAAGTATTTCAGATTCCCAGTGGTACCTCTCTGCCAAGGTTTTGTAAAATGCCTTGATGAAGACAATTGGTCAATGCTGCTACCTTGATTCACTTGACCCTTGAGATATCCTGACATGAGCTGGGACTAGCTTTAGCAGTTCTGAATAAAATTATTCTCAAGATACATTTTCCAAAAAAAGTAGGGGGGGGGGAAGAAAGCAGAGGAAGGAAAGTTTCTTTACAGCTGGGATAACTTGAATTTTAAAGTATCACTGTGCCATAATTTTATCGTCTGGTTTTATGAGTATTAGCTAATTTTTGAGTATCACACAGATTGAATAAAATCTCTTTACTTGTTAATGTTTCAAACTTAGTCCACTCTATTTTTTGCTTTGTATCATGGGAATGGAGTCTTTATCAAGTAGTTTTCTTTGAAAACCCACATTCCTGTTAGGTTTTCTTAAGGGGAAGAGAAGAAAGGAAACTCTATATCGGGACCCATGCCTAGGTTGAACGAACAGGGTGAGAGATTATCTGAGTTCATCATGTCGACCAAGACCATCCATAGTAACTCATAGTTCCAGAAGGCTGAATCTAAACGTTGGGCATGGGAGTCTCCAGTGGATGGTTCCACAATGAATTTGACCACATTATAGTCAATTGACGGTTTTGCCTGACTGATGTTGCTGTTGTCCCAAAATTCCAAATGAGATCAGACAACCATCTCCTTTGTGCAAAATTCTACTTCATGGAGCAGGGAAAAAGGACTGCAAAGTTTAAGAAGAGAACTCCCAGAATGACCACCAACTGGGAGCTCTTTGGCACTATTGCGGCAACATGAAAAGATGCTGTCATTGACAACATTGGCAAGGAATATGATTGACTGGTTCAGGACCTCCATGATTGTGCAAGGAACGCCAAGAGAGAGATAGCCACAAAAAGACACCTGCCTTCGAAAACTCTTGAGCTCATTCGCCAATGTGGCTTGGTGCAAGCCTTGGGCAACCACAAGTGAACGTCCAAGCTCGCAAAGCAGTGCAGAGATGTGATAAAGGAAGACCACAACGAGAAAAGAGCAGCAGTGCTGGCAGATGCGGCAGAAGCTGGGAAAAGCATTCCCAATGCCTGCCTGTCCTCCAACTACAAGACCAAGATGACTGCCCTCCGACGTCCTGATGGATCTATCACTTTTTCCAGAAGGGCAATGGAGAAGATTATCCATGACTTTAAAAACTAGACTTGATAAATGGCTAAATGAAGAAATAAGTCAGAGATTTAAAAAAATCTGATTGGGATGGAGTAATAGTACAGCAGAGAGGGCGTTTGCCTTGAAAGTGGCCCACCCAGGTTTGATCCCAGCATTCCATCTGGTCCCTGGATCACCACCAGGAGTAATTCCTGAGAGCAGAGCCAGGACTAACACCTGAGCATTGCTGGGTATGACACCCCCCCCAAGTAATAATAATAAAAGTATCTTTAAAAAAAGAAAGAAAGAAAAATATGAGTGTCAGGTGGGACATAGTGAATATCCCTCTGGAGGTGGGGGCTATTGGCTTCTATGTTGTCCAGCTTCACTAAGAAAATCCATCTGAGTATGGGCCTGTGAAGGGGTCACACAGCTTTTGGCAACCCTCCCCTCCTGGCGGCCCAGTGGACCCTTGGGTGCCTGCTTCTGGTCCCAGTCTCTGTGAGGGTTGGCATTTTCATCTTCCCTAGCAAGGCGGCCTTGTGGGATGGAGGGTTGCTCTGGGCTTCTGCCTGCTCATGCTGATTTTGCAATATTCTGATTTCAGTTTCACATGCAGGCCCGATGCCCACAGAATTGCCAGGGCCCTTGGAGGGTGGTTCACTGGGGAAGAGCGAGGCCCTGCGGTGAGAGTAGGAAGGATGTTCTCAGGAAACAGGGTGCTTGCACCCTGATCCCCACCTCCCCACGTGTGGGAGCTCTCAGTTGGGCCAAGCAAGAACCCCCAGACAATCTCCCTCCAGGCTGCGTGGGGCTTGAGTGAAGGCACCACTGGGTCTGTTGTCTGAGCCTGAATAGAAGTCCTGTTCCTCCCAGGGGACAGGTTGGGGAAGCTGAAGAGCTGCGAGGTCGAGGTCGCTGAAGGTAGGAGGAAGAGTCCCTGCATCTGGGATGCAGTGGGGCGTGGGCTTTCCCAGAGGGAGGGGCTGGATGGAACTGATGGCCCTTCACATGTACGACCCCGCATTGTATGATAGAGACCCTCACTTCTTAAGAGGAGTTTCAGGGCCAGGAACCTGTGTCCTATCTTGGTCCAGAAGGAGGCCGAGAATGTTCCTCCATGGAGGAAATGCAGACTTCTGCAAAGCAGAGGGGGGGCCAGACAGCTCGGGCAGAGGCTTCTGGACCAGTGGGGGCACCCCAGTCTGCCCTCGTGCCTCCTTGCCCTCTAGCCTGCATGGCCAGGACCCTATACACCAGAAGTGACCCCCTGATATCTGTCCCTGCTGTTTGCTGGGCTGGGCACGAGGCAGAGCCAGCTGGCACAGCCCCTCCCGGGGGACCGCAATTAGGGGGTATTTAATCCTGTCACCTGGTTCATTTGCAGTGATGGATTGGGACTGGAGCGCTGAGTGGCGCCGGCTGGATATTGGATTCCCAGAACCCAGCCCCTTCACCCCTCAAAGAGAGCAGGCCCAGCCCTGCCCCCAGCCCATCTCCCTGGCCCCTAGGACTTCCCGGACCCCAAGAATTAAGGGCAGACTTATCAACCAGCAGCCTCCTGTAGCCAGGATGACATCACTGCAGTTGACGGCCCCATGAGCTCTGCCGCTGGCCTGGTTTGGGGGTTCTCAGTGACCCCCAAAGGAGCAATTCAGGGAACCTCCAAACTTCAGGTCCTCCAGGTAAGAAACTAGATTGAGGGTTTAATGGGCTCGGGGGAGGGGGGAAAGGGTACTCCTTATGAATCAAGGTGTGAATTTAATTGACCGAATTTGTCCTTTTTTAATTTATTCTTTTGGTTTGGGGGCCACTCCCAGTAGTACTCAGGAGTTACTCCTGGCCTTGTGCTCAGGAATTACTCCTGGTCGTGCTGGGGGACTCAATGGGATATCTGGGATCGAATTCCCAGGTGACTGTGTGCAAGGCAAGTGCTGTCTTCATGTACTATCTCTCCAGTCCCTTATTTGTTCATTTTCCCATTAGTCACGTGTCCTAGAAATGAGCGTAGACTGAGAACCCAGACCTGGCATATCCAGTTTGGGTTAAGTCTGTTCCACTCTTGAGCAATCTTGGTTCATTCACTTATAAACAAGTACAAGTAGGAGGAGATGTTTCCTGAGGGTGCTTCTCCATCAAAGAGTCTGTGTTTGTGGGGAAGTGCTGGGCCAAGTCATTGATAGTGAAGGGTATGAGCCAGTAGGAACTTCCCACAGAGGAAAACCTCTACACTGACCAAACACGATGCTTATTAATATTAATATTAAATAAATAAATAATTATTTATTTTGGTATAAAAAAGCATCAGTGTATTTGGACTTCAGCTGGGTAATTTTTGATGGCTGCTAAGAGAATTTTGATTCATGTTTCCTTTCACTAACTGGTCTAGGCTTGTAACGACCCCCTGCAAGAAGGACATTAATGTCAATGTTCTGAGCTCTGCAATGTCAGTATCTTAAAGCATCTCAGAAAATAACGAACAATCTCCCAGCAAGTAGGCACCACATTGTAGAAAGAAAGGCTTGAGACAGCAATGGCAGTATGGCAGTTCACCAGTCCTAAGATGGGGTGAGACAGTCACCACCTCCCAGGACATAGGCAGTGTCTGTAGCCCACAGTGTCACACACAGTGTCCCTTCACATGATTCAGTGGCTTCTTGCTATGCTCCAAGGGAAATACCACTTACGGTCATGGGTTACTAAACATGCACCTCCTGGCGCTTGCTGCCTTCTGTCTTGATTCTTCCAATACCCTTCTCTGTACTTGACTAGCATGTGTGTGCATGGGTCTCTCTGCATGAGTATCTCTGTGTATATGTGCCTCTATGTGCATGTACACACTTGAATGATCATTATGTACACGTGCCTGCACATGTAAATTTGTGTGCATGTGTATATATATATATGTGAATGTGTGAGTATGTATGTGTGCATTGTGTACTTGTGTATAAAAGATCATGTGCATAAATATATGTGCACATGTGTGTTATGCACTAGTATATATTGGTACATGTGTGTGTTGTGTGCTCACATGCATTCATACACACAAGCTAGCATGTCCATGTCTCTTGGGGTCCATGGCTTTGCTCCTGCCTCAGCTCTGGGATCTGCACTTTCTGCCTGAAAGCCCCTTTTCTTAGTCTTTTGGTGGGATCTTCCTGAGTATTCATTTATTTTGGACTACACCCAGCAGTGCTAGGGGCTACCCAGTGGAGGACCATGTAGTGCCAAGGATCAAACTTGAGCTCCCACATGGAACGTGTCCTCCATCCAGCCCTTGGAGCCCTCTCCCTGACCCTTCCCTCCTCATTCTGCAGTCTGTGGTTCAAATGGCGCTGCCTGGTGGAGCTCTAACTAGAATCCTGGATGCCATTCCTGTTCATTTTCTTCATATTTGCATATCATCTTGCCTACAATAACCTCTTGCTTTTCTTTGTTCTTCCTTAAATATAATCTGTATGCAATCAGCGAATCTTTTTTCTATTGCAGATGGGTCTGTCCTGGAGTCTGGGGCAGTGACTGGCCCATCACAGTGGTCCTATAAGCACCTGTGGAGCCAGTGACCCAGACTCAGAACCACCAGTGCTGGGCAGGCCCTGTCCACACAGCTGCGGCTGGAGAGCCCAGAGGGAGTGAACCTGACCATGGGCTCACCCCCACCAGCCACAGCCAGTGCTTCCCCCTGGCCTGGAGAGAGAGAGAGAGAGAGAGAGAGAGAGAGAGAGAGAGAGAGAGAGAGAGAGAGAGACGGAGCTCTACCCTCTGCAGACCCCCGCAAGCCAAAGTAGAGCAAAGGACAGAACATCGGGGCTGGCTGAGTCTGTGGGTCTGGAAGTGGTGGTCAGTCCTGCCTGCTGCAGAGCGCTGACTTCTGGGTCCCTGAAAAGCCAAGAAAAGCACCAGAGTAGAGAGATGGGAAGGAGAAGCACTTCCCAGCCCTGCATTCATAGAGGCGTGTGTGTGTGTGTGTGTGTGTGTGTGTGTGTGTGTGCACGCATAGGGCTCACGAATGTGCACACATGTACGTGTGTTCAACAGAGGGAGCACTCCTGCACCCCTGCATCCATACAGCAGCAAACTTGGTGAAGTTGGGATTTCCCTAAGCTTCCCATAGAATCCTGTTTCCCCAAAAGGTCCCCGCCCCGGCTCCCCATCCTGCCTCTGTCATTCTAAAGTCTGGAGGTGACTGTGACTCTGACATCTTTTGCGGGGGCAAGAGGGGTTTGGTGTAGGAGTGCTCAGGAACCATACAAGGTGCTGGGGATTGAACTGGAGTTGGCCGTATTCCAGACAAGTGCTCGCACCCTATCGACCTGGCCGTTATCTTAAGATGTTTCCATAGTTGGGGGAAGGGGGGCTCTGTGTCTCCTCTGTGTCTTGTTCAGGGCAAAGGCCATATTTCCTCTCCCATTTCTAACCTCTTCGTAGGAGTCTTGGCACAAAAATCTCTCCAGTGTGCTTGTGGGTTGAACACATTTTGGTGGGCTGAGACCTTGGACGCTATTTTCATTCATTCATTTATTTACTTTATTTTTTGGCTTTTGGGGCCACACCTGGCGATTCTCAGGGGTTCCTACTGGCTCTGTACTCAGAAATTACTCATGGTGGTGCTTGGGGGACCATATGGGATGCTGGGGATCAAACCTGGGTTGGCCGTGTGCATGGAAAATGCCCTTCTGCTGGATTATCACTTTGGCCCATCATTCATTTATTATTTCCTTATTTCATTCATTATTTAACTTATCTATTATTTTACTTATTCACTCATTCATTTATTTCAAGTCTTCCCTGAGACATAGTATGTGGAAGGCACTGAGCTAGGAACTGTGTTCTCTTTTAATTCAGGAGAGGGTTGTTTCCCAAGAAATATTCAGGAGTCCTTGGGGGTCTCTCCCCTCAGTACTGATCCACCAGACTTGATAGTGCTCGGAGAGGTGGGGCTGCTGGGGGCCAGCAGTGTGGAGGTCACAGGGCCATCCCGGCAGTGCTCAGGGGTGCATTCGACAGGGAAGCTCACAGCCTGGGGCAGAGATGGGAACATTCACAAATAACTATAATCCAGTGTGCTAAGTGGTAGGGTACAGGCAGTGTGCACGCAGAGGGCGTGGACTCAGGAGGGTACTTATGAAATAATTCAGTGTTCCAGCATCTAAAGTGGAATGTTCAGGCAACGCCTCTCCTGTGTAGGTGCTGCACCGTTCCTGGCATTTTCCACATCCCTTTGCCACATCCCTTGTCTTTCTTAATGCTTCTAGGGATCCTGTTCATAAGCATTTTGCCCTTCAACAGTCCCTTCCAAAGAGATGTTCGAGAAAGAGCTACTGACAGGAAGAGCAGAGGAACAGAGAGACGATGCTGTGATCCGTCCTTTACAATTGGGTGCCCCGAGTGTCACCCAGTGCGGTGCCCAAGTCAAAGGAACCCTGGAGGTGGCACCTGCCAGCAGGGATGGGAGGCCACATCCCCCCACCACACCCCAGTAGCAATGTAAATGCAGCCTCGCTTCTCCCCCAGAACTTTCCAGTCTTGGGCTCAAAATCACAAACCACAGAAAATCACAGGAAACCCAAGTTGACAGGAGATAGGAGATAATATCAGTGGTCACTGCACCAGGGGGTGCATGGAAACCCCCAATGCATGGTGCAGACCGGAAGGAAGGGATGCAGGGAGCAGGAGAGGTCACTGGGGTCAGGGTGGGGATGAGCAGGAAAGACCCCACCCCCTACAGCCACGAGCCTTGACTGGACTTGCAGAATGGGCTGGTGGAAGAGTGAAGGGCAGAGCAAGGGAAAAGAAGAAGCAGGATAATCTAGTCAAAGGATGCAGAACCCCAAGGCCCCCCCTTGGCCAAAGCCAGCAGGGGCAGCTGGTCCTATGGGACAGTCGTCCTTGACTCCGCACTTGCTCTCTTGTGAATCTCTCCTGCTTCCATTCCACCCTACACCTCACTGCCTCCACTTCCCCTCTCCCACCTGCCTGGGGATCTACTGCTTGCCCCCATCTTTCCACCCATTGCCCAGCTTGACCCACTGCATTAGTAACAACCCTGTGTGCTCCACAGCGTCACTGTCAAATCCATCCTCTGGTTCTAACAAAACCGAGACCAGAACCTCCCCCCCACCCCAAGAAGCCAGGGCTTTCTGCTGGGGGGCAGAGGAGGGTGAGGAAAGCTGTTTTCTCAGTGGGTGGCCCCTAATTCTATTTCTGTAGCTTCCAGACAGATTTGCAACTCAGGGGCCTAAGCTCTGGAGACAGCCCAGTGGGTGACCTCTAGAGCAAAGAGTTGGGGGCAGGGAAGGAGGTGGGGGGGGGTTGAGCGAGGACAACAAAGCAGGGCACAGAAAGGAAAAGGTGCCCCAGAGAAAATCTGCTGGGTCCCGTTAATTTCCTAAAAACCAACCGAGAGAAGAGCAGGGAAATAGAGTTTCCAAAAAGAGGTCAAGAGCCAGAAATTGGAAGGGAGTCGCAGTCACGCGGGATTAAGAGCCCAGGATGGGCCATCGGAGCATGTGATGGGCTGCTGCCACCTGCCTGGTACAAATCAGGGTCCAGGAGGGCCGGCTGGCGCCTCTCTGGACCGTTAGCCCCGTGTTGCTCGGCACATAAACGAGGGAGAAAGGGAAGCCCAGAGGCCCCACGGCCCATCCTGGGACAGAGCCCGGGTGCTGGAACCCACCTAGCCCGTCCGTCCAACTCTCCCTGCATCTCCCAGGAAAGTTCCCAGGAGTGTGGTGGGCTGCAGAGAAGCCAGAGTCAGGGAGAGATTGGGACGGTTCTCACTTCACACTTGGGGGATGGAGAGAGGTTGAATTATGCCTTGAGGGACTTTGTTTGAGGGGTTGGGGTGGGGGAGAATGTTAATTTTAAGTGTTTGGGACTGGAGTATCAAAAGAGCTGGGAAGGAAAAAAAAAAGTGGGGGGAGATGGTAGGAAGAGAGAAGGGAAGGTCGGGGGGGGCGGGGGGGTGTCCCATGGCCCAAGACCTTGACAGTGAGAAGGAAGGAATTCTGGGCTAGAGTGTAAAGAATTGAGGCCCATCGCCTGTTGAATGATGACAGGAAGGGGTGGTCCAGAAGGCTGAGAGGATCACCAGTGTTGAAAGTTCTAAAACAGGGGCCGGAGCAATAGCATAGCAGGAAGGGCATTTGCCTTGCATTCAGTCAACCTGGGTTCGATTCCCAGTGTCCCATATGGTCCCCTGAGCACCGCCAGGAGTAATTCCTGAGTGCAGAGCCAGGAATAACCCCTGTGCATCGCCGGGGGTGATCCAAAAAGAAAAAAAAAAGAAAGAAAGTTCTAGAACAGAAGGCAAGATGGGAGGACCTCTTTCAGTGTCTTCTTGGTGACTTCACCCATTCTCATTCCCTTGCGTGTCCCAGTCTACAGGAAACCAGAGATTTGCCCCAAAGCAACCCCTTTTAATGGGGAGACTAACATCCATGAATAGTAGAGATAAAGACCAGGAGGATTCCTCCCTGGCTTGGAAGCCAGCCTCACATGCGTGGGGGAAAAAGCAGATGAGATAGCAAAGGGACCACCAAGCAAAGAATGCTTGGAAGGCTTGCTTGGGATGGGAGATGCGTGCTGAAAGTAAACCAGAGACAGAACATGATGGCTACTTAATACCTGTATTGCAAACCATTACACCCAAAAGGAGAGAGAGAGTAAAAGGGACTGTGCCTGCCACAGAGGCTGGGGTGGAGGGATGGGGCGGGGGGGACGTGGCAGGAGGGACACTGGGAACATTGGTGGTGGAGAATGGGCGCTGATGGAGGGATGGGCACTCGACCATTGTGTGACTGAAACAATCATGAAAGTGTGTAAGTCTGTAATTGGATCTCATGGTTTTTCATTAAAAAATTAAAAAATAAATAAAATAGATTCTCACCTTTAAAAAAAAGCAACCCCTTTTGGGTCCTGAAGATCCTTCTTGGGGTGACCGGGGCAGAGGAAATCACTGGGTGATGGTCCCCCATCACTCTGAGAGCAGAGTCCCTCTCTGTTTTTAGATCAGGAACCGCAGCTGTGGACATGAGCCACCCTCCCCCCTCCCCGAAACCAAAATTACCACCAACTCTCCAAAACAATCACCATAAAAAATATGGCAGAATTTTAGGTAGGAAAAATATTCTTGTTCTCCACCTTGAATTCCCTTCCTAAGAAACCCTTCCCTGTGCTGCCCCACACAGAGACACTGGCCTTCACTGCAGTTCCATTTTTCAGGCATGTCTGATATCAAATTCTTCTCTGTGTCTGGGGCCTGACTTCGAGGCCACATGAGAGGCAGAAATAAATTGCTGATGCCTGTTCCCCTGGGAGCGGTTGTCAGATTTGCAGAGAACCGTCAGATTGTCTCTGGCTCCAGGGCCAAAGAACCAAATTTCTCCTGTAGTTTCTGGGCTCCTAACGCTCATGGGCATTTTCCCCGGGACACACTCCAGGAAGCCAATGGAACCTCCTGGCTGTCTGAAGCGCTGATCTCCTGGCCACTCTGTTCTCTCAGGAGTCCCCTAAATGTCAGACCCAACCCCCCTAAATTAGGCCTTACCCACCACTTCCCAGATTGGAGAAGCATCCAGAGACAGGAAGTCCAAATAGGGTGTAAAAATAACCAACAAGGAGTTCAGGGATTCTTCATTTCTCCGAGCTCTTACCTGTTCAGAAGATTCACCGCCATCAGCTTTATTCCTATATCTTGGTTCTTCTCCATCCAGTGGTTCACTCCAGAAAAAAAAAACAGCTGTTTCTCCCATGACAGGAAAGGGGGCGGCAGGACACGGAGAGGCAGTGCTCAGCCCCAGGAATCAGTAAGTGAGGTGGAAGGCTGCGGGTGGGAGAAAATGAATTGCCTTGCCTAGAACATGGTGTTATACGGTGTCACCTGAGAATGTGATGTGGTCACAGAGGAAGAGGTGGCCTGTCTTGCTCAGAGAACAGGTGAGGTTCAGAGAGGATGGTGCTCGGGCTGAGACTTGGAAGAAGTAGAAATATGCATGGTAGGGCCAGAGCTATAGTACAGCAGGGAGGGTGCTTGCCTGGCATATGACCAACAATGGGTTCAACCCCTGGTGGCTTCCCATAGGGTTCCTCAAGCCCCACCAGGAGTGATCTCTGAGCTCAGAGCCAGGAGTCATCCCTGAGCACCTTCAGGTATGGGGCATCCCCCGCCCCCCAGCAATAGTAATAATAGCGGTCACGGCAGATAACCAATGGTGTCCACCTGTTTGGCTGGTCGTCCCTGGATGCCAACCTGAAAGTTGGGCCATTTCCATTCATCTTGCATACTCTTCCTGTTTATGTGTTTGTCTATAAATAATATAAGGATACTTACCACTCAGCAACTTTTTTTATTCCACTTTGTTTGAAAGATTTCCCCATCGTGACATCTGTGGATCGAGTCTATTCATTGTGATTTTTCAGTATTTATTTTTGTAGTGCTTCATTGTGTGAAGAAGCCAGAGCACATTAGCACTCTGATTAGAGAGTAGGTTTCTATTTATTCACTGTTCTAAGCAGTGCTCCAGAAAAACCCTTTACACACACTAGCTTTGGCTCATTTGCAGGAATCTAGTACAACTGCAGGGAACTCTGTAGAAGGAAGTGGGGTACTGAGGTAGGCACTGCCAGGGTAGTTTCACTTTTATTTTTTTGGCTCTTTTGGGTCACACCAGAGATGCTTAGGGGTTAATCCTGGCTCTGCACTCAGTAATCACTCCTGGCAATTCTTGGGAGATCATATGGGATGCCAAGGATTGAACCCGGGTCAGCTGCGTGCAAGGCAAATGCCCTACCCACTGTACTATCACTTCGGTCTCTCATTTTGTTTTTTGATTGATTGAAATTCTGTGATTTACAATTAAATCAATATTTTGGAAGTGTGTGTGTGTGTGTGTGTGTGTGTGTGTGTGTGTGTGTGTGAAAATACTGGAGTTTGGATATAAATATGATCGACATTCTGTGATTTACAGTACTGTCAATGTTAATGTTAATAATAATCAATTCTGTGATTTACAATACTGTTACTGTGATTTACAATTACTGTTAATTTGAAATACTGTTAATACTAACGCACACATTTTCAACACTACACCCAGCACCTATCTTTAACTTTCTAAGAACCCTTCAAATGATATTCCAAGGTGTCTGCACCATTTTATATTTCTCCTAACAATGTTTGTGAGTTCCTGGTCTTCTAAATATTTACCAATACTTAGTTCTGGGATATGTTTGAATGGTATTGAATCTGTGGATTAATTTGCTTCTTAAGGACAATTGAAAATTGACAGTTGGCATCTTAATATTATTATATTGTCTTTCATGCCATCAACTTAGAATATTGCAAAATGACTCAGAAGTTTTCGAAAAATCTTTATGTGGAACTGGTATTCTTTTAAAAATATTTGGAAGAATGAAGCCCAATGAAACCAAGTCATTGTGGAGTTCACTTTTAGGGAAGCTTTTATTCTGGGATACACACCTGGCAATGCTCAGGGCTTACTCCTGGCTCTGCACTCAGGAATCACTCCTGGTGGTGCTCAGGGGACCATATGAAATGCCGGGGATCAAACCTGGGTCAGTTGCATGCAAGGCAAGTGCCTTACCAGCTATCCTACCTCTCAAGCCCCTTGTGATTTTTTGCTTGCTTGGGGGTCACACTCAGCAGTGCTCAGGGTATAGCCATGGCTCTGTACTTAGGAATTACTCCCTGCAGTGCTTGTGGGACCATATGAGATGCTCAGGATCAATTCCAGGTCATCGTGTGCCAGGCAAGCACCTCACCCACTATGCTATCGCTCTGCCCCTTAGGCAAAATTTGAAAAAAGTTTGAGGTTGTAGAATTTATGGATGGGGAGTCATTTATAGCATGCCCTTATTATCACTTTAATATCTACAAAAGACAGCCTTCTGATATTATTGTCGCTGTTACGATTGTTCCAGTTTGGCAAGGAACGGGCATTCTCTCTGCTGTTTGTTCTTTTCGATGCCACTTGGGGCATCTCATACATTCACTAGGTTAAGGGCAGGTGTCCGTCGTGTCCTTTTTAATTTCTCTTCCAATTTAAGGGCAGCGGATTCTGGCTCTCAGTCTTTAGTCCCCTGTGACTCGAGGACTTTTGGAGATGACGCTGGGGGTTAAGATGGCTTCTTCTATTTCCAATGTGCCAAGAGTTATTAATTTCTCATTAATGGCTTTTGAATCTTATCAAATGCACTTTCCTGAATCTGTTGTGATTGACCCTTTAAAAATTTAATCTGCGAGTTGGGTGAACTATGTTTATTTATTTTCTAATGCTAAAATCAATTTTGGATTTATGATGTCTGATCCTTTGCATCTACTGGGAATTGAACTTGTGACTATTTCCTTAATGACTGGGATCTGTTTGGGAGTAATGTTGGTCTTTTTTCTTGTTTCTTTTCTGCTTGGGTCTTGATGGTTTTCTGTTTTCTGTCTTGTAAAGAAGTTGGAAGTGTTTCCTCTTGCATTTTTCTGAAACAGTTTTGTGGCATTAGTATTATCCCTTCCTTAACTATTTTTCTTTCTCAATTTTGCTTGTAAAATCAATGGATTTGGGAGCATTCTTTGTGGGAAATATTTCCCTGACAAACTCAATTTCTTTTCTAAATATTTAATAAATGACATTTTATATGCTGTATCTTGGGTCAGCTTGGTATCTTCTTTTTCAGATCATTTCCTATTCATCTAAATTGCTTCCTTTATTGGCATAAACATGTGTATGAGCTCCCTTTATGATACTTTCCATGTCTGAGAGTTATAGTGTTGTTCTTTCTTTCATTCCTGCTACCGGTCACTCACATCTTCTATTTCTTTCAATTAATGCAGCCAATGATTTGTTGAAAGTATTTAAAAAGAATCAGGTTTTGGTTTCATCCACGTTCTCTAAAGCTTTTCCATTTCCTGTTTCATTGATGTCTATTCTTATCTTCATTTCCAGCTCACCCCCCACCCCAATTCCTTCAGCTGGAAGCTGAAATAATTTGAACCTTTCTTCACTACTAATATGAACATCTAAAGAATTTCCCCTAAGCACTGCTTCAATAGTATACTGATTTTTTAAGTCCTATTTATTGCAATCTCATTTACACATAGCTAAGTTGACGTTTTTGTTGTACAGGTCTATGAATTTTTAAAAAATGTATATGGTCATGTAGCAATATCTAGAATGTTTTGATCACCACAAAAAGTTCCCTTTGTGTATTTGTAGTTAATTTTCTTCCCTTGCCCCCAAATCCTTATCACAATGGGTTTTTTATCCCTATACTTTTGCCTTTTTCTAGAATTTCTTACACACAATCACAGAGCAAGTACCTTTTTTAGACGTTCTCCTTCCAGCTAACATGAAATTCTTCCATATTACTGGAAGAATTAACATCCATTCAGCTATTTTAGGAAATAGCTAGGTAATCTAAAGCAATATACATATTTTTTGCAATACCCATCAGAGTCCCAGTGGCATTCTTCACAGAAATAGAACAAAAAAATATGAAACTTGGTTAGAACAACAAAAGACCCTGCATAGCAAAAACAATCTTGAGAAACAAGGGCAAAAGGGGAGGTATCATGTTCCCAAACTTCCCATTATACTACAAAGCGATAGTTACTAAATGTCTCCATCTGGATTTCTGCATCTGGTTTTCCTGCCAGAATCTTTAACTTTTTATCGTTGACATAAGGTAGATCAATGTGTCTTTGTAGAGTCCCTGACAGAGCAGTCTGCAAAGACTAGACAATCAATGATCATTGGTCAGCCCTGCAAAGCAGTGCACTTACCATCAGGGACCACCCCCAATGCCAATCAGAGAGAACAATCCCTTTCACACAAGCTCTGTTATCAACACAAGCTTCTGCGTTCAATGCAAAGGGGGTCACATCCGTTCTCCTGTGAGTGGCGTTGAGTCACTTTATGAGTCTACAATTCCCTCCTATTACCCCTTGCTCAGAGTTCTATATCCTGGATCCTGAGGTGGCCCCAGGGACCTGAGGTTGACCTCAGAATTCCCAACTGAGTCTCCTTGATGGGTAAACAGTGTGTCCACTAAATCAGTTTCAAGACCAATTCTTAGTGTTCCTGGCCCAAACCAAAGAAAACTGTCCATCTGGTCCATGTGGCCTGGATTCTGTTTCCTTCTGGAAGATTTTGTGTCACAGCAAACTATAATATATATATATATTCCTTTTTTTTAAAAGTGTGTGTGTTTCTGTGTGTGTGTGTGTGTGTGTTTGTGTGTGTATGTGTGTGTGATGCTTTGGGTGACACCCAGGGGCTCAGGGCTGCTCCTGGTTCTGTGTTTAAGGGTAATTACTGGTGGTTCTAGGGACCTCGTGTCATGGTGCGGATGAACAAGGGCCAGGTGCTTGCAAGGCAAGTGCCTTACCTCCTTCACTATCTCTCAGTCCCCTAAAAATTCATTCTTTATGTCACAAATATTATCTGTAATTTCCCCATGTTTTGCTCCTCTTGGCTCCTCTCATTTATTAGTGGTAGAGGTTCAACCAATGTTCCTTTTCTTTTCCTCTAGCCCTTTTCTCTCACAGTCTGTAACAGGGCAGGAACTTTGCGTTTCCATCCCTTCCAGTGTCCTTTATCCATCCGCCTATAATGAGGCATAGATGAATTAAGTGGCACTTGTTATGGAAGGACCGGCTTTCAGAATGGGATCAAGGAGGATCTGGGACAAGGGGCTGTAAAGAAAGAACAGCGAGGAGGGCATTTGCCTTGCATGTGGCTGACCCTAGTTCAATCCCCGACATCCGATATGGTCCCCTGTGCACCACCATGAGTAATTCCTGAATGCAGAGCCAGGAGTAATCGCTGAGTATCACTGGCTGTGATCCCAAAACAAAAAAGGAGGAGGATGAGAAGCAGGAAGTGGAAGAGGAGGAGGAGGCTCTGGGGCGATGCCTCTTGCACTGAATTCCATAAAACACCCAGAAGTTCCATCTGCTCTCCCAGCCCTTCACCCTTAGCCTAGAGCCTATTTATTGCAGAGAGCTCTTTCCAGTCCCACCCTTTGGGCTCCCTGCTTCTTACACTCCTCTGGGACCTGCTTCCTAGGTGTGTCACCATGTGGCCCATCATCGCTGGAGATCAGTGACGACTGTCCTGTGTGCCATGCCCCCCATTCTCTCTGTTTGATAGCCTCAAGATGGAAGCTCAGAATTGGCAAGGTGGAAGGATTCAGTCCATGGATGCTGGCAGGGATGACCAGGAAGAGCACTGCCTGCAGAGGACCAGCTGTGATCCTTCTAACCCGCTCATGTCCACTCCCAGAGGCCCTCATCAGAGAGCCTCGCATCTAAAGGTGCCCCCCGCCCCCATGGTCATACTTCCGACACAGCCATTCTTCAGCTGAGTCCTTCTGCCCCTCTGGGCAGTGAGTAGGTTCAGGACTTATTTCTTTCCCCACAGGCCTAGCTTTGTCTTACTTCCTTCACGGCTAGATGACCAGCATCCCAAGCCCATGACCAACATCCCAAGCCCATGAACGCATCCCGAACCCACCCGTCAGTGCACTGCAAACACATCTCTGGTCCATGGAGAATGAGACATGAATGAACTCCTTGGGCATCTGGGGTGCTCAGCACAAGGTCCACATCTTAGTGCCTCGCCATCCATGCGGTTTTTTGGATTCCTTTTCACTGATGAAGCGTGTGTTGTGTTTAACATCTATGGCTTGAACCACTCCCCCAAAACTAGTGAGTGATTTTCACTATCCCCACCAAAGTTTCTGGGTCACCCCACCTCCCCAAAGTCCCTCCTACTCCTTCCTCCCATTGCTTTACTCTTCTCTCTGGTCACCATCATGGGCTTGGAATGAATTTTGTGCCTGATTTACTCATTTATATTTTGCATCTGATGAAGCCTTCTAATTACCCTCTTTTCTGATTTCTCCCACTGAGTATGGTCATCTTGAGACCCATCTCATCCCCCAGGGTACCATTTTGTCTTTTCCTAATGGCAAAGTGGTCAACTTCTGAGTGTTCTGCTCCCATCTTCTTTATCTGGGTCCCTGTGCGTGGGCATTTGGGTTGGTTTCACGTTTTTGATTTGGTGACTCATGTTGCTCTAAACGTAGGAGACCTGAGACTCTTTCCTCTTTCTTTCTTTCTTTCTTTCTTTCTTTCTTTCTTTCTTTCTTTCTTTCTTTCTTTTTGGTTTGAGGGCCACACCAGGTGGTGCTCAGGGCTTCTTCCTGAGTCTGTGCTCAGGGGTCACTCCTGGTAGTGCTCAGGGTACCATATGGGGTACTGAGAATCAAATCTGGGTCGGCTGCATATAATGCAAATGCCCTGTACAACTGTTTCATATTCTTCATGTAAACGCTTAGGTATGGGATCACTAGATCACTGGGAATTTCTATTTTAATTTATGTTCTTATAGCTTATTTGCGGGTGGGGCACATCTGGCAGGGTTTGGAGGGGCTACTCCCAGCTCGGTGCTTGGGGGTCACTCCTGGTCGTGTTTGGAGGACCACATGATACTGAGGATAAAATCCGGGGCTCCCTCATGCAAAAACGTTTGCTCCAATACCTTGAGCCATCTCCATCTCTCAAATTTGACATTTCCTTAAGACATCTCTGCAGATTTTCATTGCACCCACGCCCACTGAGCACAGTGCTTGGGACAGAATAGAGGCTGGTGGTGCTTTTAGGATGGATGGATGGATGGATGGATGGATGGATCAGATGAAGGGATACCCGTTTCCCTTTCATTTCCTGTCACCCCAGAGCATCCCATTCTTTTGCCTTCATCAGCAACATAGCCCATGGCCACTTCCTTCCAAGGAAGCTGAGTCTATGGGTCCAGGGAGGCCCTACTCAGTCCCACTTTCCTGCTTTCATGGACAAAGTCACCACCATGTCACTAGTGCAAGTTAGCCAAGACTTAGCCCCCCCACCCAGTGCTGGCATAATGACATTCCTGCAGGGCGTGGGGCAGGGATGGGCAAAGCCTTTGACCTGGGCTCCTGGACAAGACAGTTTCCTCGATATCCTGAAGGACACATGAGGCCAAAGCTGAGCAACAGATCGTTGTGGGCTGGAGGGGCCATGCGGATGGCGAAAGGAAAATCGAAAACCTGACTGGCCTTCTCTGTGCTGGAGGCTTCCACGATTGATGTGCGTGCTGGATTACCCCACCTCTTTAATAGATTATTGACAGCTTCGGCAGTGATAGAGTCCCGGCGCTGGAAGTGGTTCTCTGCTGCGCTCCCTCTGTGCGGGTCAGCCCGGTGGCCTTACCCGCACTGGGTGATTCAGGGCTTGGCGATGCTAACACTTGGGAGGAAAGAAGTTTGACACCAAAGCAGGAGAGGTCGCAAGGCACGGTGAGCTGGAAGATGCTTCCTTCCTCCTCTGTGCTTGCGCCACCTCAGGGCTCTGGTCTTTGTCAGACTGGGCACCCACCGCAGGCGAGAGGGCTGCAGAGTGGGGTCATTCTTGTCCCAGCTCATACCCCACCCCAAGGTGAAGTCACCTCCTTCCCTGGTGCGTCTCGTCCTCAGGGGCACGCATGCTTCAGCATCCAAAGATTCCAGGCATCGCACCAAGGAGAAGCTTCTAGAATGAAGTGGGAATGGGGTAGAGAGATGGTGGGTAGAATATTTGGCTCCTCCACCAAGCAAGGACAGTCATGGGGGTGACTCCTGGGATTTCAGGGGATTCTCATGAGATTTCCTGTGAGGAATTCCCATGAGCTTCTCAGGGGAGCTGAGGCAACACCCAGTTAGGGGCGGACAGTCCAAGTCTTATGTCATCAGCAAAGCACCACTGTACCCTAAGAATCTGTGTTTCTGGAAGCTCTTGGACCTCCTAGATTAGGTGATAAACATTGAACTTTTATACTAGAAGACTTAAATGGAGTCTTGAATGGCCATTTATTTTTTTTTAATTTTTATTAGTGAAACACCATGAGGTACAGTCGTAGACTTACAAATTTTTGTGCTTGGGTTTCAGTTATACAATGATCGAACAGCCATCCCTCCACCAGTGCCCATTTCCCACCACCACGGGTCCCAGCATCCCTCCTACCCCTCATCCCCCCAATTCCACCCTGCCTCTGTGGCAGGGCATTCCCTTTTGTTCTCTTTCTCCTTTTGGGTGCTGTGGTTTGCTCTTTCAATAATAAGTCACCCTCACCAGAGGTCAGAAGGTTCTAAATGAGTCTAAATGCAGCAGGAACCTAACTCTTGCAGACCCTTTTAGACTACCTGTGTGTGTGCTGGTTTTGCCAAGAACAACCAAACTGGTTACTGACAGCAATTAAACAGGAGATGTTCCATTTGTATTGAAAACACTTCTCAGATATTGACCAAGTGCCTGCTGAGATAGAAGCTCCAATGACAACCTCATTGAATGAATGAAAACCCAGTGAAGACTCACCTCAGCATTTAATTTGGGCAGTCTGTGAAATGGAAAAAACGCAGGTTTGAAAATAGGGGGCTGGTTTCAAGGCCCAGTCCTGGCATTTTCTCACTAGTTCTTCAAGGGAACATTGTCCCTTCTCCAAGTCTCAATTTCTTCACATGAAAAACGGTCACAATGTCTTCCTTTCAAATAAAGATACTGATGAATGGTGAACATTTTAGTGGCAATGGTGAAGAAAGAAAAGAACTGCCTTCTGCTTCCAAAGGGTGCTTGGATTACAGACCTTGTGGACAGCAGCAGCAAGGGTGCCATGGAGCCTAACTGTTAGTTCTGTGCAGTTTCTGTGTGGGTGTGGACACATCCCTTACTGGCAGAACACTAGAAAGAGCTCATCTGACTCACACAATTAGTATAGATTGTCAGACATTTTCTTTCTTGCCATTTTAATGGTGAGTAAATGGGTACAGCATGTCAATATTTTTGATTAGATAAAAAAAAAAGTATAGTCTGTGGAGCACCATACCAAAGATGTGTCATAATTAAGGTCATCGCAGGATATCCAAGAGCTGAGGGGACAATGTGTGAATGCTTTGGACAGAATATCTAATTCAAATCCTGCTCCTCTCGTTTCTTTGTTTCTTATTGTGCCTTAGTTTCCCCTTCTATAGAAGAGGATGGCAGTGATGCCTAGTTCATAAAGTTCTTGTACATGCAAAATGTTCACAATGGTGTCTAGCATATGAATACCACCAAGTAAATATTTATACTATTAATATTTTTTTATTTTTGGATCTTGGGCCACACCCAGCAGTACAAAGGTTTTTTTTTTTCCTGGCTCTGTGCTCAGGGAGCACTTCTGACAGAATCTGGAAAACCATATGTGGTGCTAGGGATTAAATCCATGTCAAATGCATGAAGGCACATGCCCTGCCCATTGTGCTAGCACTCCAGCCTCATACTGTGAATATGGTGAGTGTGATTTATTACCAGGGAGTGGAGGTTGAATGGGGCAGCAGGAAAACATGGGTGTGGAAATCAGTCAGTCTAATGTGATTTAATTATTTTCTTGGGAAATCTGTCTTATTCTTTTTTGCCTGTCTATAAAATGAGGGAGTCTAAAATGTGATTTGTCTAATATTCTGTACATGAATGACTATGGCACGTGGCTCAATGAGTTGTTCCCTGTTTCTCTGAGGATACACTTTCCAACACAAATGCATGGAGAAAGAGTATCATTTGGCTGAGAAGTGGCCTAAAATGTGGATATAAAAAGTCAGGATGCTATTTTTCTCCTTGACTGTGGGAAGGCTGAGGGGTGGATAGAAGTGTAGAAGGACCTGCTGGATAGAGCCAGCAGGTGCATCGGTGACCTTAGAGTTGCATGGCTCAGAGTCATAGTCCAAGATAGCAGCTCCTTAGGACTTAGTTGCATGGAATTAGAGGTATGAGAGTAGAAGGAGACACAAAACCAGGAGAGCAGGTCCCAAACATGGAGCCTATGGAAGAGTTTAAGGACTAAATAAGAAAGATTGATATCCTTTCCCCACCCATTCTGCCCTTCTTCTGAGTCAAGATAATCTCAGATGTCTGCAGGTCTCTGGCCTGAGGAATAGCAGCCTCTGCAATGCAGCCTTCAGAGTCGGAGCATGGTAGATATCAAGGAATGCAATAAAGCATTTTCTGTCTAGGACAACAGAAAACCATGCTCATAGCAGCCCCACTCCATGCCACAGAAGGACTGAAGCATTGCCCTCCCCACTGTCTGCTCTGTCTCTCTTCCCCCTCCCACCTTCGCACTCTCTTAAACATACTCTTGCTTTGTCTTGACCAACTGAAGCATAAATTTGATAACCCTATATCTTGTACATGACCTCACCTGGATTGGAATTCCACAAGAGAAGGCAGCTAAGAGGAAACCAACTACCATACGTGAGCACTATCCAGGATGATTGCATCATTTTTTTCAGGCACAGTTCCAACCTGACCCCTTGCCAGAGAATTAGGACGATTTTTTTTCTGGAAAAGGTTAAATCTCAACAAAGAGAGAATGAATAAATTGCTTCATTGGGACTGTTGAAGATACGGTCTGGCAGTAGAACAGGGAAAGGAGCATTATTACGTCTTCTGGAATAGGGATTCCAATGAAAGTGGCAGAGAGGACTACAGATTGGGATACAGATAGAAAAGGATTTCCAGAACCAAAGAAAACCAATTTAGTGAAACCAAGTCTACCCAAAACCCCTGCTTTGGGAACTTCCTTCCTTCCAGGAGAACTAGCTAGGAATGGAAGTCTCTTTTAGAGAGCATGAAGCTACAGAAAACCTAAGGAATATCATGCTTTTACTAGTCTACCTCTCCATAACTTCAGTTGTTCTTCTCCTGCCTGACATGTTGGAATATTTCCAAATACAACTTTTTTTTTTGTCTGAACTGAGTCAACTTGTAAATGTCAATGTTTAATAAGACTTGATTAAAGGCACTTAAAAACGGTGGAAAGCCAAATTCTGGGATTTTATTCTAATATCCTCACAATCACAAAAATCCTGTTAGTCGTCGATTGGTTTGAGCAGGCCCCAGTAACGTCTCCTTCATCCTAGCCCTGAGAATATATTCAAGGCTCTTTAGGAGAATGA
>JAOXYA010000041.1:7278638-7295995 GCA_028565675.1 Sorex palustris
ACCATTATTTTGAATCCCCCCACCCCCACCCCCACCCCAAGCCTGCCCCATAGACAGATCCTAAATAATTTATTTTACACACACGCCTTTTCTGAGGGAGTTCTGTGGTGCCCAAGCCACATCTCTGCGGAAGGGGCTGGGCATGGACTCTGGAGTTAGGATGGTAGAATTAGGTGCCACTAAGTCCCAGGTATAGAGTGAAAGGCACCACTGGGGCAGAGAGAGCAGCTGGGGTGAAGGAGGCCTGGGGTCACAGGTACAATACGGGATGTGCATCAGGGCAGGGGCTCAGAGGGCTGTGGCTTGCATGATCCCCAGACCCCCAGCACCACCAGGGATATCCCTGGCACCGCCCCCCTTCCAAAGCACCCTGGGTCAAACGGCATCTCATCACCAGCCCTGAGCACTCATCAGGAGGTCTGATTGGTCAAGTGTCACCAGAGTGACCCCCAAGCCCTGTGAGCATTGTTTAGGAGCCCCTTACTCAGAACAAAGTAGAGTCAAAAGAGGGTGAGTGTCTGGAAGCAAGTATAGGGACGGGAGGGAGGGGGCACGGCCCAACACAGACCCATATGCCCAAGGGGGAGGCGATGATTGGAGCTTGGTTTCTGTGACTGGTGCGGGGGTGGGGACTAGCCTGGCAATGACATCAGAACTGGACTCAGGCACGACAGTGTCATAAAATCTTTTCTATCAGGGGCTGGAGTGATAGCACAGCAGGTAGGGCATTTGCCTTGCACACGACTGACCCGGGTTTGATTCCCATCGTCCCATATGGTCCTCTAGGCGCTGCCAGGAGTAATTCCTGAGTGCAGAGCCAGGAGGAACCCCCTGTGCATCGCCGGGTGTGACCCCCCAAAAAAAATCTTTTCTATCAAATTGACTGCCATTAACTGGCCTGTCTCCTGAGTCTCCTTCTATCCTGATACACGTAGAGCCGGCCAGCAGGGACAGGGCAAAAGAAGGGCTTCGAGCAGCCCAAACCCAGGTGGAACCCAGGGACCATCACCAGTGGAGTGGATCATGGTGAATCACGCTTGCGGGGACGGGAGGATGCGTGGCCTGCCCCTTACAGAATCCTGGACTACGGACCGTGTGTGACTCCGTTCACTGTTCACGAAACATTCCAAAACAATCCAAACAAATCCAACACAGTTGAAGCCACGGGTTCCACTCGGGCAGACAAAGATGGGACTGAGACAAGAGCTGGGATCCTAGGAAAGTTCTGGAAGCCTTCGATTTCTGGATTGTGCGTGAGAGTCAAAGTGAGAGTCACTCAATGTCTCTGATCTAGGTCAGTACAAACGGGGCGACAGTACAGTGCTTTGCACGCTTCCGGCCTGGGTTCGACTCCTAGCACCCCCTCCCCCTTGGGTCCCCAAGCACAGGCAGGAGTGAAAACTGAGCACAGAGGCAGGAGTAAGCGTTGAGTGCAGCTGAGTGAGGTTCTCCAAACCGAAACCAAACCAGCCAACAACAACAAACTCAGCTTCCATAAAGAAAAGAAAAAAAAATGTAGTCAGGCAGTGAAACTCAGGGCGGGCACGGAAGACAGCAGGCTGAGTGGCCCTTGGTTGCCAACGCTTGTCCCACCTAAATGAACATGAGGCTGCTTTGTCTGTCTGGGGGCTGAGGCTGGCAGAGAGGTCGAGGACCGTCAGGGAAGCGGGAGAAGAAAGAACGAAGGTGGGAGGCTGTAGCAATAGGGACGGACGGAGGAGAAAGGACGTGCTTTAGGAGAGCAGGATGAGTACGGAGGGGCCTGGGAGCAGGAAGGGCATCCCCGACCCCTCACATCTGGACTCGGAGACCACCACCTGAGGCCACGCCCCTTATCACTGCCAGCTGACACCCCAGCCACATCTGCAGCATGATCACTGCCCACGACTGCCCACACCTGTCTTCCCCTCCTGCCAGGCCGGCCACCTGCCTGCCTGCCACTTACAGCCCTCACGCTAAATCAATCACGAGACCTCTGAGTGCCCCCCTCCCCACCACCACCCCGCCCCCTCCATCCCTGCTTAACTCCACCCCATCTCATCTCTGAGCCCATCCATCTGCCCGTGCTCGGGTGGGCCCTGCCAGGCTGGGCTCTCCACACACAGCCGGCCTCAGCAGCTGCCGCCATGGCAGTTTAAGAAATCACCCCATCTGGGGAAAGTCCATTAAAAGACAGTAACGATGAATATTGCGCGATGACCCCAGGGCGCCCAATTCCACCCCGCTAATGATCTCTTTGAAATAACTGAGGCTGCGGAGGAAGGCGGGGTTCAGAGGTGCTGCTGTTTGGACAAGGCTGCGTTCTGTTCTGTTCGGTTTGGGCAACTTTTCGGGAGGGCTCTCATGCTAATGAGGGCAGGGCCTCGGAGACACCCTCGGCCAGTTAGAAGGTTCTTGGGAAATGAGTGGAATGGCTGGGCTGGGAGGAAGCGCAGGACCTGGCCATCTAGGCTGACCAGGGCCATGGAACTTTCTCCCGGGACGTCTCAGGATGTGCCCCTACACTGCACAGCTGGGGAGCCCATTCCTGCGGTGAGGGCGAAACTGAGGCCATGGCAAGCTGCAACTAACGTTAAATCTCAACTAGGCCTCAGTTTCTGTTTCTCCAGAGCAGGACTTGCAGTTTCTGGTAAACTTCCAGTTGAGTAATGTGCCTAGATAAGGAATTGGGCAGTTGGGTCTGGCCAGTCATGAGGGGTCACTGCCCCCTCCTTAGAAACTGTTACTAACCATTGCCTAATTGCTGACCACTGTTGTAAGAGGGCCGATGCTAAAATTAGACCCGTATATAAACTGCTCTTAACTCTGAACCCTATATAAACTGCTTGTGATTGGGAGTCAGGGTTCTTGTCAAGACGCCACTGTGTTGGATGAGACTTGGACCCGAGCTCGAGCTGGTATTGCCTCGAGCTAGTAATAAAGTTCCTTTGCTTTTGCATTATCATGTGTGGACTTGGTCTCTTCACAGTTGGGGATCTGAAACTCGGGCACAACAGTGCCGAGGCCATTCAGATAGTTAGAACATCACTTGCAGGCCATAGAGTTGGGCCTCAGACAGCCAAGAGGGAGCCTAAGTGTTCTCTCCTGTCATGCAACGGGGCCAGGCCCCATGATTTCACAGGCCTGAAATGGCCCTCAGTCCTGTAAGGCTTTTCTAGCCCTGCCCTATACTCAGGACCACTTAGGAGAAAGGGATGCGTTAAAACAGGGTTCACACACAGGGCATCCACCATCACAGTCCCAAGGAATGGAAGCCAGCAAACACACGAACTACGAGAGGGATGTGGTCATCTGTGCACTTGGAATCTTCCCTTTTACAGAACATTATTCTCCATCTCGGGGCATTCTTCCTGGTCACCAGCATTTGAAGCACAGGTCCCAAGAGCCAAGAGAGCTGGCATGTTTGGAGGTGAAGGCCAGCCGGGAGGGGACTCAGATTTCCGGAGCTAACCCATGCCATAAGGAGGTCGTGTGTGCTGGGCGTCAGGCAGGAGTGGACTCCCCCTTCCCCCCACCCCCATCCCGGGGGAAGACAGACCAGGCGAACATGCACTTGGCAAGCATCTAACAAGCAGCTCCAGGCTCTGCTAGGCATCGGGCATGACTGGCCATCGCGAGTGAACGGAGTGAGCGTGTACCTTGACGAACATGAAAGTCAGCTGCAGGAGAGGGTTGGTGGGAACTGTCAGTTCTGATGAGAGGCTGGGGCATGTTTCTTCCCTCTCCTTTGTTCCTGCCCAAGTGCTTCTGTGTAATCGTTAAGTAGACATGAGCAGATGCTATGCTTGGTCTTAACCCAAAGGCCGAGAACGCTTCTGTGTAACTGTAAGACCTGAATCCCAGGATCGCAGCACACGAAGTCTAAGGTGAAGCCCTAGCGTGGTGTCCGTCCTCTGCCGCTCCCTGTCACTGCATCCTGCTCATATCCAGGCCCCGTCCTGACCAGGAGCTGGACATGGTCCCTGGGTGGAGGGGCAATAACCACGTGATGGCCATGGTGCACAGAGAGGATTGGGAGACACACTAACGGGCCTACGGGGAAGTGCAGTAACTTAGGGTAGGACGCCAAGGTCCCAGGTCTTAGATTTTCATCCTTACGAAGGATGTCTGCTCCTCCACAGAAGCAAGTTTTGCTTTTGTTCAAAAGACCATTGTGGGAGGCTGGAACACAGATATCAACATTGGGATAGAACACTGAGAGAAATACGTGTGTGTGTGTGTGTGTGTGTGTGTGTGTATGAGAGAGAGAGAGAGAGAATAGTATACAGCAATGAAAAGGGATTGCATGTGGCTTCCAGAGCCAGGGAGCATCTTCCCCTACTTTCCACCTGAGGCTAACACTGTGTGGATCTCCAGGGACCTCACACGGCCCGCCCATTGCTGGAAACCAGGGCCAGCTTTCCAGGTCCTTCTGTGAAGGAGGTTCCCCTTCTCCTCTCCCCCAGCCCTCCTGAGATGAGACACCGGGGCATGTGACTTCCTCCAGACTCTGCGAGGCCTCGGGCCTGACTGGCTCTCGTGAGAGTGAACCCAGTGTGTGAGCACCTTGAAGAATATGAAAATCAGCTCTCCTGTCCCTCTCTGCCCTGCCCAAACCCCAACCAGTTTCCTGCTCGCAGCCATTCCCTGAGTCTCCAAGTGCGCACAGGCTCCGTCCCCTGGTATCAGAATCTGTGTGCGGCTGAGAAATGCCAGCAAATAGCAGGGCCTGAACCTCCGCAGCCCACCAGGAAGCCAGTTAGGAGGCATTAGGGGCTTGACTGCACAACACCGGGTCTTCTCCGTACATTCTCATGCCCGGCCTCCTCCAGACCCCCGCCCCCACCCCAACTCCAGGCTGCTTCAGCAAGAGGAGAGAAACAGAGAGTGATGTTTGCAAAACCACTAATCCCCCACATCCCAGTTCGAGAGACCTAAAGCTTAAGGTCAAGGTACTGGCATGTTGGTTCCACCAAAGGCCTGTCTGCCATCTCCTCTTGCAAGGCCATGGATATGTTGGACTAGGGTCCACCCTCTGACCCGAATCGCCTTTTTAAAGTCTTCTGTCTCTGACGACCACCTATTGGAATACTGGAGGTTAGTCTAAGGCCCGGGATATGGCTCAGTGGTCAAGGATTTTGCGTCCCATGTAGGGGACCCTGGCTATGCCCCACAGTCCCCATTCACACCAACTGACTTTTGGGCTGGGTGGAGCCGGACATCACTCTGCCTGCAGGACACACCCGCAAAAGACACTGCTTCCTCTTTATTGGCACATCAGAGCCCTCTGACGCCGCTGCCTCAATGCCCTGGACTCCAATTATTCTAGAATCGTCTTTGATCGGCTCTTTTTTTCCCCACCCTCAGCTCTGAGTTGCCTTGAATAATAGCTTCTCCAAGCAGCAGTACTCGGTCCTGCTGGAACAGCTCAACATTTCTGCCTTGGCAGTACCCTTGCATTTTGTGCCAAGAAGAAAGGAAGTGGAACTTTCTGGAAAACCTACTGTGTGCTCTCCCTGGAGCCTGGTCCTTCAGCAATATTCCTTCTCATCTTCCTGTAAGGAGCTATGGCAGTCTGGGATGGGAACAGGACCGGTCCTGGGCAGGTGGGATCTGTCACCCAGCATCTGAGTCTCAGAGCCTCTCCTCAGAGCAGAAACTAACGGGATCTTCCCTTGAAGCCGGGCACATGTTCCTTCTGGAGCAGAACAAGTTCTAGGGGTTGTTTTTTTTTTTCCCATCCATCCCTCCCAGCGGGCAGGCCAGTGCAGGGC
This sequence comes from Sorex palustris, assembly GCA_028565675.1. Classification (NCBI taxonomy): domain Eukaryota; kingdom Metazoa; phylum Chordata; class Mammalia; order Eulipotyphla; family Soricidae; genus Sorex; species Sorex palustris. The sequence continues at coordinate 7,284,392 of JAOXYA010000041.1, forward strand.
CTCCCCCACGGGGGCAAGGCTGGATATGGAGTTGGAGCTTCTCAGCCTGCTGCAGAATCCTCTGCATTAAAACGCAACTCCTGACGCTGTGGCATTCTGCTCCCTCCCCGGAGACCCTCGCCATATCCAATCTCTGTTGCTCTTTGCACCTTTGATTCACTTATTTTGGTAGGAGTCACACCTGGCAGTGCTCAGGGTTTACTCCCGATGCTGTGCTCCGGGATCACTCCTGGCAGGGTGTAGGGGGACTCTATGGGATTGAACCTGAATCGGCCATATGCAAGGCAAGCGCCCTCCCCACTGGAACTAGCTCTCCTTGAACTTTGACTCTTCAACTTTGTGCAGCTTCCTATGCGCGGATTCACTCTCTCCAGGGCACCTGCACCCGTGTTCTGTGCCCCCTTCTCTGAGGGCTGCCCCCACCTACCTGCTGCCCCGACCACAAAGGGTCCCTGTGTCTCCCTTTGCCTCTATCACTCTCCCTTTGTGGCCCCCATCTGCATCATGGGGGGCTTAGTCTCAGGACTGCATTTCCTTTTCTCTTCCACTCTCTCTCCACATCCCACCCATCGTTTCCATCTTGTCCTAGGAGCCTTGCTCTGCACATCACCCTCCTACCCACCCTCCCACCCCCCGCCCCAGACTACAGAAATACCCCTCTCCCCTGAGCAAACTGCTGGAAGACCCTGCTCTCTCCTGGGAAAACAACGTTCATCAAAGCAACAACACAAACACCACGACCATAAAACCTTGCGCCTGGTACTTGCTCACTGTGACGTTAGCCATTGTAACAGCATCTAGCCGCATTCAGTGCTCACAGGGATGGGTGAGGAAAGTAGCCTATTGGTAACGGCTCCTCCTCAACTGAAGGTAAAATCTCAACAAAATTGAATGAGCCCCTGGGACCAGGCAAAACAATTAAGCCATAAGAAAAAAGACCATTTTATGATGTCACGCGTGTGCAATGGAAACATATCATGCTAATGAGCAATTATCATATATTTCAAGATGAATTTTTAAAAAGAAGAGGCAGATATTAATAATAGGAAACCAAGGGGGAGAGAGTCAGGGGTGGGGGAAAAGGTGGAGGAGGGTGGAAATAGTTGTGGGTTCAGAGAAAATACCAGGATTAAGGCACTTGCCTTGCACACAGCCCAACGGGGTTTGATCCCTGCACCTCAAAGAGAGGCCCAAACACTGTGAGCACAGAACCAGGAGCAATCTCTAAGTGTAGTTGAGTGTGGCTTCCCCCTATACAGAAACAAAACAAACAAGACAAGGAAAGAAAAAAGAGGCTGTTTTCATACGGTCCATTTGTAACAATGGTTATGGGAGCTTCAGGTGTGTTATTAACGTCGAAATTGGGGGCATGCTGCGTCTCAAAAGGAAGCCAGTCTGTTACCAGAGATGTTCCCCTTAAGGGAGGAAGGGGGTTTGGAGACCCCAATTTGTATGCAATGCCAAGGGGTGAAATAAGAATGTCAGAGTGGTAGCGCTGGGCACGGAACGGGAGGCCACCACTGTCACTCTGGGCCCTGCGCGACTGTATTTGATCGTCTCATCCTCAAACCCTGATCCTGCTGCTCCATTTCTCTGCGTATGGGGAGAAAGCCATATATTCCCCCTTTTCCCCCCAACTTCCTCCAGAGTTTCCAATCATCTTTGCACATTCCTCTTTAGGACAAGATCGCCTCTACAAGCGCATTTCATACACGTGACGGAGAGCAGAGGGTGCCCGCCTGAGAAATGCAGATGCCTCGAGCTCCCCGGCCCTCCTTCCACGATGGGGTCTGGCAGACCCATTGCAGGGGCGGGGCTGCAGGAAGTTCTGGGCAGCGGAGGAAACTCTCAGCTGGAAGGATTCTGTGCAAGTATCTGTGGATACCACCCACTGGCCCCTCCTCAGAAGTGCCCAGCAGTCAGCAGGGGCACCTGGAGGTCTGCCTGGTTCCTACCTCCTAGCGATGGCAGGGAAGGGCTTTGGAATGGCGCTTCCAGAGGGTCGGGGTCCGTAGCTCAGGGGTGAGGAGCACTTGCCTTGTAGCTCTGATGCCCCGAGTTCAGTCCCCAGTATTGCATCTCACGCCCCCTCCCGGCCCCAGCACAGCTGGATCTGAGCAGCTCGGGGGTGCCGGGCCCTGGCACTGAACCTCAAGCCGGGGGCCTGGGGGCAGGTGCAGGTTCCCCCTGAATAAGACCCCAGACACCTCTCTCAGTCGTCTGCAGACTCCTAGGGATCCGGGTGGGTGATCGACAGAGCTGAGGGACTTTATGAGACGCTAAGGGAGAGTCCGTTGCCTTCCATGATTCAGCAAGAGTAGATGACAAAGGGCATCATCAGAGATACCAGAGATACAGCGCACTCTCTGTCTCTCTCTGGGTCTCTCTGTCTTTCTGTCTCTGTCTCTGTCTCTGTCTCTCTCTATGTCTGTCTCTCTCACTATTTCTCTCTGTCTCTACCTCTCTGTGTCTCTATCTCTCTGTGTCTCTTTCTCTCACTATCTCCCTGTCTCTGTGTATCTCTGTTTCTCTCTGTCTCTTTTCTATCTCTCTCTGTCTCTCTTTGTGCTCTCTGTCTCTCTCCCTCTCTTTATCTCTCTCTTCTCTCTCCTCTCTCTCTATCTCTCCCGTTCTCTCTCTCTATATATATATTTATGTTTCTCTCTGTCTCTCTTTCTATCTCTCTCTCTGTCTTTACCTCTTTCTCTCTCCCTCTCTTTTTCTCTCTTTTCTGTCTATTCTGAGCTGGGGAACAGAAGCCTCTGCTTTTTGACCTCCCTGGTGATTTCATTGGGAAACTCACCTGATAACCCAAATAAATGCTCCATTTTGAGACACATTCCCCCTTTAAGATGAATCCGTTTAAAATCCGGTGGTAACAGAAGGAAAGCCCGTGAACGGCCCAGTTACTAAGTTAGAGTTCCTTGTGCACACAAGCAAGTGACAGTTGGCAAACCGGAAGCCGCAAAGCAAAACCCGAAAGGAGGCGGAGAGATCTATTGTTGGAAAGCAGTGTACGTGGTCAGGAAGTGGTCCTGTTGCCCTCACACTGTGGTGGCTAAGAATACTAGCGCCTTCGTAAACGAAAGGGCAATGGCCATGGGCTCCCACTGATCAATTTTGGAAAACATCAAAAGCTTTGCTTGTGATTTTTGAGAAGCATACCTAAGAAATGACCCAAGTCAAGTCTGTCTTGAAAAATAAGCTAAATTATGTTTTGTGTGTAGGTTCCAACTGCTTTTGTCTGCTTGTGAAACTGACAAGGCTGATTTTCATTTGCTAAATAATAAATATCTTAAATATTTCATTTGCAAGTTCTAAGTATTAGTTTATACACATTTTTGAGAGGCTGTTATTTTTTCCCACTACATCTAAGGACTTCTATTTCTTGCCTATAATTATTTCTTGAGATAGCATTGGCATAACATTGCATAAATGTCAGTCGTACACCTGTATATATATATATCACTGAAGGTCTATTTTCCATCTACCACTGTACCCACTGATTCATTCCCTAGTTACTACAATTCCATCCTGAAAATAGAAGAGGTTTTGGGGGGCTGTCTTGTTCATTTGCTTTGATTCATGTTTTGATAATATGTAGTTACTTGGGCTCCCAATTTATCTGCTCCAAACTGTCTGGGACCAAGAAATCAAAAGTTCTCAGTACTTACAAAGTACAATCAGAGAGGTGATTCCCTGTAGATCATGGCTATTGGTATTTCTCAAACTTTAAGTGTTGATTTTGATTCCAAACTTCCGACATGGAAAACTTTTCTTTTTAAGTCTACTAGTTAAAATCCACGCCAGTACGAGCAAGAAGCTTGTTAGAAAGGGAGAAACTCGGACCTAAGTCAGAATCTGTGCTTTAACAAGTGCCACGGGTGATTGTAGGAGCATTAGACTTCGACAAGCACCACACTTGCTATGAGTTTTAAGTAATAGCAGGAACAGGAAACATCTAAGCCTGATTCTCTTAACAAGAATCATTCATCTCCAAGACACCTTATGTTTACATTATTCTGATGGAGTCATGTAAATGGTTTCCCGGGGAATATTAGAGGTTTGGCTGTCCAATATCTGCTTTCCAAATGGAAATCCTCCCCATCTTGAAGCCAGAGTTATAAAAACCATCCTGCTCTTCATAAATTGGCCATTAATACCAACCTCCCTTACAAAGATCTCTAACCCCAGGCTCCATGAAGAGAAGGACTTGGCAGCACACCTGAGACGTTCTGATTCCCAGATGACCAGGCTGTCTCCCACAGCCATTGAGTTTCACTGCAGAACCTTCTCCATCTCATACACCCTAGTATCACTGTATTACTGTCATCCCTTTGTTCATCAATTTGCTCGAGCAGGCGCCAGTAACATCTCAATTTGTCCCAGCCCTGAGATTTTAGTAGCCTCTCCTTACTCGTCCTTCCCAACGGTGCAAAGCTGGAGGCTCCAAGGTGAACACATCCTAGTAGTAAACAAAAGGCTCCTGAATCTGCAAGGGAGCGGAGGGCCCTGTCATTTCTGGAACCTTCCTTCTCCCATAAGGACTGAATAGTCATTTTGCTACAAAGCAATGCTCGTGAGATGGAAATCTCCAGTGAAATGATCATAAAATCATGGAGACAATTCCATAAGGTTGATATTCTTCTACCAAGAGAAAGATGACATATAGCTTTGTGAGCAGAGCATCCCAGAAGTGAGGGCTTTGGAGCCCCCTGAAGACTTGTTAAGAAGATCGCCAGGCAGGACCCCAAGAGACGCCTTTCATCGACTTCAGACATTAATTTCCCACTCGTGTTTCTATCTGTGGATTATTATCCAACTCTAACTAACGGCACTTATTCTTTATGAGTTACTGTCTCAACAATGTCATTGGCGTAAAAGAAAAGAAAACCCTTTAGATTTTAGCAAGATCTTCACATACTTTAGAGTAATAACCAATGGACTTTCTTGTCTTCATTCTTTTGGCCATATCTACTAGTTCTCAGGGCTTACTCCTGGTTCTGGCCTGAGGGATTACTCCTGGCAGTGCTCAGGAGATCAAACAGGATGCAGGGGATCAATTTTGGGCCAGCAGTGTGCAAGGCAAGCACCTGCCTGTTGTACTATCTCTCCAGCACAAATGCTGGACTTTTTTTTTTTAGCTTTTTGGGTCACACCCGGCAATGCTCAGGGGTTACTCCTGGCTCTGTACTCAGGAGTCACTCCTGGCGGCGCTCAGGGAACCATATAGGATGCTGGGAATTAAACTCAGGGCAGCTGCGGGCAAGGCAAACGTCCTACCCACTGTACTATTGCCTCAGTCCCCCAATGCTGGACTTTGAGAAATCTACGTGTGGTGATAAAATCAACGGTACAGTTTATAGTGTGGCAGATTATGATAAGCCTTGGTCAAATGAAAGGGAAACAAATTATGGGTCCAAAGTGATCCTGCTGGGATTAGGAGCTTACCTGACACAGAGTCAACCCCAGCTTGACCCTAATACAGTGTATGGTCACCTAAGCACTGCCCAAGAATGACCCCTGAACACCGAGTCAGGAGTAAGCCCTGAGCTCTGCTGGGTGTGACCCCCAAACCAAAAGAGAACAAATTATTGATCCTATCAGCCACTCCCCATAGCACATCGCCATTTCAGAAGCATGATTATGTTGACATGGAACCAATATAAAGTTATGAATGAGCTGTTTTCACTACATTTATCTCACGGATGTCTGGGAGGTTCTGTTATGCAAGGCTTTTTTCCCTATAGATTTCTCTGAACATAAGCACGAAAACAATCCCGTAAATGATCGGAGCTTTCAAATGACCACAGATAGAGATTGACCAGGATGTTTGCTTAATTTTATGACACACAATTTTCTAGACTAGTACCCAGAACCGATAAGACCATATCTGATGTTTAAGAAAGCCGCTTAGTGTTAGAATCACCATATTCTTACCTTAGAAAGGTTGAGCGTGTCTCTTACTGGACAGTGTTCCAAGAGGCACCAACCCAGCAAATACCCATGTGCACTTTCCCTTTACGAGGGATGAGGATTTTCTTCTTCTCTCACAATGCTGACTTCTAGGAAACTCTTGCCACAGGTACTAAAAGGTGAGAACACAGCGATCACTATCGCTTAATTAGACTTAATTAGCCACTTTACCAAAATCACTAAGATTTCAAAACTTATATAAAAAGTTCCATGCTGCCGTTTTATCAAAACCAAGACTAGTCTTATTTAAGTAATTAAAAGACCTGATGATAAAAGTGACACAAAAACTAAGGTTATATTAAAATTTTCCCATCTCCATTTTCCAGGCAGACTATTTCCACAGTTTACAGTGTGAGTGTCGAGTCTGATACACTAGTCTCTCTAATACCCTCTGTTTATTAATTAATCTTTAACTAACCAATGAGTTGATTGAAGAAAAATGAATGCAACTATGACAATTGCTATAAATTAACAGCATGAACAAGGATTTAATCATGCTTTGGCAATCACTTAATAAATAATGAATATGAAAATATTAATTATATAAATATAGATAGTTAATAGTATATTGATAATTTTATTATAAATACAACACCCCCAAAGCATGAATGATAATTAATAATGACATTTAATTCCTAATTATCACTTGCACTCCCTACCTCCATCCATTTTGTATACCCCATACTTTGAGGATCTGACACCTTTGATTCCCAGCACCCCAATGGCTCCCTGAGCACCACCAGGAGTAATTCCTGAGTGAAAAGCTAGGAATAACCCCTGAATATCCCTGGGAATGACCCAAAAATAAAATAAAATAAAATAAAATAATCTAGTAACTGAACAATGTGATTATTAAATGAAATTATAACGATAAATAAATGAAAAGCAACCCTGGCTTCACATTTGTGGTGGGTAGGGCACAGGACTAGAAGTCTCTTGCCTCATCCAGGACCAGAGTTGGGAAAGAAGTCGGGGAAAGGGGCAGGAAGGAAGCGCATGGCGATGCAGGGACAGAGAGATGAGCTCCCAGGGAGGAAGGCTGGCATCGGGCAGACCCAGCACCCTTGCCCCAACTGACCTCGGAAAAAGCCTTCATTGCTCCTTGGGACTTCCCCCCGCCCGTCCTTGTAGCAGACAGCCCACCCATGGTCCCGACCTCCTGCCCACCGCAGCTGCTCCTGACGTCTAGGTAAGGTAGGGGAGCCCTCAGCGGGGAGACAACGGCTGGCTTTCCCGACTTCCAGATGGCAAAGGTGAGGCATCCGGGTGGGCAATGTGCCAACTCGCTTGACGCCCCCTCAAAGCTGCATCAGCATTGTGCCCCCGGCAGCCCGTGAAAGGCAAAAGGCAAACGCATCTAACAAGACGTTGACTCGTCATGTCAGATGCTCAGGAGCACTAATGCACCTGCACCAGGCGGTCCAATGAACTGAACGGATCACGATGGCCACCACCGTCCTGAGGGGTTAACAACCAAATCACCAGGGTCGGGGCAGATGTCCCCAGAGCACTGGGGGACTGGCGGGGGTAAGGCACCCGGCTCATTCTTCAACGACAAGTCCCATTCACCTGTTACTTTGCTCTGCTCTGAGCCGGGTTCTGTCAGACTAGCCACACTTAATTAAATCAGCAGTCAGGAAGTTTCCGTTGCTTGGTTCCCTGGCCCCCTGACTGGCAGAGGGCCAGGAATAGGGCCTGTGGGATTATTCATGAACTGCGGTGAATCACAACCAACTAATATGTCCTCCTTAGCCTCCTGTTCCCTGGGAAGACGAGACGGGCTTTGATGTTTATAGCTCTCAACCTCTTTGGTTTAAAAGCCATGACGGGCCAGGGTTGATACTGGGGAAAATGGAAAAGAAGGAACAAAAGCTTAAGGTCAAGGGGCACTCTTGCTCTTGGGAGCAACGATTCCATCTCTGAGCCCCTAAAGCAGGGCCACTGCTATATTATCACTTCCTCACATTCACCTCTCACTCGTCTCCCACCCCCTTGGCTCCTTTCACCCACACTGATCTACCTGTGGCATCACGTGGCCACTCTTTCATTTATAAAGTGGGGACTGGCCATGTGTTCAGCTGGCGCCATTTTGGAACAGAGATAACGTGGGAATCAGGGTTTTGCTCATCACTACCTGGAGGAGTAATCCAAAAGGTTGGGGTTATTGAGCTCATGTAAGTTCAGGTATGGTGGGGGGAGGGGTCACTTCATGGGGCCAAATAGGGATTTTCTGATCTCCAGAAATCCAACTAAAGAGGCACTGAGCCCTCTGCCTTTCCATTGGAAGGAGCACTGTAGCACTGTCCTCCCATTGTTCATTGATTTGCTCGAGCAGGCAGCAGTAACGTCTCCATTGTGAGAGTTGTTGTTAAGGGTTTTGGCATATCAAATACGCCACGGGGAGCTTGCCAGGCTCTGCCGTGTGGGCAGGATGCTTTCGGTAGCTTGCCATGCTCTCTGAGAGGGATGGAGGAATCGAACCCTGGTCAGCCGCGTGCAAGGCAAATGCCCTACCCGCTGTGCTATCGCTCCAGCCCCTCCATTGGAAGTGGAACACTTTTTCTGGCCATTCAGGGAGAACTTTGTATAACGTGAAAAAGATGAAGCTCTTTGGCCTCGGGGACATTATAATTGATGGATTTCCTTGCCTCGCTCCCCCTTACACACCGTCAGGAAGAGTAGGACCACACAGATTGGGGGGGGGATGCATCTCCTCTCCCCCTCCCCAGGAAAGCCTGGCCAAGCCCAGCCCCCGCCTGTTCCCGGCCACACCAGCTGTTCTGGGTGTCCTATCCATCTTGGAACCCGACCAGTCCCCCTAGTGATGGATGGTGTTCCACTTGATAGGGAACGGAACAAGCAATGATTTGTCATTCACCATAAAGAACTGCTATTTCATCTGCTCGCGTTCCCCGCGATGCAGCCCAGGCTGTTTGCTCTATGCATCAATTTATAGTTTATCCTAAGACTAATGATGCCGTGTTTAAGAGGCAAGGTGGGGCTTTGTTTTTGTGTTTTACCAGCAGAGGATTACATTGCTGATTGATCGGACGTGGTTGTCGGAGGCAAAAAACATTTTGAACTGAAACCTGGATTTGGACTACAATCACCTTCCTGGACAATTGCCTCTCGGTGCCGAATAGATCAAGGAGCTGCAGTTTTCTAATAGGGCCTCAAGGAGATTTTGACAATCCCTGCTAGGAGTGAGCAGCGCGTTGTGCGTGGATGGGAGGCAAATAGATCATGCGGGAGGACCAGCTGGCGGCTTTGAGGAGGCCCTGGGTATGCATGCAGCCTCTGCAGTTCCAGAGGGCTGACAGGAGGTGGGAAGTTGTGATGGTGGTGGTAGTGGGGGGCAAACCCAGGACCCTCCCGTTTGTCACTTTTGCCAATTTCTATGCTGTCAATACTGACCCCAAATGGGTTTCAAACCACCCACATGATGTCCTTGAGCACAGATTTGGGAAGGGATGTAGGCCAACGGTTTACCTACAGTCCTGTCTGCATCATCTCTGGGCCTTTGCTGAGAACACCTATTTTTTTTTTCAACTGAAATGAAAATTGAGGCTCAGAGAAGCTATGCCCCTCGTTCAAGATCACTCAGCTGGAGGGAAACTCCAGACCACGTGTTCTTTCCTTTCTCTCCCAGGACAGAGACATGACGTGTTAGCCTCAGTCTCTACAGTCCAAGTTTAGGCCCTTTCTGTTTCCATCTGGCCATCAGGGGTTCCACAAGGGCAGTTCCCGCCATTCCGACCTGATTCATCCTGCCCTGGCCACCTCACTCACAGCAGCGGGGACATTCACTGTCCCTGAACCCACTGGCCCACGGCCTCCCCTGCACCAGGCCCTAAACTCACAGAGGGTGCCCCCCTTGGAGTCTGAGGGAGAAGCAGGACCACCCCCTAAGGGCTCCCAATCAAAACCGTCCGAGAAGCCAATTCAACAAGCAATTTGGCTGAAAAACTAAATCACTTCCCTCTTGGATTTGTTTTCTCCGCTTCTAATTTTCCACCCACTGTCTCTCCTAGTTCATTTCCTTCCTGAAATTCTGCAGTAAATGAGGCCGTGGCGGGGGAGGTGGGGGGTGAGCCAGGGGGGCCAGAGCGGTGACCCCACCCTGGTGCTCTGCCTGGCAGGCTCCGGTGCCATGCAGAACAGCGGGGGACTAATGGCCATTAATATCCCGAGAGGAAGTGCTGAAAGGCCAGCAACTTCATTACCATTTATTCATCAGAACCACCGTTTCCCTCAGCTCCTTCTGGGAGCAGGACAAAGCGTCCTGGAGTGGGGAGTTGGAGAAGAAAGCGGAGATGAAGAAGAGGTGCTGTGACCCCTTCCATTTGGATCAGAGGATGGGGCAGGGGTCCCTGGCCCATCCTGGGGGCTCCCTGAGCAGGGGGTGGGCAGGGAGCCCAACCTGCAGCAGGAGAAGCAGCAGAAAGCAGTGAGTACTGGCCCTGGAGGGCAGCAAAGCTGCCCTGCTGTCCGTCCAGAGTCCAGCCCACAGCACCAAAGCTTCAAGGGTCAAATCAACGAGGCCAAGACACTGTGACTTTTTTTTTTTTGCTTTTTGGGTAACACCCGGCGGTGCACAGGGCTTACTCCTGGCTCATGCACTCAGGAATTACCCCAGGTGGTGCTCAGCGGACCGTATGGGATGCTGGGAATCGAACCCTGGTCAGCTGCGTACAAGGCAAACACCCTGCCCTACCCGCTGTGCTATCGCTCCAGCCCCAGGCACTGCGACTTTTTGCCCCGAGACAGGCCAATTTCTCCAAGCTTCTGAGAAAGGAGAGCAACCCAGCCTCTCTTTATGACAGCCCCAGGCCAGGAGCCCCGGGCACCGGGCCTCCCCAATCCCATCCCTGGGGATGGAGGTCATTTGGCTTCCCAAGGCTCTGGATCTGGCCGGGGATGGTGAGGAGATTAGTGCTGTGTTTTTCCTCTCCCTCTGCCTGGCACCAGCTTGACTGGCAGCCTGGGCAAAGAGGAGCCCATTCTAAATGCTCCCCGGGGTCCAGAATGGAACTCATTACATCCAACCTGCCGGTGGCCAGCAGCTCTGCTTTGTGAGCTGTGAAACAAATGTTTATCCACCACTCAGCGCGCTTCAGAGCTATTTAAGGCGCTCAGGGTGCAGAGCAGAGCTGCTGGCACCGGGCGAGGCGGGCAGATCAGGACGGAGCCCCCAGCGCCCAGCTTGGCTCGGGGCGGGCTGGTCTCTATTTACCTTGCCGCGTCCCTTTCATCCTCTCTCCCTTCCTTTCCTTCGGAGATGGAAATGGAAGTCCCTTGCTTTTCTGTTTTCCTCTCCTCTCCGTTGCTTTCCTCTCTTTTTTTCTAGCTTCTGCTTGTCTCCCTTTTTCATCTCTTTCTCTCCATCTTTTCCTTTCCTCTGGTTTTCTCCTTGAAAATCAAAAGAAAGAAAGAAAGAAATCCTGTGTCCCCCCCGCCCCAATACTCTCACATACATTGTTCTTTCTTGGGTACACGGATCTGAGTCTTGGCCGCTGATGGGATTACATGGCGCCAGGGGGCCAGGTGGTGAGTGTGACCCCCGCCTACTGGAATTTGGAGGATCTGGGTGGAGGATGCTCGGCCCAAATCCGAGTAGGCCTGGAGACC
>JAOXYA010000041.1:7312505-7327517 GCA_028565675.1 Sorex palustris
AATCGAACCTGTATTGGTCATGTTGGCTGCGTGCAAGGCAAACGCCCTACCCGCTGTGCTATCGCTCCAGCCCCTGGGCACACTCTTAGTGGCCCATCTGTCTATCAATGAGGTGTCTGACATCTCCCGTGGACCTCCACAAGTAAGTCCTGTGCTCTAACCCCCGAACGATCTCTCTGGGTCTGGCTCTGCATGTGTCGATGTTACTCATCAATTTAAAAGATTATGTAAAAGTCATGAATATTAAACTGTGCCTATATTTCTATAAAATTTATATGACCATATTCCATATTATCTAGCGATCAAGCAGAATATATTCGTTAGAAGAGCATCATGAAAAATGTTCTTACTCTTGATTTGTTTTCCTTTTCAAGCACAACTGCACTTACTTGAAATTAGATTCTCCTGACACTCTGATTATCTACTGTTCAGTGTAGACTAGCAAATGAGGACCAGGCTGCACTTAGAAAAACAAACCCAACAGCTCTATTAGGATTCTATTATCAGCCCTCATTAGAATTTAAGTATGTATTAGTCAGGTATCCATTTAGAAAGCTTTTAGATGAAAATTTCAAGGTGTTAATTGATCCCTCTGGGCCATTTGAAGTTCTTTTCCTTTTGTAGTTTCTTTGAAGCTTTGATTGGTTTCACCAAAGAGGGACCATTGATGGAAGTCAAGTCCCTGATCTAATTGTGTGTGTGCATGAAAGATTTTCGGGAGTGCTCCAACTCCAAATGAGATTGGCCCACATCACACGGACTTTACAACATTTCTTTCTAATATTTAGAAACTTCCCTTACTCTGCAAAAATATTTCCTCATCTCTGGGTTCAAGTGGTCCCTGGATCAGACATTCAGGGAGGTCTTAGGCAAACTTGGATGTTGGAACTCCATGCAGAAGTGACAGGGTTTTTATAATTTACTCGCATCTGCTTCAGGGGGGGAGGCAAGACCCACTCTTGTGCTGACACCACATCTAAGAAGTGTCAGAAGTGACAAGGGTTGCACTTCCCAAGGTGTTGTTCCCAAAAACTCAAGGTGTCCTGTCTCAAGAGTGAGATAGAGTCATTACACATATTCAGTTATTCTGGTCCCATCTCCGGAGGAAGACAGAGGCATCACAGTCAATTCTCACAAATACTCGCTATGTCCTTGTATTAGTCAAGTCTTTGCCAGAAGCTGGGGAAACCTGTGGGACAGGAAAGAAAAAAAGAAAAGAAGAGTCTTCATTTTTGCCTGTTAGAGAAAGTTGCCTCTCCCTGACTTGGCAGTTCTAGAAGGTTGAAATCAACTGGACAATGGAGAGTCCCCCATCATCTGTCGGGTCTGCTGAGGAAGCATGAAGGTAACACCCCTCTCAGCCGGGAGGAGGATGGGTGGGCACTTTGGGAGAGGAGATTCAAATCAACTTTGGTTTTGATGTCCTCCCAAACACACACAGATTTGACTCAATTCTTTTTGTAAGATCAAGGAATTACTTTGAAGTTAAGAACTTTTTGTTTTATCTGTTATCAAGGTCCATTAGAAAGTACCTTCTGTTAGCTAACTTACAATGTTATAAATTAACTAGATACCTACTTTTCTAATGGCAATTACACATTTTTCCTGTGCAGCCAAGGCACCACACACACCAGTAATAGGTAGCATACTATGCACCCACACAGAGGGGATTTGCTAGGGTGAGGGTCATCATTCAAAGGCATCTGGGGTTGGTCTCCATACATGGGCCCTTCAGTGTGGCTCTGAATCTCTCCTTTGCTAATTGTTGGCTTTGCAATTAACACAGCAGAAATCATGTTGGTTGACATACCAGAATGAACAAATCTTATCCATGAAATGAGTTCACAGCCAGTCAGGGGAGCCAGACAAGGGAATATTTGACTGGAGTGTTAGGGTCCAAGCTCAGGACAGCCTCACCTGTCAAGGAAAACTCTGAGAGACCAAGACCATGCAAAAGCAAGAGGTTTATTCGAGCATGCTCGGACTCACAGCATGACTGCAAACTGTCAGTGACTGAGAGCACCGAGCCTCTTCAAAGAGGGCTTTTTATAGGGCATCTTCCCACGCATTTCAGAAAGCCCGCGCACAAACCACCCAATACATTTGAATTATCACATTAGATACTGCATGCAGGCAGCCAATCATTTTGCAACAAGCCATAAGCACCAGCCACTCTCTTCTGTACCTGTCACCAGGCCCTCCCAATGGGCAGTCAATTAGGCCTTTTCTGGCCTTATGGCCCTATTAGGTGAATTCCAGGGCAAGGAGATGCCTCATTAGGCCTTCTCCGGCCTTGTGGCCTTATCTGGTGAATTCCAGAGGCAAGGAGGAGATGGGGGTACTTGGTGTTGCTAGCCTGCCGCAGCTGCAGGATGGGATATGGGCTGGGACTTGCTTTGCTGTGGCCCAATTGTCATGGAGCTATCTTTCACCTGTACCTCTGTGCCCTGCCTGATTGGGTGCACCGAGCACCCTAAACAGAGGTGCTTGTTGGCGCACTGGAGGTGAAGACTGGCAGTATTTCTCACTGTCTCTTCCCGTGAAGTCACGCAGTTAATTGACTCCATTGTAATACCTAGAGGGGTCCGTTGATAAAAAATTAAGTGGTTAGAGATTTGACTTTTGTTTTTATACAAAAGCATTCTTGGCGGCTTGAAGAGTGAGAGATCACAATCACCCCATCACCATGCTCACTCAGAGTCTGGGGTATGACAGGGAGCCTCTGCCAGATTCACATAGCTGCTGGGGCAGGCGCTCTGGATTCCAGAAAACCCATCACATAGGCAGCTCCTCTGAGGGCTGCATGGGCTGCCTGACACACGGAACTAGAAGTCTGGAGTCTTTGCTGCCGTTTGCCATAGCCCAATGTTATACGTGGGACAGCCAGAACCTGTGACGACTGTCCACTCCTGAGCTGGCAGGGGCAGAGGGCTCTAGGAGGGACTGTCCAGGGACTGTCCACACACACCAGGGGTGGTGTGAGTAGAGCAGGGCTGGCCTGGAGTCTTGCTGTTCAGAGAGCCCCTCACTAAGACTTTTGGGGTCCCCGTATGGGAGCTTGTATGCTCTGCAGGTGCCTTGGCACCATGGCAGGCCCTGAACCAGAATCTGCATTTCAGCGCTAAGTCCCAGGGAACTTGTAGCATATTCAAATTTAAGCAGCACTTGGGGCCAGAGCGATAATATGGAAGGCAGGGTTCAATTCCTGGCATTCCCATCTGGTGTGATCCAGGAGTGATCTGAGCACATCCAGGAGTGATCCCTGAACATGCAACCAGAAGTGAGTCCTGAGCACAGCCAGGTCAGACCCAAATAATAATGTGCATTTTTTGCATTTTTCCCATTGTTCATCGATTTGCTCGAGCGGGACCAGTAACGTCTCCATTGTGAGATTTGTTGTTACTGTGTTTGGCATATCAAATACGTCACGGGGAGCTTGCCAGGCTTTGCCATGCGGGCGAAATACCCTTGGTAGCTTGCCGGTCTCTCCAAGAGGGGCGGAGGAATTGAACCCAGCTCAGCCTGGCTGGTGGCTTGCAAGGTAAATGCCCTACCGCTTATTATTATTATTATTATTATTATTATTATTATTATTATTTAAGCAGCAATCTCCTAAAGACGCACAGACAGCTTAGCAGGTGTGGAGGGTGGAGGGTGGAGGCTGAGTCAGTGTGTCAGCATCAGTGGCAGCTTTGGAGAAGAGGGGTATCCGCCTTGGTGGAGAGGAGCTGGGAGGGGCGGGGAGAGTGAAGGGGGTACTCCTCAGACGTTGGGCAGCAGAGCTGCCTATCCCCACCTTGGGAATGAGGTTGTAACCCAGAGTTAGCACAACCACATCTCTGCACCAAGCGGGGAGTGGCAGATGGGCCTGGACCACCGTGAGCCTGGGAAAACCCGCCCGCAGAGACCAGCACCATCACTCTCAGCAAATGAGCATTGTTTCCCTGGAGAGACGCAAAACCAGCCACTGGCTGGCTTCACTGCAGACTTGCCTTGAGCTTGCGCTAGTCTCTGTGATTAACTAGCACACCTCTCTCTTTCTCTCTCTCTCTCTCTCTCTGGCTTTCTCTCTCTTTCTCTCTCACATACACACACACATGCACACACACAAGCACACACACACATATACACACAGTGTGGTGGTAGAGGGGAGGAGAACTGCAGAACTGGCCTCTGGATGGGTCTAAACCTCTGTGGCCACGCCTCTCTTTCCCTCCCTCATCCTCTCTCTCGCCCTCTCTCTCATATTTCTGGGCCACACCTGGCCATACTCAGGGCTGGCTCTGCACTCAGAAATAACTCCTGACGAGGCGCAGAGGACCGTAAGAGATGCTGGGGAATCCAACCCCGGTCGGTTGTGTGCAAGGCAAGTGCCTTCCCGCTGGACTGCCGCTCAGGCCGGAAGCCTCGTCTCTTACACTCTCTGAGGACTCTGCATCCCCGCTTGTCTTCCCAGTACACTCTTGCACCCACCTCCCTAGAGCCTCTTGGCCCATGTCTGGGAGACTTGTTGGAGCCTCTTAATGGCAAGGGAGGATTTGAGTTGCTGTTCTTGACCACCCAGAAATGAGGGGATAGGGGTGTGGCTGTGATTGGTGAAGTAGAAGTTGTAACTGCAGCAGCAACTGATGGTGTTGGAAATACTGTGAACCCTCACTAACCACTGCTCCAAACACAGCAATCTAACAGTTGGTGTGTGGTGGAAACAGGCCCTGCCCAGACCGGACCCTGTGCATCCAGGGGGCCACAAGCCTCCTCGCTTCGCTCTCCCCTCTGTGCCTCTGCCACTCCTCTGGTGTCCGTGCCCCGGAGGTTCCCCTGGTGTCCCGAAAAAAGTGATTGGTGAGCCCAGCCTCTCCCCATCTTCATTTATTCTTATTTTATTTTATTTTTGCTTTTTTTGATCACACCCGGCGATGCACAGGGGTTACTCCTGACTCTGCACTCAGGAAATACCCCGGTGGTGCTCAGGGGACCATATGGGATGCTGGGAATCGAACCCGGGTCGGCCGTGTGCAAGGCAAATGCCCTACCCACTGTGCTATCGCTCCAGCCCCATTCCTTCCCTCTCTTTGCCCCTTTTCTCACCAGCACTTCATTACTCTCCACCCAAACCTTTCTACTCTTTCTTCTATTCCATCTCCAGTTTTTTGGTTTGGGGGACACATTGGTGGTGCTCAGGAATTACTCCTGCTCTGCTCTGAGCTCAGAGATCTCTCCCGGCAGTGCTCGGGGGACCACATGGGATGCCAGAAATCAAACCCGGGGTTGGCCGCGTGCAAAGCACACTCCCTACCTCCTGTACTATTTCTCTGACTCCTTTGTTAGGAAGTTTTATTTGTTAGAGGGAGCACCCCCAGCGATGCTCAGGGCTTACTCTTGGCTCTGCACTCAGGAATCACTCCTGACTGTGCTCAGGGGACCACATGGGATGCCGGGGAATGGCACTGAGGTCGGCCGCAGGCAAGGCAAATGCCCTCTCACTCTTCTCCAGGCACCCTGAGTTTTTTTTCTTTAATTTGATTCTTGCAGTATCATCTGGCAATCCCAGACACCTTGTTGCCGCTGC
This sequence comes from Sorex palustris, assembly GCA_028565675.1. Classification (NCBI taxonomy): domain Eukaryota; kingdom Metazoa; phylum Chordata; class Mammalia; order Eulipotyphla; family Soricidae; genus Sorex; species Sorex palustris. Next base: position 7,318,075 of record JAOXYA010000041.1, read on the forward strand.
CAGAGCCGCACAGTCCCTCTGTGTAAGTGAGGGGCTCAAGTCAGACACGGTCTGCGGGCCCTTTGCGGAAGAAAAACGAAGACATTTGAGTCACTGTGTAGCCAAGAACAGCAATTTTGAACAACACTTTGCACTCAGCTGTTGTGCAAAGTGCCCAGGCTGGGAACCAGGCGAATAATCCGGAACCTTCTACATCCCTAATGGTGTGGTCCTCTTTCTCTTCTGATGGGAGACAGGTACCGGAAGAGGGGGAGATGCTCCTCTGGGTGCTGCTCCAGGATTTCCACTTGACATCTCTTCTGAGTGAGGACCCGTGGTAGGAGAGTAAAGCCCTCTTGCCTACAGCTGTGTCCCATGGGGATCCCACGGTCAGGGCAGAGCTAACCATTGTGCAGCCAAAGGCAGGGGTGCCCTGGGATAGGAGCAGCTTGTTCCAGCGCGTCTCCGCCCTGGAGATGCCTCGTGAAGGCCCCGGAGCACCGCCGGGCTTCTTTATTTTTTATTTTTTGCCTGGCTGAATCAATAATTAAGTGTATTCTAATAGTGCAGTTTTGCTTGAGATTCTCATTTGGCTCCAGCATTAGGTCTCAATGAAATATTTAGTTGACAGGATACAGTCAGGGAGCAAAACCACATTTCTGTCTGTATACGTTAATTTTTCTAATGATGAGGAACCGTGGACGGTCTCCCGGCTGCGGCTGCGGGGGCTGGCCTGTCCTTTCCAGAGAGAAGACAAACACTCCCCTCTCATCCCTGCAGGAAGAATGAGGCCAAGCCAGGAGGGTGACAAGCCTCCTCCTGTGAGGGCCCCTGGGGACTAAGAGGGGGGTCCTGCTCCCCCAGATCCGGCCCGGCTGCAGGTGTATCAGTGTTGGGGGTGGGTTGGGGCAGAAGGAAGCGGTGGGGTGTGTGGAGGCAGGGGGCTGGAGCAGGGGGCTTCCTGACATTTGGGGACACAGCTGGGGTGCAGGATGGCATGGCCCGGGGGTCCAGGTCATGGAGAAAGGGGAGCTTGGGGAGCCACTTGTTTTAAAGTCCATGACAAGGGGCTGGGGGTCAGGGGTCAGGCCCAGCCGCACCGCTGCCTTGCTGGGTGACACTGGAAAGTTTTGTGTGCCTCTCTGTGCCCCATCACCTCGTGCAAAAACATCGAGTCTACAGTGGGACCTTTCCGGGTGGGCTTCTGTCCATACCGCTGCAGTGGCTGGGGCTGTCACATTCTCTGGCAACGGCCTCCTGGCAGCACAGGCAGGTGCATCTCTAGTGTAGAGTGATCCTCTCCTGCTGCTCACTGCCACTGACCCTCAGGACATGCTGTGGCCGTCAGCCTCACGGATCCTGACTCTTTCTCCCCAGAGCACTAGTCTCTGAGTCCGCAGCTGCCCACCAGCGCCCCACCAGCACCTGAAGAGCTCCCGGGGCCCTCCCGGGCAGCCCCGTGCTCCGAGGACATGCCAAGCCTTCCCGAACGACCCACGGCTACCCTGCCTGGCGCCAGCCCCAGGGCCAGCCCGAGAGAAAGGGGCGGGCACTGCCACGACAGGCGCCGAGGGCCGCAGAGCACTAATTATCTGCCCAGCTTGCTTTTCTGTGCCTCCATTTTAGATAAATATTTTGTATGCATTTGGCAGAGAAATGAGAAAAGGAGAAAGTGTGTGAGTGGTTGGGGGGGGGTGGGGGACGGGCCGGGCGGGCGAGCGTGCTGGCGTGGAATGCGGGTGGGCTGGCAGGCGCGCCGAGTGTTTGAGAAGTCAATCCATTCATCTCCAGCAAAGTGGGCAATGCAGAAAAGTGATATTTGTCTAATATTTGCTCAGCCTATTGTGTCTCGCTGTGCGGCCCCAGGTGTGCTGGCTTTCGGGGAAAGTTAATCACTGTGTCTTAAGACCTTCCCGCTGTGCTATTTCTGAGCAATAGGTATAGAAATGGGTTTTGCTGGGTTTTAAAAACTTTGCTTTCTTTGTCTCTTTCTCCCTCTCTTTTCTTTCTTTCTTTCTTTCTTTCTTTCTTTCTTTCTTTCTTTCTTTCTTTTTCTCTCTCTTTTTTCTTTCTTCCTTTCTTTCTGTCTTATTTTCCCTCTTCCCTTCCCTCCTTTCTTCCTTCCCTCTTTCCCTCTCTTCTCTTTCTTTTTTCTTTCTCAATTTTTCTTTCTTTCCCTCTTTGTCACTTTTCTTGCTGACTTGCTTTTCTTCTTCCTTCTTTCCCTTTCTTTTCTCTAAATTTCTTTCTTTCTTTCCTGTTATTCTCCTTGGGTTATTTCTCTTTTTTCTTTCATTTTCAATATTTCTTTCTTTCTCTCTTTCTCTTCTTCTATCTTCCATTTTGTTTTCCTTCCTTCTTTCCTTCCTTCTTTTCCTCTCTATTTTCTCAATTTTTCTTTCTACCCTTCTTCTCTTTTTTGTTCTTGCTTGCTTTCCTTCTTTCTTCCTGCTTTCCTTTCTTTTTCCTTTTTTCCTAAATATTTCTCTTTCTTTCTTTCTTTCTTTTATTTTTCTCCTTCCATTCTTTCCCTTTTTCCTTTCTTCTTTTTTCAATCATTTTTTCTCTTTCTTTTTTTAATTTCTCACTTGTTCTCCTTCCTTCTTTCCCTTTTTCCTTTAATTTTTTCTCCTTCCTCTCTCCCTCCCTCCCTCCCTCCCTCCCTCTCTCCCTCCCTTCCTTCCTTCCTTCCTTTTGCTTCTTCTCCTCCATCTGAAAACCGAGGCTGGAGCACAGTGGGTGGGGAGGGGCTGGGCTGGGGGAAATGGAGCAGGAGCCTGAGGGGAGTAGGAGGGGGGATTGTCCTCAGCCCTACTGAATGGGTGTGAGTCCTTCCCACCTGGGGTTGCACCTTGACCCCCCCACTGCAGCCCCAGAGATAAATGAGGTGGTTGGAGCCCTGCCCAACTCACAGCCAGACCTTCTGAAGCCAAAAGAGCTGTGGCAAGCGGCCAGGGTTGGCACAGGGAGAGCCCCGGGTCACGAGGGACCCAGCCATGGGGAGGAAGTGGAAAAGCAGCACTACAGCGTTACCCCAAGTTCTGGGCAAAACAGACTCTGGGAAGGAGAGACGCACGGCACTGACCCCCACATCTCCTCGGCTGTCCACCTGACTCCCCTCACCCCACAGTGACATGGTCTCTATCCTGGGCTCCCAGAAGCCCCACCTGGGGTTGGGCAGGACACAGTGACCCATCCCAGGCAGATGCTGACGAACGGGGCTGATGCGGGTGGCCGGCAAGTCGCTCTGGGCTCTGTTCTGCAAAGTGCTGTGTGCTTCAGTCCTGCAAACTTGTCGGTGGAGCAGCAATTTCTCTCTGCCCGAATGGACCGTAAACTTGGGGTTCAGCCTAGAGTCATGGTCCTTTAGTGGGTTTTGCCCCGAAGGCTGAGTTAGGGGACGGAAAGGAGCATCCGTGCAGAGTCCCCTTCCCTAGTCCCTTTCCCCCGACGGCAGGGCAGAGCGTCGCAGCATCCTTGCTTTGTAGTCGATCATCGCTGTCCCTCCCGTCGTTAATATTGTTGTTAAACTCCTGAAGCCGCCCTGAGTGAAAGCTAATTATAATAATTAACAGAGAACTCCTGAACTTGTCAAACTGGTAATTATAAACCACGGGGACTTTTATCATTAATAGATGCCGTGGAAAGTGGAGGCGCGGGGTGCTGGCTGGCGACAAGAGGCGCACGGGAGAAGCTCGGGGCCAGAGCGGAATCCGTGTACCGGCTGCCCTTGTCACGGTGCCCAGCTGTCTCTGTCTCCCTGTGGCAGCGCCCTGGACCCCACAAGACACGGACCCCTCTATCTCCACCTCCGAGAGCAGCTGCCTCCCCCAGCTCACACCCCGCCCCCTCCCCCCAACCCAGACTGGCACATGCCCGCACTCACACATCAGCACGCTGACTTCCACGCTCACACACTATGGGGGGCTTGCTGGTGAGGGTCCCCGCGTGGCTTATGTGAAATGGGGAGGAGAGAGGTGGCAGCCTGGAGAAGGAGCTCTCCAGCTTTGTTGCCTGTCACTCCGGAAGTCCCTGGGAGATGCAGGATTTACGGAAGTCTGCAGAGCCCTGCACGGCACGGAAGTGAGCACACGGCGGGTCGGGACCTTAACTTGCCTTGCGTGTGACGGACCCGTGGATCCAGGAACCATATATCGGCCCCGAGCAAAGAAAAGTGTCGTGATCTCAGGAGTCAGCCCTGAGCACTGCCAGGTGTGGCTCAACACAAAACAACAACAAAAATCTCCTCAGGCCTCAGTTCCGTGGCCACACAGTGGGTCCCACCCCTCGAAGTTTGATTAAGTCCCAAGAGCTCCTGGCCAGGGGGACCACCCTCCAACTACCCACCTGCCTGCTTCGGGGGCTTTTGTATATAGATCATTTTTTCAGGCAGCACAATTTTATTGAGCATCTACTAAGGAGTAGGACAAATTTTAGGTAACAGGGATAAAGTGATGAACAAAGACAGTAGTTGGCCCCACACAATCTATAACCAAGGGAAGGAAGAGGAATGTTCGACCCAAGAGGAGACAGTCATGCTCAGTCCAGAGTTCCTCCCTGTTCCCCCGAAACTTCGCCCAGATCTCGGGGGAGCCGGAGTGAGGCAGGTCAGACCCAGGACAGAGACTGCTGTGGCAGGGCCCTGCAGGGGCGGGGCTGGCTCAGAGCAGAGCTGCTCACAGTTGCTGCCTCTCCAATGCCCTGAAGGACAGCTGGGGGCTGAGGCCCTTCCCTCCAGAAACAGGCTGGGCCGCCACAAGCCAAAGCTCTCCGGACTCTGCCGAGTCACCCCAGAGCCGTGCTCTTGGCAAGGCGAGACAGACTCCTGGCGCGGTGGCCCCATCCCAGGTTGGGGCATAGGAGACTGACACAGAAGACGCGGAGCACTAATGCAAGGATGATGGGCAAGCACTGGCCAACTCGGCCTGACCACTTTCTCCTCCGGACGTGCAGCCCTGAACCCCAGCCTCCTCCCTGCAGGCTCCTCCCCACTCCCCAGCCTCCTCCTTGCAGGCTCCTCCCCATCCCTGCAGGCTCCTCCACATCCCCCCAGCCTCCTCCCTGCAGGCTCCTCCCCACCTCCCCAGCCTCTTCCCTCCTCCCTGCCTCCCTAGCCTCCTCTCCAGTCCTGCTCCTCCTCCCTGCCCCCCTCCCCGCCCCCAGCCCCTTCCCTGCCCCCTGCCTCCTCCCTGCAGGCTCCTCCTCTCTGCCTGCCCCAGCCTCCTCCCTGCCCCAGCCCACAGCCTCCTTCTCCCTGTCCAACAGAAGCCGCCTCCACCCTCCCAGGGGAGCTCCCGCTGGTGTGTTTGTCCACAAAAGCCTCCTCACCCGGGCGGGCTTGTGGGCAGACTGGTCGCCCCTCCTTCCAGCAGCCCCCTCAGGTCTCACCCCAACTCACCCCACCACCACCATCACACAGACAACTCCCTGGGCTGGGCAAGCACCCTCAGGAACACAGCCCCGGGCCCTCTTCTAACCAAACGACCTCTCCAGGGTTGAGCACCTCCTCTGTGTCACTCCACAAGGTCAGCTAAGGCAGCGCGGGCTCAGCTCATGGCACCCAGGCAGCCCAGGGCCAGGGAGGGGGACAGGAGGGACGGGGAGCGGGGCAGAGCAGGGCACAGAAGGGCCGGCCTCGCCGTTCCCGGCCGGCTTTTATTTTTAGTGCCAGCTCCGAGACCTGTCAGAAGGTGGCCAGATGCCTCCCAATCCCGCAGCAGCTTTGGGACTGACCAGCGGGGGGAGAGAGAGAGAGAGACAGACAGACAGACAGACAGACACAGACACAGACACAGAGACACACAAAGACACAGAGACACACAGAGACACAGAGACACACAGAGACAGAGAGACAGAGATAAAGAGACAGAGAGAGTCAGAGAGACAGAGAAAGAGACAGAGATAGAGAGAGACAGAGAGAGACAGACACAGAGAGACAAAGAGACAGAGACAGAGAGAGGAGAGCCCCTCCCCCCCATTCCAGCCTGGGCCTGGGAGACTGAGGATCATCAGATTGGGGGTGGGTGGAGACGGGGTGAGGGGGCTGCCTGGGGGAGGCAGAAAGCGGAGGTCTCTGCAAGATGAGCGGGCGTCGGAGAGCCAGCCAGGCTGCTCGCACTTGGTGACAAGTTAGTTCTGCGCCTCCTTCGCTGGCAGAGCAGAGGCCCGCCAGGCTGGGCTGGCGTGATGCGGGCCGCCTCTTGCCAGACCCACAAAAGACCCATTTCCTAGGCAAGAGCTTTTGTTATCTGAGGGGGCTGGGCCCACCCTGGAGCAGCCTTTGTTTCTGCAAAGGATTTGTAGCTGGGGGCCGGCTTGGGGTGTTCTTCACCCCCCACCTTCTCTCTGAGCTTTCCCGAGTTCTCCCATTCTTTCTGAGCTTTGCTGGACACAAAACAACAAATGGTCCTATTCACCCTGGAGATAAGATTGTTACTTCTTCCAAAGTCACGCTGTCCCCTCTCCGCTTCTGGAACTGGGTGAATAATGAGGCTCTGCAGAGCCACGTGGCGCTCGCTACCCTTGGCTTCGGGAGATGGGAGATTCCCTAGGCAGGCCCAGTGGGCAGTACCTAAAGGGTCTGCTCTGCAGGGTGACCCCCACAGGGCAGGCACCCACTTGAGGAGGGCTCTCTGTTGCCCACTCTGGATGCAGTTCTTGGGACAATTGGTTTTAAAAAAATGTTTCTAGAGACTGGCATCTCTCTCTCTCTCTCTCTCTCTCTCTCTCTCTCTCTCTCTCTCTCTCTCTCTCTCTCTCTTTTTCCTCCTGTAAGGTATTTTTTCCTTGCCAAGACAAACAATGGTTTTATGCAAAGAATTCCCCACCCAGGCAGAAAGCTGGAAACCTGCAGCCATGATTTCCTTCCATCTCCTAGAAGCTGCTAGGACTGCAGGAGACTCGCAAGGGGAACGGGGAGGCTGTGCGCCAACGCCCGCAGCCAGCAGATGGCCACGGGCCTCTTCCTCTGGGACTCGGGCCGTCTGGCGGGGCCCTGCTGGACCCGGAGCGAGAGGCCTGGCTCTCTCCTCCTGCAGTCTCGCTGCGTCCGAGGACCGTGACCTTAGGCAAGAAACTTTAATCCTTCAAGTTGATTTTCCTCCCCGCACGTTGGAGCGGAAGGAGAAACCCTGCCAACTTCTTCTGTGCGTGCCGAGACTCCAAGGAAGGAGAATGGATGGATGGTGCTTGGCGAGTGGGCAGGCGAGCCAAGGGAGCACAGGGTAGGCTCTTGTGATCCCCCCGGCCAACCGCCCGGATGCTGCTCCGGCAGGGCTCGTTCAATAATCTGTTGAAGAGGAATCTGCCAGCTGTGTTTCCAGAACAAGATCGATGTCCTGGCTCCAGTCCTGTAACCTGGAGCGGATGAATGTCTTCGCCCATAACCGTGGGACTCATTCGCCTCCGTGCTAGGACTGTGGAGAAGTTTCCAAGACACCAGGCAGGTGATCTGTCTTCCGGTGGTGAGTTCCTCCCCCGTTATTAATGCCCTCAGGCAGCCCTCCTGTGCTGGGGAAGCACCTACTGCTGTGCCAGTCCTGTGTGCCATGTGCTTTGCACGCCGGTGATCAAGATTTGAGAAATGCATTGTGGGAAGACAGGAGAGCACATACAGAGCCAATCAGTGGGGGAGGAGCTTAGCACCAGGTCCGGGGAGAGGGCAGATGAGTCCAGTCTAGGAACTAGGAGGGTGGCACCTATACCCAGGCCTGGGAAAGACACATGGGACTTCATGAAGGCAGAGAAGCCAGGCGAGGGCACTCCAAAGCGAGAGACTGGAACGAAGCATCCAGAGTAGGACAGCTCTAATCTGTTTGGGGGCTGTGGCTGGGGCTGAAAAGAAGCAGCAAATGGACTGAGACCACCCTGGGTGGGAGAAGCTGAGTGAGAAAGAGCTGGGTCTTCACCATCAGCTCTGGGAGGGACCATGATAGAAGCAGGGGGTGGGGTGGGGTGAGGGGTGCCTGTATAGCATGTGTTTAGGACAGATGGGAGTGGATGAAAGAGCTATGCTTGGAGTATGACGTTTCACTCAAATGAGAGAAAGAATCAGGAGTTCTGACCTCCATCGATGGTCAAGAATCAGGGACACTGTCTCGTTTGCCAAGGTGTCGAAAATCAGATGGGCTGGACACGTAATGCGATTTGGAGATGACCGCTGGACTAGAGCCATTACCAACTGGATTCCACGGGACGTCAAAAGACCGCGCGGCTGCCCACCTACCAGATGGTCAGACTTCTTCATCAAGACCCTGAACGATCGGTTTGAGGCTCTTCGTGTTCCTAGAACAAATAGACGCCATTGGGCTACATAGCACGCGACAGGGACAAATGGAGATGATACTGGTGTCGGCTCAAGCAAATCGATGATTAACGGGAGGTCAAGTGATCAAGTAGGAATGGACGGGACCAGAGTCGGGGAGAGGAGGTAGGATAAGAAGGGAGTCACGGGTAATGGCAATGATTTCAAAGCCAAGAACAGCACAAAGGGACAGGGAGGAGGAAGAGAGGGGGAGTTGGAGAAAGTTGAACTCTGTGAATATAGGGAGTGGGCGGGTGTGCGGTGTCTGGTGGAGGGAAGGAGGTGGCGAGAGATACCTTTAGTCTGCATGGGGAGCACCAGGGGCATGAAGTCCCCCTTTTCTCCCGCTCAGCTCCCAGAGGAGGAGAGGATAGACTTGACCCTGTGACCCTCTGATCAGGCATGAGATTAAGAGGCTGCTATCCTCGACTCCCTTAAGGTTCGAACATAAAAGAACCTCCCTTCATTTCCAATTTGTCTGTGGATTTGGGAGGGAGTCAATGTAATCATTTGCACCGTACAAATACCGCTACTTTGCCGTTTTATGGCTACAACTACTCTCGTCTGTGATAGAATATGGCAGAATTTTAAAGGCTTAGCAATTTGAATATTAATCAAATCCTAGGTGGCTTTTTAAAAAATACAGAAATAAAATTCTGGGTTTTCCAAATCTTCTGTTTTGAACAGACATTACTAAATTTGATACTAAAATCACACTATACTGAATGTTATTTTCAGACTAAATTATTTTATACTAAAATTTAGAATAAAATATGTGTCTTCTATAAAAATAGAAATTAATCCAATGTGAAAAATGAGCCAACGAGGAGGGAGAAATCCAAGTAGCTAATAATCATGTAAAAGGATGGCCAACTTCATTAGACCAAGGAAAATTCCATTTTAAATCACCGTGGGAAATAGCAGCACAGGCAGCCAAGGGGTGAAATGAAAAAGATGAAAAATACCCAGTGTTGGCATAGATGGAGAACACAGGGAGCAGAGACAGACTACCACAAGGGCGGTTTTGGACCATTATTCAGTAGGTCTTATTTACCTGTCTTAGAACAAAATGCAAATCTTGTGACCGACTGGCCCTGGTCCGGTCACTGCCTGACTGGGTGAGGCCCAGCAGTGCTCAGCCAAGCTCAGAGAATGGGACAGG
>JAOXYA010000041.1:7347379-7358275 GCA_028565675.1 Sorex palustris
GTCAAAAGGAGACAATTTACATGCTGATAAAAATGTTTCCCCCAAATGAGCCAGGAGACCTAGAGACTTCCAGAACACAACACCCGAAGGACAAGCCAATCTAATCTCTAAGTTCAAATCAAATACCCAGGGTTTGTGCTTGGACTGTGGTGCTTGAGATCCATTTTGCAAATGCCACTTCCTCATCCTCTGTCTGCACCCAGAAAAGCCCATTCTTCTTGGCTTAGGGGGGGAGGAGTCAGGTGGGGTTCCTTTTCAGATTGGGAAAATAAAAGTTCTTTCCTCTTGCTCAGCTCTGGAAATTCTGTTGTCCTTTGATAGAGTTTAATATGATCTAACTTCCACTTCAGAGGTTGAGCTCCTAGTTTAGATAATTAAAAAGGCACTATCTCAATTTTCATTTTAAGGTTGGGTCTCTAAATCACATTATTAAAAGACCCATATTATACTATTGAACCTAGTTTTACTTCTTTATGCAATTTGAGGAGGATAAGTACAAATAAACATTTGTTCCATCTTTTTCAAAGTTAGGTGTCAATAATATTCTTTCCTAAAGTCAGGATCAGTTAAGATTCTTTTTCTCCTCTTCATGTGTGGAAGCATCAGGCCCTGGTGACTCAGAGGACTTCATATATTGTCAAATGAACTGTTCTCCACGCTCCTTAAAGAGACGATTCCAGAGCCAGTGGTTTCAACTAACCCCCAGCATTTGCTTACCTTCTCAGCGGCATCCACAAAGGGCCCCAACACACCCAACATTGCCCCCTTTGAGAAAATTGTGTTCTCAAACATCGCATCGCAAACTTCTTTCTCTCTTCAGCTTTTGTGCAGATTCCCAGTGAAGCCGAAGCTCAAATCAAGTTGGAGCACAAAAGACTTTGTTTCCTAGGTAACTTCCAAGAGGGAAAAAAAGTTTGGCGCATGCAAAAAGAGAGACAGAAAGAGAGGGAGAGGTAGCAAGAGCTGGCTGAAAACCCCCACCACCAGAAGGCCAGTTTATAGGCTATTCCTTCCTTGAATAACAATGGACTCGAGAACAAAGACAGGGTAGTCACCTGACTACAGACTCGACCAGCAGCCAAAAGTAGTTTTTATTTCATGGCATAGGAGTTGGCTGTTCAACAATCCTTTTGTCCTGATCTCTCTGTCACTCTCTGTCTTTCTCTCTTTTTCAATTTGAGAAGCCGAACCTTTACAGTTCTGATGAATATAGGGCAAGTTGGAATTTCTTTCTTCCGAACTACAAAGTTCAGGAGCGGCGTCTTGAACAGAGCCTTATTTGCAGCTTAGTGTGGGAGAGACATAAACGGGAAAACCGCCAATAGAATGGCTGTCTGAATCATATTTGACTTCATTCAGGAGAGGAAAGTAGCACTCTTGAAACGGATTGAAAAGAAGGCCTGTTAGTTTGAAGCAAGAGTTTGCATAAAGTTAGAGGAAAGTAGAAAGTGTAGTTAGAAGAAAGTGAAAGTATCTGGAGAATGGGACTGTGCCGTGAAGGTGTGTTCTCAGAGCCAGTACCTTTCTACTCCATGGGGTCATGTGGCAACACTCAGTGGGAGAGGGCGAACGGGTGCTGTTAAACTATAAACATGAAATGCAAAAGAAAAAAAAAGAAAACATTAATGGCATGCTCATAACACACAGTATATTCTGCTTTAGCTAAATCTAAATGAAAACACTGACCTAACTCCTTTGTTCCTTCCTTGTTCTTGGTTCCATAGCATCTTTACTATATGAGAGGCAGCAAAAGTAGTGGTCAAGAGCACAGTCTAGTCTAGAGCTTGACTGAGTTCAGTAAAATAGGGAAATAATAGTATATACCCATCAAGGCTATTTGAAGGGTTAAATGTGTAAATATACCTAAGAGAAAAATTCTGGCACGCAGTAGACTCTATACATTAATGTCAGCTACTACCCCTACAATTGCTACGAGTATTATACTTACCTCTTAGCCATGAAATAATCTGTGAAACTGTCAATACACACTGTAACATTTCTATCTTATACACCCCCAATCCCATTTTCTAATTTGTCTTTATAGTGGTTTTATTTTCCAGTCGAGGACTTGGAAGGAAATTTTCTATATATCATTTCTTCTTCTGAATTGCTCAAAATTCACCTCTTCTTCATATTCATAGATTATATTTGAAGACAGAGTCAGTTTGGAGGGTGTATGCCCCAGGGATCACTCCTGGCAGTGCTCAGGGGACTGGACTGTATGTGGTTCTTGGGATTGAACCAAGGTTGGCCCTGTGCAAGGCAAGTGCCTTACCCACTGTACTATCTCTCTGGCACACTACCTCCTCTTTCCAACATCTTTTTCTATAGTGAGGGAAACACCCTAGGAAATAGATCGATCTCTTTCTGGACCTTGGAGGCACCTGACTCTTGACCAATAACCTGGCCTACTCTCATCCATGTAGACTGAACTCCTGAGTCAAAAGAAGATGGAGGAGGTTCTGCTTCATTTATGTCACTGATCTCTGTATCTAATAATTCCACCCCAGAGAAGATGAATTGGGAAGGGGGGGTGTGAGAAGAATCATGTCTAGTGGTTTTCAGGTCTTACTCCTGGTTCTGTGCTGAGATCACTCTTGGTGGGCTTGGGGGACAATCTGGGATGCCAGGGATTGATTCCAAGTCATCTATGTGCAAAGAATATGCCTTATCCATTATACTATCGCTCTGGCCCACAAAAATATGAATATTTTTAAGAAATAAAGATGCAACACTTGCTTCCCACAAGAAAAAAAGGCAGGGAACAGAGAGGCACTGTTTGGCTTCTTGGTGGGTGACAGGAGAAAGACATAAGCTCAAAAATCTGACTTAGACGGGTATCGACTGGTTGATGGGGGTGTTGGGGGGACCCCTGCCAGCCCATCATTCTCCACAATGATAGAGATTTGACAAAGATCCTTTTAGAAAATAAATAAATAACAAAATCGGAATTGAATCGCAAGTCATAAGTGATTTTTCTATTTACTCATTCAACATTTTTAAAGACATTTTTTTAAAAAAAGAAGAACTAGTAACTAGGATACAAATCCAAAGAACCATGAAAAACAGCTATAACAGAAATAGATATCATGGCATCCTGACCAATGCCCAAGTATGTGGGAGTAAAGCACCCAGCTGATGACTGTAAGACCTAGAGGAAGTCAGCTCCTGTGCTGGAGGGAGGAAGAAAAGGCAGTCGGGTAGGAGGTCTTCCTTCCTCCGCACAGAGGGGGAGCCCCAGATGCCAGTTGGGATGCTGTGGAATTGTGGGGTCCACTCTGAGAACAGCAGTGCCAAAGAGGAGAGGGTTCTGTGGGATCTAACTGGTAGGTGAACACAGGGGCATGTCGATACGGATAATATTGACTCCCACATGTGTGTGTGTGTGTGTGTGTGTGTGTGTGTGCGCGCGCGCGCACATGCACATGTGCACTTGCATGCATAACTACAGCAGATGATACTGACCTAGCCTGGATCCAAGTGCTTCCAGGACCCATCCACAACAGTTTGCTTCCAAAGCAAAGCATGGCATCAAGGAGAAACTTCTGGGAGAACAACACAGATAGATTCGGACAGGTAAGATCAAAGGCAGGAGAAGCTTTTGGTTAAAGAGTGGGAGGGGTCCAAGGAGTATTAAAGGTTACCCAGTAACAGCTTCTTTTTCATTTTAGTTACAGGGATGCTCTTGAGATCTGGAGAGAAAACAGCTGGCCCGTCCTCCTGCACCCCCCTCCCTCCCCAATAAGCCTGCCCTCCATTTGCACTGCCCAGGCCCCTTCTGTTCACCAGAGAGCCTGCAGCACCATGCCCAGGAGGTCCACGCTGCCAGGGATGAAGAGGCACTGGGTGGATGGATGGATGGATGGATGGATGGATGGATGGATGGATGGCCACTAGGAAGTGACAGGGCTGGGTTGTCTGCTTTGAAATGTCACCAGTGGTGATGAATAAACAAAGAACTAACTACAGGGCATCTGGTCTGGAAAGCAAGCAGCCTGGGTCCTCAGGAACTGGATTTCGAGACTCTTGGTCTAGGTGATCACACCTGTTTATATAAGATCTGGATGGTAGAGGTAGGGGCTTCTTTCCAGTGTCAGAGTACTCCTTGGAGGGAGGGCTGGGGCTGGTGAGACGCTGGACCATGAGATGTGTGGCATTTGTGTACAAGTCCCATGAGCCAGTCTTGCCCAAGCTTGCCAGATGCCAAGCTACAGAGCACCCTCTCTTTCCTGATGTTCTAGCAGGAATGAGGTAACTCGGGATATGACAATAGTGCCGAGGCTGGTGGCACCCTAATTCCTGAACTTTCCCTGAAAGCACAGATTTCATGGGTATTTTCCTGCTTCATCCTTCTGACTGGGTCTCAGGAATGGCAGATGATGTAGATATTCCCAGTATACTGTTTTTGTTGTTGTTGTTTTTCCCAAGGGAGAGGATGGGGGTAGGAATTGGGCCATACCTGGTGATGCTCAAGGGTTACTCCTGGCTCTGCACTCAGGAATTGCTCCTCATATGAGAAGCTGAGGATTGAACCCAAGTCAATTGCATGCAAGGCAAATGCCTTACCTACTGTGTTATTTCTTTGGCCCATGGATGCTTCAGTGTTCTGTGTCTTTCCAGAAGCCCAGCCAGACTCCTCTAGACTTTCCCACACTCCCAATTCTCTATATTTAATTCTTTTGTTGGCTGTGAGAAAGTTGTCATGGTTTTTTCAATTTTTTCCCTCTGCATTTAACGCAGGCTTTATAACATAATTTAAAAAAAAATCAGGGTGCTCAGGAAAGATGCCTGTTCTTAAGAGCTGGTACCACATCTTAGAAGATTGGGAGAAGTTGAACAAAGAGGGGCCTTTTGGACTGGGATGGAGGTGGATAGTCAGACAAAATTGCTGATGTTTTCTTGAGGGATATACCAGGCAGCCCAAGTTCCTGGAATAAGGGTTTGCAGAGAGGAGGGTGGAGAGGGAGTTGAAAGTCCTTTCAACCAAACTGAGGAGCTAATACAATTTAGAATGGCACCCGGAAGCACAGAGGAACCATGTGAAAAAAATCAAAGTAAGAGAAAATGAGGCTCTTCAAGCTGGAGAACTCAGTGAGATGTTTAGCTTGGGGAACTCTGCTCTTACTTTAATACAGCAGGTCCTTTCACTTTAAGATTCCAGGCTCCAGGGGCTGGAGAGATAGTCCAGCAGGTAGGGTGTTTGCCCCGCACGTGGCCGACCCAGGTTCAATCCCCAGCATCCCATATGGTCCCCTGAGCACCGGCAGAAATAATTCCTGAATGAGGAACCAGGAATAACCCTTTTAGCATTGCTGGGTGTGACCCAAGAAGAAAAGAAAAAGGCACTTGCCTTGCACACAGCTGTGACCCCAATTCAATCCCCTACCACTGCCTGTTCCCCCCATCCCCAAACACTGCCAGGAGCTAGAAGCAAGCCCTGAGCACTGCTTGTCATGGTCCCCAAACCAAAACAATGAAAATAGAACCAAACCATCATCCACACCAGTGTCAGACAATTCATAGCAAATGTGACCCTCTTTCTCACTGTGAACACACTCAGAATTCTCACAGAGCTCTGAGCAGTCATTAGCAATCAATAGGGACTCGGCACGAGAAATTAAATCCACTAGTTGTACCCTGTGTAATGAATGTTGTTCTGGCAAATCCCAATAGTTACAATAAAATATTAAGGTACTTTGCTTATTTATTCACATATTTTATTGTAAACACAATTAACACTCTCATTTTTCTCAGACACAACAATAATGATTTCGGCGATTGACCCCTTCAAGGAGTAACATATAGTTGTCCGTGACTAAAAACCGGTTTCAGGCGGCATAAGCAGATTGTGTCAATAGTCTATCCCCACGGCCGACTCTGAAGAGCCTCTAATTCTCATAAACACTTCCGTGCACCGTATTAAGTTCAAAACAAGTGACATGTGTTTAGCATTACATGTTGTAGAAGCGCTAAGATTAATTTCAAAAAGATCAAATAAATAAACACTCAGAGATGCATGTAATTCTGGTAAACATTCATTTCCTTCTCATCACCTGTCACTCTCCACGACCACAGCTGAGCCCAGGCGAGGCTTGCAAACTCCTTGGCGACAAAAATCCCGTAAAAGCAACCCGACCATCCTCGGTGACATGGACCTGACCACTGCCAAAGGGCAGGCTTGCTGTCACGGCCTGGACTCCCAGTGAGATGACAAAATGTACGTAGTGCCCTGAGCTGCAGCATCCGAGGCCCTGATGCCGAGGCCAAAAGGAGTGTCTGTTAGCCCTGGAGGGTGGGGGTGGCGAAATGCGGACATGGAAATAAATGATGACTTCTCCGGGAATTTGTCCTTCTGAGGGGCTCAGCCTTTAAGAAGGCAGGGCAGTTCCAGGAAAGGAAAGCATGGGCGAGTGTGTTGAGATTTCTCTACAGAATATTCTAGAAGAAGCCGAACACAGATGCAGAAGCTCTGCAAGGTGCAAATGCAGTCAGGATGCCTCTGAGCACTGTCTTGGTATGAAAGCACCTGTTACCAAGCTCGAAAGATAACGGCAGGGAGGGATTGATGGAGGTAGGAGATGCCCCCTCTCCCCAGCCTATCTAGGGCCCTGGGCTGGGCAGGGCCTGGGAATCTGCATTGCTAACACATCTGCTGCTGCCGGTTGAGCATTGCCCGTGGAGGCTGATGGTATAGAGAAGTACACAGCCCCCCTTTGGGGAGCTGCTCCTCTACCACCTTGCCCCTGTCTCTTACCATTTTCCCCCACATTCTGCTTTGGACACAAAACTGCCTTGTCCTACTTATGCCTTCTTGCAGAACGTTTTTTGCTCCTGCCTCTCCCCTGAGTCACTCACGCTCCAGAGAATTTCCGCCATTCTTCAGCTCTGAGGGTTGGTTTGCTCACAAGACTCCTCTTGGAAGATGCCTGAACTCCAAGGATGCACCTCGCGGTCCCCTCGCTTCCCCCTCCCCCTTACACTCATCCCCTGCTGGCCCACTGCTATTTTGCCTTATTTACTTCTACAGTTCTTCTTTCCATGTGTTTTCATTCGGGGGCCACGCACAGCTGTGCTCGGGTCTCACTCCTGGCTGTGCACTCAGGGATCACTCCTGGCCGTGTGCAAGGCAAGAGTCCAACACATCCTCTGTACTTCGCTTCAGCCCCCTTAGATCTTTGTCATCTCATCAATGGCACTGTCAGCACAGGCAGCATCTCTATCTGAAAAAAAATCTGTTTTGTTCCTTCCTCCACCCCACACCCAGAAGAGACACAAGCTCAGGATGATTGAAGGCATAAGAAGTACGAGAATCAAATGGAACATTCAGATCGGCTTAAGTACAATAAACACCAAGTGAAAAAGATCATTTCAAAACAATCAATAATAAGCTTAAAGTGTTACGAGGAGGTTGGATAGCACTGGAAATGGAGAAAGATCTTTTATATCTGAATTATTTTGCATCCAACTAACAAATTCTTCTCTACTCTAAGAGCATAAGCATATCCTATTTCATAACATATGTATTCATATGTATAAATATAATTATCTTGCTAAAAGAATTATTATTTGTTGTCTTTAAAATATTTTTTTGAATAATGGCAGTCTCAAAAAGCTGTCAAAATTACCTGGGCGTGTGAAAGCAACAGTTTAGGGGTTAAGATTCAAGCCCTGAGTGTAGCTCACCCCAGCTGAATCTTTGGCACTACATGATTTCCCAAGTATGGCCAGGAAAGCTCTCACACAGCCTCCTTCCCCACCTGATGGGCAGAGAATAACCCAAAGAATGACCAGAGAATAATCCAGCCTCCTGAGTACCTCTTGGGAGACCCCTAAAATACATGGGGAGTATTCCTACTTCCCTCACCCAAGCCTTCCCTGAAATTAACATCTTATACAGGGAGAAAACAAGATTACAGACAGGAGTTTGGCACTGCAATAATCTGTATGGATTTGACCAGTTATTTACACACTCACATCTGCTCATTTAAACATGCCATGCATTTTACCGCTAATCACAGCCACGTTTTAAAGCATACATGCTCGAGAATTCTGGTCTGTGTCTAGGTCCAATATTTGTCTAATTCCAATCATTGTCTAATTGTAGTCTAATTCTAATCAATGTGCAAACTGTCTTTGGTGCAACATTAGGATGTAATAAATGATTTTTAAGCAATACTGGCACAATTAAAAATGAAAAAGCTTCAGGTAACGGTCATCTCTATTTGTTCTATTTTATTCTGACTTTTTGGGTCATACCCAGTCATGCTCAGGAGTTACTCCTGGCTCTTCTCTCAGGAATTACTCCTGGAAGTTTGGGGGAGATCACATGGGATGCTAGGAATTAAACCCGGATCGGCCCTGTGCAAGGCAAACGCCTTACCCACTGCACTACGGTTCTGGTCCCACATCCATTTTATTTTTGCAAAATAATCTTGGCACCAAATCTGCAGCGATGATGCAGTGAGATGCGGGTGGCAGGTGTGAATCTATATTACTCAGTGCAGATTTCTCATACAGGGAGCTTCATGGAACCACCACTATCCTCACACATACCTCTCCCTACCCCGCCGATCCTCATCTTATTGCTGCCTCTTTTTCTCATCCTGATCTTGGACATCCACAGACCTCTCCTCTGTCTCCATGTGCTCCTAAGGGGTGCAGAAATGCAATCGTGTGCCCTGGATCTTGTCTGCAATGGCTTTTGGAGATGAGCAGAATTTTCTTGGTTCCTCTTCCAAGCTGTTCCAAACTCTTCCAATCTCACTCCCTGTTGCTCCTGATCTAATGCGACCTGAACTATTCAACTGGCCACCTAGGGAGGACCCCTTGGCTCATTTCCAGTTCCAGACTGTTACAATCAAGCCTCCAATAAATGTTCTTGTATGAGTTCCTGTATGAAAGCTTTTGTCTCTCTGAAATAACTGAAAATGTGTGTGACTTGTTGGGTCCCCTGGTAAAGTCATTTTTAGTTTTAAAGGATATTCCAAATTATTTCCAGAGTGGTTATACCATTTTTGCATTCCTGCTACTAGCAATGTGTATGTGTGTGTGTGTGTGTGTGGGCACGCGTACACGCGTGCGTGAGCATGCATGTGCCTACACGCCTACCTATTCTTCCACATCCTTGCTGATACTGGACCTTTTTGCTTTCTTTGAGCCTTTCTGATAAATGTGATGTGCTACCTCACTGCTATATTGATGGCACTTCTCTAATGGCTAATGATATCCAACATCTTGTGCTTTTCTTTTTGGTTTTGGGGTGCACCTAGTGATGCTCCGAGATCACTCCTGATGGTGCACAGGGAAACATATTTGTTGCCAGGAATCAAAATGGGGTCAGTTATCAGCAAAAGAAGTACTTTAACCCCTGTACTAGCTCTCTGGTCCCCTGTGCTTATTTTCATATATATATATATATATATTCT
Source organism: Sorex palustris (assembly GCA_028565675.1). NCBI lineage: Eukaryota > Metazoa > Chordata > Mammalia > Eulipotyphla > Soricidae > Sorex > Sorex palustris. Next base: position 7,356,805 of record JAOXYA010000041.1, read on the forward strand.
TCAGTGAACTGGTTTGCATGTCCTTTGCTCATTTTCTAACTGGATTATTTTTTTACAGTTTGATAGTTTTTTATATATTCTATTATACATCCTTTTCATAGCTGGGTGGCTTGCAAATATTTTCTTCTGGTTCTGTTTGTCTTTTTGTCCACTGAAAGGGTCTTTTTTAGAGTCACATTTTTAACTTTGATGAAGTGCAATTAATTATTTCTCCTCTTATGGATTGTGCTTTTGGGGTCAAGTAGCCTTGGAACCCAAAGGTTTTGTTTTCTCTTTTGCTTTTTTTCTGAAGATTTGGCCATGATCCATTTGAGTTAATATTTGTTTAAAGACATGTGGTGGCAGCCAGGTTCCTTTCATGCCTGCGGAGAGCTTGGGCACCCTTATTGGAAAGGTTATCGCTTCTCCATTTAGTTGCCTTTGCTCCTTTGTCAAGCATTTATTGAGTGTATTTATGTGGATCTATTTCTGGGTTCTCTACGCTGCTTATCCATTTGGGGAGCACCCCACTAGCACCTCATCTGTCACTTCTCCAGCCACAAAGACAGACAGCCTTAGAAAGAGTGATTTTTCCTACTTTCTTCTTTAAAGAAAAAAATGTTTTAGACTATTCCAGAGACTTGCTCTCGCCATAAATATTTAAAAATAGGCTTGTCTCTATCTAGAACACGTCCCCCCCTACAAAAAAAATGTCTACTTGCTTTTTCACCAGACTCACTGTGAAATTCTTTCTTTCAGGACTGAAAACCACTATGTCATTTCCTTCAAACCATGTGAGTTTTTGATGAGAAATCTTCTGTCATTCAAACTGGAGTCTTTCTTTCTTTTTTTGTTCTTCTTGAGCCACACTGGCAGTGCTTAGGGGTTACTCCTGGTGCAGTGCTAAGGGAGGGGGGATTACTCCCCAGCAGTGCTCAGAGGACCATATGGTGCCAGGGAGCAAACCTAGGCCTCTCACATGCAAAGCCTGAGCTCCAACCCTTTGTATCATCTCCCCAGCTCCAAATTGGGTGTTTTCAGGTATAAAATGTTCCCTTTCTCTCTGGTTGTTTTTATGATCTGGGAAGTGAGAGGCAGGGCATGGCTCAGTCAAGCACTTGCCTTATAGGTATAAGTCTGCAAGTTGGATCCCTGGCACCCAATCAATTACGTGATCCAGCGTATCACATTTGAGCTGACAACCCTGGGCAAACAGCAACAAGATAGGGGAGGGAGAGATGGCTCTTCCTTCCAATAGCTCTTCATTTGTCACCATTAGTTTTCAGGGCAGGGCTGGAGCGATAGCACAGCGGTAGGGCGTTTGCCTTACACGCAGCCAGCATGGCCGACCAGAGTTCGATTCCTCCACCCCTCTCGGAGAGCCCGGCAAGCTACTGAGAGTATCTCTTCCGCAGGGCAGAGCCTGGCAAGCTACCCGTGATGTATTCGATATGCCAAACACAGTAACAACAAAGTCTCCAATGGAGACGTT